>MNCL01000121.1:0-520555 GCA_001932985.1 Proctacanthus coquilletti
TTTTTGTGTAGTACGAATTTTAATTAAAATTAAACACTTTTAATTGCATATTTTCTAATTTCCTCAGTGTCTTTAGAAGAGCTGTAAATCCAGTCAATGTACGAATGTATGTATCGATTTGTCTATTTTCTTAGGATAAGGAAGTTAGCCCAATTTGTCATTCATGACCTTTAAAATTCTTAAAAATTGATTTTGAGTCAAATTGGATTATAAATAGAAGTTTATTCATCGTATGTATATTATAGGAAAGTAGATTAAAATTCAAATTCCAAAATTTGCAAGTGTATCGAATTTAAAGTAAATAGCCCAATGAAAAGTTGGTGAAGCTACATCTGTACAAAAATTTTAAAGTTATATTGGTTATTAACCTTTATCATTACCTTACACAGTTCCTTGCCCGGAAAATGTGAAGACAAAAATTACGTAAAAACGTTTAAGTTTCAAGTTTTAATTGTAATAAAAGAAAGATTCTTATTACAAATAAAAATTTCTTATTTTCATAAAGATAATTATGTATTTTATTTAGAAATCGGACATATAATGCAAAAGTCCAATTTTTAATATAAAAATGATTCTCAAAATATAAACTTTTAAAACCATCTTATCGCAATGGCTTTTAATTATAAAAGGATATTAAAATTTGCAAATTAGTTTATCGAAATAAACTAATCCTTTTTGGTGCATTATAAAAATTACACGGCTTGCTAATTAATAAACATTTTAATTGATTAATTTCTAAATATATAAAGTAATAATTCAAAGATTTGTAAAAGTTATATCGAAAATCAAACGAAGTTTTTCGCTTTTATGTATAGATATAAAGTCGCATAGTTTAATAAAGATATTCGAAAACTCATAGCACGATACTAATAACAAGATTTTGAGCAAACGAAGAGCATTGTATTGTAAAATTAATATTAAAAGTAAATTGAAGTAGCCAAAATTGCATTTTTTACGATTCTAATAAAATTTACATTGCAGTGCGGCTAATCAGATATTTGCATATTGCATTTATTTATTTATATATCATCAAAAAGCTGACATTTCGATAAGTGAAAATCAATACGAACAGAGTGACTATTGGAAATGAGATTGATAATAAAAGCTCACATATGCCGTATTTTAAGCAACGACGAGGTAGAGAAAGAATTGATTCCTTAAGGAGCACAGTGAAATTCAGAAGGGAAAGAATAATCCTAAAATTCGTCCTTGTGTTGAAACAGGAACAGTTGGTTTGATATAAAATAAATATGAAATAAAATCTTAACATAGATTTCATCTAATTTTTAACATTTACTTGATTTTATTTGTATTTAAATTGCAATTTAATACAAAACTTAAAATCCTGAAAATTGTCAAGAAATAATAGTGCTAAATTAAAAATCGGATATGATATTTACTTTTTTGTCAACTATACAAAAGTATTACTTTATGTAGACTAAAATTAAAATTATAAATATCTTAAAAACATTCTTTACGGAAAGATCACAAGGTGTCCGCTTCCTAGTAAAATTTAGAAATCGATCTTATTGAAATTTTCGTTAATTTTCTTACCATTGCGAATTGTTGTATTTATATTGTGTTATTTTTTTACGAGAGCATATTAAGGAATACAATTTATTACATTACAGAAAGATTAAAGTCAATAAACAATAATTTTTTCAAACATATTTTTTTTGTTCATTATTATTTTAAATTAATAACAATTCTTATCTTACAATTAAATTGATTTAAAATTACTTAAAAATAATTGATTAAAACGATTATCAATTACAATTCCTTGCAATGGAATTAAAGAATCTAGTTACTACATTCCACTACCCAAAGCAATTACCAATTACGACGATTCGACAGAAGAATTGAATTCATCTAGGTCTGGGTGAAAGCAACGTTGTAGTAAAACCCACGAAGCACAAAAATTATTCGCCGAGAGTGACGAAAATGATTTCATTCGAAACAAAATAAAGTATGCATTAGTTGTCTGGTTGCCTGCATAATCAGCTGTTGCCGCCCTAAACTTACTTGCAACGAGCATTGAAGAAATCAGGGCAACAGCATCAAAGTCGCTCTCGATCAAAGAGAACTAACTATCATCAATAGAGGCCACGAAGAATATGCAAAGCAGACAACAGCCAACAGAGAAGCACCGGCACCTGAGCTCGAAAGCTTTCTTTCTAATCAGAGTCTAGCCAGTGTCTCGTCCTGAAGCTTCCGCGGGCCACAAAAGGCTAAAGAAGTCACAAAGAAAGTGCCGGAAGATCGCCTTGCTAGTTCGGATCGAAAAATGCATCCGAAGAGAGACCCCTCAAAACGAAATTCCTTAGGGTAAAGGACCGGGGCACGGCGTTGTCTACTTCGGCATTCTGTTGCCTCTTCTTCCGATCGAGCCATCTTAGCCACCGCTGCTGGTTGCACCTGAAGAAAATGAAGATCGACGCAGCCAGCAGCAGCTGTCTCCGATGGCTCCAGAGGCTCAGATGACTTTGCCCTGACGACGACGATGACGGCGACCACCACGATCCGATTACGGTGGCGCAGGCGATCAAGCCTGTGGCCGGAGCCCGACCTGGCTCTGACGTGCCGGAATGCACGCAAGCTGCGTTTCCCCTTTCCCGAATGCTGATCCAGGGAAGGATCGCTCACAAGGACCCCGCGTAGCAAGCAAACGCAGGGAAAACCTTCTTAAATTTTAGAGAAAGGTAGGAAAATGGGTTCGCTTACCTTCGCTCTTCTCCTGCACGACCCCCGTTGACGGGATACCGATCGTAAAATGCAATATAAAGTTTCTCGCGTGAACTTTTCCCCGGGCCGCGTTTTAACAAAGTTTCCTGCTAATTTCCTTTGATTTGTTGCTTTTCTTTTCAGAAAAAGCGAAACGGAACGAATATTGCGAAAGAATTCGGAATTGCGTTATCACAACTGGACGGGAGTAGTGCAACTTCGAGCACTTCGCGCACCGCAGCCGCCGAATGTGCGATGATGTGCCTGGCCTGGCTGCGTCAGCCCCGCGTACCCGACGCCCTCTCCGTTGCTGGTGCTGCTGCTGTGCCGCTATGCACGACGGCCGCGCCAGTGATGAATATGTTCTTGGAACTCTCGACAAAATGGCCGCCGCTGGCACCGTCGTCGTCGTCGCCGAGGTAGACGCGTCTTGTATGAGGAATCAGTCTACCCACGTTTCCACTCCGTTTATCTATTGTGCACAGCGATGGCGGTGTATGCGTGTCTGCCCGGCGTATCGGTACACGATTCGTACCCTTGGAAACTGTATTTTCGCCTTCGTGTTGGGATCGGCCACGGCTCGTGACGCTGCCGCTGCTGTGCCACCGCTGTCTGATCGAAAGCTCTCTCGTGATACTGGCAACCGAGGCCTCCGATCTTTTTTTCACTGTACAGCATTTTTTTCAAACTTGACGAAATAAAGAAGTTTTTTGAGAAATTCCGGCAATTTTCGGGCCGATTTTTAACATCCCCCGTTAGCAAGGATCTCATTCAAACTGAAATTGCGAATAGGAGGGTTTAGCGAAAAGTTTTTCGGGAGATTTTCAGCGGTGATCCGCTATCACCCCAGGGATTTCCGTCGTCGAGAAAAAACAGAGCAGAAGAAGATCGACTTGCGCTAATTACGGCGTCGTCGCTGACATTTAGCCTCGTCTGAAACGAAATTAAGTAGGGCGTTGGCTGCGTGATCAGCATGCTAAGAATTTCCTTGATTTTGTCCGACAGGACTGCGCTGATTCGCCTTTCTTTGTAGATTTGGCAACATCTTCTAAGAAATAAAGAATGCAATAAATTCTGCGAGACAAAGAAAATGGGATAAGTAATCCCGAATAAGTTGACTTAGGCGCCACTTAGTACTTTTAACCTCAAGATCCTAAGGAAATTGAAAGGATCTGGATAAATGGGTTAACAATAAAATAAACACTGTTTAAAGGTTTCTGAATAAAAAAGTCCCTGACTTCTTCCAAGAGTTGCCAGAGTTGCCTCTCCCTTGGGGGTTTTTACCCTCTTATCAAATTTCCGACACCGCACCCTCGGAACTATTAGAGGGATCCCCGTTTTTACTGATTCAATATTTCTTCATTTTACCATTTCTACTTGATTTTATATATAGCATAAGAATACATGTTTTTCCGTAATAATTTTTCAAATTGTATTAACCTTACGAAACTATGTAGAAGGAGGCTGAAGGAAACAACCTACTTATAAGGTATTTATTATATATATTAGGTTTTTGTTTTAAAAAAATTCATGCAAACCATGTAAAATTTATTCTCGGGGAGTGTATCTTTTTAACCCTTCCCTTCAACCCCCGACGGGAATAAAGTTCATTGCTAAACATTTGACCGGCATTATGAAACCATTTCATTTTAAATTCCATTTTCAATGCTACCTGACTTGTAATATTTACTTTATTAGTTCCTCACAAATAACTCTCAAATTTTAAATTAATTTAATTAATTTCGAATTTTTAATCCCTGAATAAATAATGCTATATATAATAATTCAGAATCTCCCAGTATTTTCAGTAATATTTTTTGTAGATTGTAATCCCTAAATTATGACTTAATTTCGAAAATGTTGAATATGTGAAGAATTTATTAATTTTAAAGTTAACAATTTCATATTTTTGGCAATATTAAACACGCGTTCAGCTTATAAAATAAAGTCTATAAAAGAAATTGCAGAACGTTTTGTGTTCTGCGTATTAATAATATTTGGTCACTATTAATAATTATTGTAATCTGTGACAACAGTCATGACCAAATATATACTTATATTTATCAACTAAGAAACTCACCTACGTTTATGGTAAACAGTCTTTTGCTCTGCTGTGAAAACTTAAAGCCTTCTGGTGTTCCTACAAACACAATAAAAGATTTCAACTTCTCGATTTAGGCTTGTGAAATAATTTCGTCCTCCTTCGGGTTGAGTAGAACCCACCCTTTTGTTTCTTACTTGAACGGATTTGTACTCATCTTCGTGAACGCTTTCAATGAGAAACGCAATAAATCGAAATTTGTATTTATATTTGATTGCTTGCCGGAGAAGAAGATAGAAAAGATTAATTTCCCCAAACTTTTTACCTATTTTCGTATTTCTGGCTCCACGTTTAGGTACCCACTGTGCCAATTTTTATTTGTTAGAATATTAATATTATTTACATATATCTTTCTTTAATTTGTAATAAATAAATGTAAATGTTTTCTAAAAATAATTTATATCTACAATATAAATAATTTCATTTTATAATTTAATCGGGCTTTTCAAAATTACTGAACTAATTTTTATTATAAGGCTTTAAAATATTCATAGTTTTTTAATAACACTTATTTAGAAGTATTATACTTTGAATTTATATATAAAAATCGGCTATGATGAAAATTAGTTTAACACATGAATTTGTGAGATATTATTGGTGGTTTCTTAACGAATTCTTCTATGTTTTTTACGATATCACAACAAAAACTAGAAAGAAATGTGTACAAAAGGGATCATGAATACTTCTTTTTTTACATTTAAAAATAATTCAATCCTAAGTAAAAAAGGCTGAAACAAACAAGAAGGAAATAAATTTCGATGCAATAGTTAAAGAGTTTTTATTTCCTACAAACTTGTATAAAACCAATTTTCTTAGTATTTCAAATAAATTTGCTCGCAAATCTGATGCAAAGATATTTTTGCTTGGAAATTTATTATCAATTATCTAGAGAACTAAAAGAACTCCAAAAGTGTAATATTATCAGTATTATCAGCATAGAGACGCTTAATCCCCGTGAATATATAAAAGATAAAATAGTGATAAGTAATTATATTCCAGATTTACAATTAGTCACAAGGGATTAAAATAAAATAAATTCTATATACAAAATTGAAAGAAATGTTTCTATTCTGTTTACGTTAATCGGTATAGTTTTAACAATAAAAACCTCATACTTGAGTATTAATCAAAGGATTAAAAAATAAATAAAAAGTTAAAAACAACAACAAATTTTAGTCACCTTTTCGTCCTCTCCTACTTTTCATTACCAATTAGTGCACATAGATCACTAGTAGGATTTCGAGAAAGTATAATACTTATTTATGCAGAAAAATTTACTAATCTTAGCAAAAGTAAAAGTCTCCTCAATAGCTAATTTATTAGTTTACTATTTTTCAACGACGGTAGGAAAAAAGTAAATAGAAAGCAAAAGATATTGAAGGATACGGTTATGTTTTACTAAAGGTATGACTACAAAGTATGTTTTGTAAAATATCACTAGTCTAAATATTTTAAACGAAGTGAAGCAGGAAAACGTAAGGAATAAAAATGGTTCTCGACAAAAATTTAGAAACTAAAATTTAAAAATTCCGCTTAAAACTTACCGAAAGAGAAAGTGAAGACAGGAAAATAACGATGAGTATGTACACTTAGTTGGAAATTGAGAATATTCACGTTAGTATTATATTTGAATTATAAATAATTTACACATGAATTGTATTTTAATTAATTAATAATGTGTCAACACAGTCAAGGCTTATTTTGATGAAATGTGCAATTCTCATTTAATTTTTGCAGACTGTAGGAAAGTATTTATAAATATAGTATCAATAAAACCTATAAACTGTTTATTTCAGACATCTTAGTATTTTTGTATTTTTATTTATAAAATTTATATTTTTGTTCCCTAGGGAATTTTTTCGCTTATTTTACATATCGAAAAAAAAGTATGTGCGTGAATTGATACGACACGAATTCCACTTGCTTTATACATAAGAAATTTGTAAAATACACCAAATTCATTTAATATATTTACAATGCAGTTTCTGATATAATTCCAGCAGTCTCGTCAAACTGCGAATTTGATTATAAACTATCATTTTATCAATTAACAAATTATTATAAATTATTATAATTATTTACTTAATTTTATTATTAATTTGGAATTCGCAAGGTTCCAAAGTTATAATTTTAATGAAAATATTATGACTCTCTTTCCGTCTAACTCCTCTTCCATTGAAATAATTTTTTTATTGAAATAATTTTTTTTAATTTTATTTTAAATTCTTGACATGGGAAAAGGTTGAAAACTAATAAATTGGATCATACTAATAACTTTATTCGAGCTTGTAATTTAATTATAAGAATCTGCATTAACATATTTCTAGCGGTATATTTTTTAAGAAGTATAAATAGAAAAATAATTCTTAAATCGATGTTAATGTAACAATTTTGAAAATGTTCGTTTACGTAGTATTTTTTGTTTATATTTGATTTTGAAGTTTTCTATTGATACCTAATTTTGCCCGCTATCTGTAGGATTTAGTAGTGTTATTACTCAATTTCGATTAAAAAGGTAATTAATAATTTCGATCATAACTTAACAAGGCCATAATGGTTTCCGAAAAAAACTAAGCATAGTAATAGCCTTTAAATTGGAGCAAAGAAATATAAACATCTTTGGGATTTTCCCCTTTCAACGAAATAATTGCTCCAAATAAGTAATTAAAATCACTCAAAAGCGCTCTTAATGTCTTTTAATTAAAAAGACACCAAAATAAAGGTGATACATTCAAGTTCTAACAATTTTTTAGTATATAAAATTGATTACTATTAAATGTACAAAATTATAATTACCGGAAAATGGAAAATAATACATCTTTGTTTATTACAATAAACACAATAAAATTGGTGGCTTTCTTTCTTTCATTTCCTGAATTTGAATAACATTTTTGGTTCCCAATTTTAAGTTGATTTGGTGGAAATTCTTGGCAGAAAAACCATAATAGCATAAATGTTAAGAAAACATAGTAATTTCGCTAAAATCACAAAACTCCTTCTTCTTTCTTCTTCAACTTCTAATCCCTTATGAATAAATATCCTTATTCTCTAGTTTCATTTGAACCACGGTTTCTAAGGCATCCTATGCACATGAAATAGAAGAAATTTATAGAGGATATTTAATATTTATCAGCGGATTAGATTATTTTAGATCTGATTTAGGTAAGCTTAAAATTTTCAAGAAATTCTTAGAATCTAGCTCTAACATTATTTTCTGAAAATTGTTTTGAATAGGAACGAAAGGAATTTTTATTTCATGTTTATGTGGGGTATCATTTGAAAGGGCTTGTTGTCAGGAATATAAAATTATTTTTTTTCATAATCTTAAATAGCATATTTAAAAAGATATTCTGCAAAACTACTGAACCTAAACAACGGTATGCAAAATTATTTACGTATGTATTCTCACAAATCATAGATTATCGCGATTTTGTAATTTTGTTTAATTTCATATACATAATTATTGATTACTTAAAATGTGATGGTAATATTTGTATGCTATATCTGCTTCGAAAGAGAGAAGAGAGGGTTTGGAGAAGTAATGCGAAAAAATATGATACGAAAACCTCTCGCACTTAGCCAGTTTTTGTTATTTTAATTATTAAATAGTAAGTTTTAGACTATATACTATTTACCCAGTTATTAGTTCCCTACAGCTATCCGATTATATGATATGTTCTAATAAAGTCAACACCTTACATCTTACAACAAAAATAAATATATGAAGATAACCAGTTACAGCTAACCAATAGGCATAATTAGTAATCGTTTATATAAAATTTCAATTTGTTATCTAAAGCTAACCCGATTTATGAGGTTCATGAAAACAATTTGTTTACCTTGATCTCAGATGGTTTTCTTGTCCAACCTAACAACCAAAATTATTTGCGAAATAGTTACAAATTAGTTGATACCTCATTTATCAAATTCCACACAGTAGTTGAGACTCTATGAGGTAATAAAGAATTTAGTCGTACGTTTGATGTATACACTCACGGTTAAAACCATGTCCCCCTTGAAAATTTATATTATCAAATAACTTATTCAAACAAATGAAATGGCAATGAAATAAATGGATTATTATAGAAAACAAATTATCTCGACAAGTGTTAAGGTTGTGATAAAGAGTCTGGTCGCCGTGACGACACCTTATTGATCTATTATTGAGTAGAACTTCAACAATAATGATCAAACTAAAGTAGCCCCTATCAAAACTACCCCCGAGATTCCTTCGAAAAGAACGCGTTCCTAACAGGGGAAAAGAGAAAGCAGAAAATTACAAAACACGGCGAAGAATTCCAAGTGAATCACAAAAAGTGCAAGAAATGCACAAGAAGCTGATTGCAGAGTGCCAGAAATCACAACAAAATGGCGACAACGACGGCACTGCATGACTCAGCTTACGGTTTACACCCTTTAGCCGGAAAAGAAAACAGAAGAGCAATGAAAGCCCATCACGCAAAAGGTGTCGGAGCATAGCGATGATGCCAGCCAAAGAAACGGTCTGAGGACGCCTACTGAGCTCCCAGGGCAGGAAGTTGGCCCACTTCCGCCTCCATTCGTCCTAAATAAATTAGTAAAATTCGCCCCCAAGGATTAAGAAGAAAAAAACCTACGCACACAAACAAAGCGACCCTAAAAAAAACGGCCATGAGGCACGCTAGGAAACCTTCCCCTCTCTTTTGCTGCCTTAGGCGGCCCACACGGCCGTGAATAAGAAAAATTTATCAAAAAATTTCGACTAGTTTTGGGTCGTTTTCGACGGAATTTTTTTAAAATTCGCAAAGAGTAGGAGTCAAATTTTGTAAAAATAGGAATAATTCAACTTACCTCGAGTGATAAACTGGAATATTTTCACTTACTTTTTTAGAATGTAATAACGCACGGCACGGCACCGAAACGGAACATAATTAAAGCGAAAAACGGACGTGATTGTGTGCGAGTTCATGTAAAAGAAAAAGTAGTGCCAAAAGCAAAAGCCGAAACCCGACGTGAAGGTACGTGACGCGCGCTCTGCTGTGCCCGATTATTTTTCAGTGTCCTCTCCTCTCTGTCAACTTTATTATGTTGTCGGTCCGTCGGGGTACACCGACGGCATCGGTGAGGTGATGGTGACGGCAGCGGCGGCTTCGGTGAGCCCGTCGAAGATAAAAAAAGAGGCGAAAAACGATTTGTTTTCCGCTCTCCTCTTTTGTCATTAAAACTTGCCTCTTTTTGAATGTGTAGTTGTGGCGCGCGCGGTTATGATTACCTCTCACATACGATTAACGGTTACTCACGGCGGGTAGCATAAACACGGGCCCGTTCCCTGCTAGATTTATTTTCCCTATAGAAACGCACACGGGACCCCGCAACACACATTTGCATATTTGGGCACAAACACAAAACAATCGATGGTAGCAAATCGGTAGGTGTGTGTGCGGATTTGTAGATAAGCCCCGCTACCAATTTTTAGTATAATTGATGAAAAAAACGCAATTGCGTTAAACAGCGATGCAGCAACTCCTGGAAAACGATTAAACTTTCAGCTCCTCTGTGCCGATCTTCAGGAGTTTCTTCTTTGACTTTTTCCCCGGAGGGGGGCAACCAGCGCGTCCCGCTGGGAGCCAATAGGCTGCGTGGAGATTTAAGGAATTTATCGCCTATTTAACGCCGATTTGTGCTCATCGTTTTATGGCAAAATTAATACCATTTAATTGGAAATGGACGCATTTAACGCTCGGAATTGTTTTTATCGCTGCACTCGGAGCCGGATCTTCTTGATTGCGTTTTGAATTTTCGATTGCAGAAACAGGGTTCGGGGCAATTCGTTCGGTGACAACTTTCCGATTCCGATGACGCAGTCCGCTACTCGCAGTCGGAGCTTTTAGGCTCCTTTGTAGTGGTCTCGAGGTCAAGTGGAATTAACAGAAATGAGACCTGTGGTGCCTCTTCTGTTCTTCGTCTCTTGCCGGGACCCGGCTTGCGTTTCCGGTGACATTTCTGCTTCGTCTAGTGCATATAAAGTGCCCAAAGGAATGTGTATCCCTCCCCGCCCCCAAGGAATACCTTCAAGCACTTTTATAGCTTTTCGTAATCTAGAAGCTCTGGTGTTTTATCACCCTGCCTCTATTTCAATAAACAGCTCTGAGCGATTGAGATAAATTTTCACTGGAGAAACAAATGTTATTAAAAATGATGCTTAATCATTGAAAGTAATTAACAAATAATCGTATGAAGAAAGAACTGTAAAATATACTGACAAACAACTTGTAAGTTGAGTTAAGATTCTTAGGAAGATGAATAACAAGATTCATTGGACAAACATTCACAATTTAAGGAATGTTAAATAAGTGAGGTATTTATATTGTCTATTGTCTAAAAAATCTCCTTTAATTGATTTGGTAGTGGCTACGAGGTATAAGGATAGAAAATCTGGGATCTCGATAGGTCACGTGTAATGCAATTTGTAAATCGTTACAGAGGTTGCAAGTGTTTCCTACGTTGATCCAGATCCTGAGTCTTTCGTTTAATACCAGTTCTAAGTTAACAAAAAATGTTTTTTAGGGAGTTATGCCTTATTTTAATTTTGAAGAAGTCTATTGTTTCTTTTCAATATTTTAAATTGCAACATCTGGAAAAAATATTCTACTCAATTTAATCTGATAATAAATAGTTGATAGAATATGACTTTCAAGGAGTTTTTAGCCAAATCCAAATTTTTAAATACTGAACACAAGTTTATATATTAAAGGATTTTTTTAATATAATACGGTAGAGGAAAATGCTTGTTATATATCCACAGTTAAATAAGAGGGTTTAACATTACAAAGAACACGTATTAGAAAATGCTATACATTTTTTTTTCAAAAGTTCTTAAGAATTGTCTTCTTGGATTAATTGGGAAGAATTGTAGATAAGAAAAAATATGAGGCAGGAAGAATTAATATTTTTACTTAATTCATAGAACATTAAAATATTTTTGGACACATATTATTAAATAAGTCTTATTTTTAAAGGGCTGTCTAGTGTGTCGACTCAAATAAATTAGTTCTTTACTTCAAAAGGATTTTCCGAAATGCATACATTAAACAAAATAGGCCCTTAAAAATGGCCACGCCGAGCAGTTTGGCGTGTAAGCGCTAGTTACTGCCAAGCATGTTTCTTTAATTTTTTGTCTATAACATCGAGTTGAATCCTTGTGCACAGCTTCAGTATACATTGCGTTATAGGTTGAATTTTTTAGGACTTTCAAGGTTTCAAAAGATTGCAGAAAGAAAGTTCTAAATTAATTTTTTTAAAAATTTTTTAACCAAAAATTGGCTCCAGTGAATGCTAAAAGTAAAAAATATAATTTCAAACAAATTCAAATGTATTTTAAATCACTTCATGAGGCGTAACCATGGGCACCATTTTTGTGGGGATGCAATTCGAAAAGTTCCAGATTTAACACCATAGAATTTACCACGACCGAAATATTCTTAAACGTATTGAAAGCCTTTTCAAAAGAGAAAATGTAAACATAGGCTAGATTCGTATGTATTCATAAAGAATTCTCACGCAGTGAAAATATTTCCCTGAAATTTTAAATTCGCTAAACTTAAGTCGTATTATCTGAAAAACTTTAGGTACATTATATCCGCTTTTATAAAAGTAGGATTTGGGTCAATTGTCTTAATTTTGTTGGAAAAATATTTTGCCTAAATATTTTGCGTAAAATTCCACACACTTTTCCTTGCCAACCCTTTTATCCTTTCTACCTCGGTTCTCTATGTGCTAGGCATCGGTATTAAAAGCTTCTCAAGAAAATTTCTTAGACGCAACGAGTGAAAAGGCTTTGATTGAGTAAGCTGAAGGGTACAGCGACTTCTGTCCAGACGTAGGCATGTTAGCCTATTTATGGAATGTGTATTGTAGGAAATTTTGATTACCTAACTTTAGAAAGAAATCCTTGGGAATATTCGCCTACACATGTGTATATTAGAAGATATAAAGTTAAATCTTTTTATGAGAGAGAAAATATAGTCATATAATTTTTTCATACAAGACGGATAATGCTAAAGAGTTTCTAATATTGTATTCTTTCTTTTTAAACATTAATTCAGAACTTTTATTAATTAATACTAATTCAAAACTTTTCTTAATTCAAAACTGTAATAATTTAAATTTATTTATATGTAGGGTGCCATGCAGGTTAATGGAGGACACTGACTAATATCAGAGCGTAAATTTTTCAATTAACCAGCAATTTCAGATTTTTTGTTCTGTTTTTCTTATTTCAAGAAGTTTTCCATGTTGTTGATGATACCAGTTAACAAGCGAATTTTATATTAATAAGGTGATTACGATAATTTAGAATTTTCAAATTTATTATAATAAATATATTTCATAATATGAAATGGAGCGGCTAGAGTCTTAAATACTCTTTTTAATTAATAAATATATGTAGATGTCCTTTATTATATAGAATACTGTCTCGATTCAGAGAAAATCCACTTTATGAATGAATGTATGAAAATATTTGTTCACATATGATTCTTCTTGTCACACAGTTGCTACATCAATTTGATTAAAAAAGTAAACTGTAATTTACGTGTATCGATCTTTTAAATGACCGTCACGTCGAGTATTTGCAATTTGATCCTTTTATATTCTTATTTTGTAAACATGGTGAGGACGGGAGGCGACCCCACATGCCACGACTCATTCTTCAACACATGTTGTAGTTCATTAACGTTACAAGAAAGTGGACAAGTTAAGGCCATTAAATGAATACTTCAGCAAACCGGATTATTAAATTTACGAAGTCTTTTTCTTGGGATGAAATAAAGACTGTTTCTTTGTTAGTATTATATCGAACAATATACACTATAATGAATCTATATTTAAAGTAGGGAATCTATTAAATGCTTCTTAAAATGTGAATCTAAATGCTAAATTTTATAGTTTTAATTAAAGAACCAAATAAAAGGAAAAATAAATTAGAAAGGTAATAAGAAAATTGACCTGCTTTGCTTGTGAGCATTCCATGGTCTTAAGAAAAGTTAAAAAAATTCTCGAAAATATACGATTCTTTTTAATCAAAACAAATTGAACTACACGTGTCAAATATATTAGAGAATTAAGAGAAAACCGGATTGTAATATTTAAATATTTATATATTGACTGGAATTTACAGGTGGACCAGAAGATATTAGCTCACATGAATTTCGGTGATAAAGGATCACTTATAAGACGTTATTTATTTTTAGTGTTGTTTTTCTGACTCTTAATTATAATAATAGTATTATAGACTTTAAGAATAAGCGTGAATTGTACGACATTTACAAATTTTTTTTTACATCCACTTAAATTTTCCAAAAGTGCTAAATTATGAATCTTCTGAATGAAGCAGAAAAGCCATTAGTACGTTATTGAAAACATATAATGTTGACTTTTTATTTAATGTTTAATACTTTTAGTTTACTTAAACGACATAGTCTGAAAATTAAAAAAAAAAATTGTTATCTAGAGTCGGGTGAAATAATTTGGTTTATCCAATAGACGGTAATTTCCCCTATCAATGAAATTTGCTTGATCTATTACTAGACCTTATATTGGATAACTGTATTTCTAAATTTGAAAAGGTTTAATTTTTTTTTAAAGTCACAGCTTTGAAAAAAGTTTCAGTTCTCTGTTCGAAATTTATTACACCCATAACAAATAGAACATAAACAGATCTTCAATGTCCCTATAAAATAGAATGAATGCAGTGTATTACCCTACATAAAATAGTGTTACATTTATCCAGGTAAATGGGCCACTCTTTTTGAAACTTAATATTTCAAAATCGATGAATAAACATTAAGGGGGGTTGTGAAATCATTGTAAAAATCTTTTTGTTCCCTGTAGGTACTCCCCGGGCCTCCCACCCAAAGCGATCCCAAATCTAATAACCATCGAGCATGCAAGAGAATCCCGAAACCTTTTGTATGTGCACTAGGTGTATAGTGAGCCTACATTAATTCCATAAAGATATCCGAAAACGAAATATTGTTTATAGAAAGTGACCGAGTTTTCTGTGAAGAGTCCTCGGACGTAAAAATGTAGCATGACCTCAGTAAATCAATATGCCGTGCGATAGCACGTTAAGCCGTGTTATTCCGTGGGTTTTAGCCACTATCGCTATACTTTCCCCAATTTCACAATTTTCGATTGCAGAGTAAAATTATTGGCACTCAATTGTGCCGGGAACGGGACGGAGGGACGTACACCTTTAGAGCCGTGAAATGAAACGATCACCGCCTGCTACCGGACGCAGTAATGTCGCGCAAGTGGGCGCAATTAATTCAACTAACAATAAATAAGTCCACCATGAAAGTTATTAAAAAACAAATAAGAAAAAAATAAAAGACGAAGTAGCTTTCTCTAAAGAAGGCTAGGCCGCGGGTTGCAGGCGGATCAAAAGCTCACACGTGCAGAGGAAAAGCTCACATTCGCTCGACTAAATATGTGAACTTTGCTCGAACGAGAATGGCGCACCAGCAATTTTGCATTTTATTCGAAAAAAATATTTCTCAATAACAATTTGAGACAATGTACGCGACAATTTTCACTCCCCGGGTAGTGTAGAATGATTATTTTGAGAATTCTCCAGGGAAATGCATTTGTTCCCCGCAACTTCCTCGAAGAATTGGGGAAAATTTCTTTAGTTTTCTACGAAAAATTGAAATATATTTTGAATAAATATTTAAAGAACTTATTCGACATGCATTAATTGTGCGCTTAATTCGCTTTCAAGTGAAAATTTCATTAACTCTTGGGATTGGGAGAAACCTTGAAGCGATTTACCCCCCTTCGTTCCTTCCTCTGGCCGTAACTACGAGGTCGAAGTCTATTTTTGGCCTTAGACAAGGCTACTTTTCTCCGTGATCCGGCCCGAGTTATTGATTCTTCTGAAATGAGACTTTTATTCAGGTTAATTATAGTGCGACAACAAAACGGCATTTCCAGGCAAAGAAAATTATTTCAGGTCGTTTTGTTATGTGTTCTGATTTATTAAAAAAATAATACAAATTACTTTCATTTCTTCGAAGAATTGGCTATTTCATGGTGTTTTAAATAATTTTGTTACATTGCATTTGGTCCAGTTTAATGGGAAAACAATTTCTTCCTTATATTGATTTATAATTGAGAAACTGGAAAAGTTTTGAAGAGTCCTGTGTGGGTATAGAGATATAGATAACCGTTTATTATTAGTAAAATAAACAATTTTTATTTTATTTAACTGAGTCCTGCTTTCAAATAAACAACAGTTTAGATAATTTGGAATAACTTTCTTTTCCTTAGAGAAGTGATTTATATTCTTAATAAGTTTTTTTCCATACATGTCAGAGTGTTGAGCAAAAAAGATTTAACTCCTTCCGTCTGAATGGTTAGCATTATTAAACTCGTACTTGTTAAGGATTTTATAGAAATTTTCGTAACCTATTAATCTATTAGAATAAATGTTGAATAAGTCTAGTTTTATAAAGATTGTATTAGGAAAAAGAAAGAAATTATTTATTTTGTGGTGATAGTAAATTAAGTACTAAAAAAACTTAATGGGGAGTTAAAAAAAGACGAATTTAAAGAGAGCGATCCAAAAAAATTTTCCACTTTACGTATGCCCTCAACTATCTCCTGCAAGGATTCCAAGTATTGGAAACTTAAATTCAATTTTATACTATTGGTAAGAAGTTTTAAAAAAACAAAAACGAAAAATAATATATAGCTCGAATAAAAATAAGTATTTTGAACTTTGATAAAATAAAAGAAACTTCAACTTAAACAACTTAATTTTATTAAGATATTTTTGGAAAACAAGAGCTAAATTGTTACTGTTTTAAAAATTCTTTCTCATATTGGACAGTAGACAACTATTCAGGATTTAAGGCATTATAAGGAATACTCTTAAGATTCTTAATTATAAATATTGGGAGCGTAGCTTATTACGATCGTAGTTCTTCTTTGGGAGCCCAGATATTCCTATCCCCGAGATCTGGGATTGGCTTCGCTCTCAGATTCAGATCAGTGACCAGAACTAAATAGGTACCTCAAATAATACAAATGGTTCTGCCCTGCCTGATTGGGAATTGTGACTACCAGACAAGACTGCCACCATTTATCAGATCTATATGAACCTAGGTTACTCTAGAGTAAGTCTCGTAAAGTAAATTCAATCTCCCAATGTTTATCTAATCAGATACTTTATTTATTTGTTATTCTGAAAGCAAGTATGTGATGAATCGATTTTTGTTACTTTACGTTCGTCTTCGTAAATAGTTTAAAAAATATATCATTTCCTTAAAATGAAATTAATTATTATGCATATGTTTGATGCTGCTTTTATTTACAGATTTTAAATATAACGACAATATTTTCAAGATTAAAAAGCAATTTATTAAGCATTTTTATTTTCATTTATAGTGATATTAAAAAGTTTGCATTTGAAACAACGAATAAAATTTACTGTATTTATACTATATTTATATATATATATAATTAATATATATAGGACTTAAATATTTTCAAATTTTTATTCTTAACTATACTGTACTATGAAGTGCGAGAGAAATACGAAAAGAAAGGTAAACAATTCATTGGCATGGCATGACCCACTTTACGCCTTTACTTTTTTCATTTTGGCTTTCGCTGCGAAACTAGTATAATAATAAAATCTTTGATATAATTTTACAATGCATAACTTTCGACAGAACTTACAGTATTCATTAAAAAATATTTGTTTGTTTTTTCACTTGGATTTCAGCGACCGATTTAAGTGAGTTTACTACTTCTAAACCAATTTAAGTGATTATTATCTTACTAATAGTAATAAGGCCAAGTTTTACATAAAACATTCAAGTTCCACACGAATTTTAGTTTGTCTCATTCAATTTCTCTCATTTAATAATTTAAAACCAGCTAGTAAGCTGATAATTCTGACTTTGTAATTATTTCTGTGCACGTTGGCATTGACTTATATTTTTTTAAATTAATTACACCGGCTAGCATTTTGAATTTTCTCCAAGTTGTTGTTAATACAAGTGGTTATTTTTTCAACATTTAGAAACAATATTTTTCTAATACATCAAGCAAAAAAATATAAAACACAGTTGGATTAATATAATTCTGGTTACAGTTGGTTTTTAGGAAACGTGCGTTTGAATACAGTGCTTACTTCATGAGAATACTCCTTTAACTTTAGTGGCAGCAGTTTTTAAACATTTTAACTACACATTTAACAGCTCTGCTTATATTTATTATTTATTAGTATCGCATTAGTATCGTATTTAATGTTTCAAGAACTATAACCGGTAAAATAATTTGCTATTTTTTGTCTATGGGATAATTTCTGAATATCCTTCTAGGGAGTATTTGCATATTTTGGATTCATAAAACCAACTATTTTTATCTATATATTAAATGTTTTCTGTAACTCTTCTGTAATAATAATTTTTACATACAAGATGATATCATCCTGATTGAATTAAGATTTATATGTATACAAAAATTTACTTTCTTTTTTTTATATCATTTACAATCATGTGTATTTACGTAATAAATAATTAAGAGTAAATAATAAATCGATCACGCATATTTAAAAAAGTATGTAATTGATATATTTATTTATAAAAAAAAGAACAAAAACAACGTTATAGTGTATAATTTGAACTTATAGAATACACAAAAATATCCTGTCTATTTTTTTTTATTATTGTCTTTTTCAGTTACAATTTAAAACTGTGCTAATATCAGCTATATTTTAAAGAAACACAAAAATAATTTTAAAAAAACAAGATCTCCGATTTTTCAAATATATTTTTTTTTCGAAAATTCCGTAGAGGAATAAAATCATTTATAGATTCGAATTTAAGACACTAATTATGTGTAATTCTAAATGATTTATTTTTATCCCGACACTTGCAGATTATTTACGGATAACCCCATATAACTTAAAAGAGGAGCGTATTTAACCCTCTGTGTACTAGATGGGATATGACACACTCCAACCCTTAAAAAAATTTCTACTATTCCCAGTTGTGTTTTCGTTCATTTATTTAATAAAAAGTATTATATATATTAATGTATATCAATGTAAAATTATTTATATTTTTTCCCCATATTCATTTATTACGAATGGTAATATTGTAATTCCTTGTATAATTCATAAATAATTTAAATGTCCTGTTATGATGTAATTGTACTTTTCTGGTGTATGTCACACCCCACCCAGTGTGTGATGGGAGATTTAATCACCTAGGGCATGAAGGGTTAAGAGGGTAAACAAAGTTTATAAATCAAACAGAAGTGCATGAGTTGTTTAAAGATTTCCGATTTTAAATACTAGGATCTCAGTTGGAATGGAATTTTAAGCGAACGACATAAAAAATACATAAGTTAAAAAAGTATGAAGAAAATTAGCTCCTTTCCCAGTCAAAACTAACTAAAAGCAGAGCTTATCGAAGCAGAATTCAGAAAAACCTCAAGAACTACTGATAAGCGACGACAAGCACTGATAAAAGTTTTCCAAAGAAATCAATTGAAATTGTTTACGAATTATCGAGAAAGCTCCCGGAATAGCTTAGAGATCACTCGGCGCAGATTTTGGGACAGAAAAGAAAATAAACACTACGACCTAGGTCTAGGTCCCCAGTAGCGGCAGCCTTTAACCTGTAGAAAATCTCACACTGACTACCGCCAGTGGTTGTGCGACTTGAACAAAGGCAGTCTCAGTTTGGAGTCGTAAAAAATTGCGGCTAGAAACTTAAGAAAAATGAAAAACTGTAGAATGTCACTCCACGGCCGTGTGAGCACGCAGGGGAACCGTGCGATTGCCAGAAGCCGCCACAGACGTTGCATGAACGATCTTCGCGATTACGACGGAGGTTGGTGGGAATTCTGGCAAACGGGAGTGGAGGATCAATCAGGCGGGTGCAGTGTCGAAGAGCAATCACTAGTAGTGTCTTCAAGGAAACCTTCGCCAAGTGATCACTTCTTGATTACTTCATATATTCCGAGAATAAGAAACTATGTAGGTACAGGTAGTTCACAGGACTGAGTTGCCGTTGTTGGTTGATCACTAAAAGGAGAAAACCACTCTATGGTTATAGATGATTTCACACTTTAAGTGGTGTTTTATTATATCCTTTTTCTTTTCTCCTTTTTAAACTTATAAAACATTTTAATAACGATGGTGTTTTAAAATTTAACTAACTTTTCAAAAATAAAATGTAAATTTATATAGTGCAATTTTTATTAGTTCTTGGTCCCGCAAAAACTTTTTTTACTACTTAGACATTTATGAAAGTAGTTTGAATACTAATAACATATTTATTTATATATTTATTTATATTTTATATTTTATAAATAGGGTCAAAAGGATTTTTTTTTACTTTTATATATACATCTAATTAAACTCTTTCTAAATAAGCCCCTTCAGGGACATTTTTAAAAATCTCAGAAATACGAGAAGTTAGATATTTACACAGTCAGACTTAGATTGGTCTTATTTACCCTAAATGCAATTTATGAAAAACAGCTTCCAATATAAGTAAAAGCTTAGTCAATCTACTTAGACGAATTAAAGCCCCTATTTTGTAATTATTTGTTTTATAATCCGAATCTAAAATTTAATGCTTGAATATTTTAGTTTTTGTTATATTATTTTCATTCAATCATTAATAATTATAAAAGAAATTGTCATGACATCGGACCATCAAAATTGCTGCTTCTTCTGTTTATAAAAAATCTAATTATTGATTAATTAATGATTATCATCATTTTTAAGATGCGTGCGTGTATGCTAATGGGCAAATTATTATTAATTTTATATATACAATAACTATTTTCATACTTTACTTTTACATCATTTATTACGAGTATATTTAAAGTTAGAATTTCGAAGGAAGGAAGTCAATGGTATATCTTAACAAAAAATTAGTCATATTTTTGTCATAGACAGTACTCTCTTCTTTTTATATACTCTTTTTTCACCCTTCGTATTCTACGAATACTGTAAGTATATTTCAGTATAAAATATTATGTAAGTACCTAGATAATATTTAAAAGGAGTTAAAGCAACTACATATTGAGTCGATGGTTTACGCTAAGTATATAATGACTTCTACATAACTTACCCTTGATTCAGAATTAAAATTAATTTTCAGATGTAAATATTTATGCTCTGTTTCGTATAGACATAACCAAAACTTTTTACTAAATACTTAGCTTAAAGTTAAACAATTCTATTTGGTGATTAAATTCGATTTATTATTATTTATTGTAATATTTTGACGGCATTTAAAATACTAGATAGTTTTCTTCTCGTGCCCAATGAGGCTTTTCGAATTACTACTGCGCCCTATTTCATCACTGAACGCTTTATGTTGATATCGTAAGTTCAACTTATGAAAGATATAAAAGTTTTCTTTGATGATTACATCAGACTTATATTTGGTCTGCAAAGATTTTATCACGTTTTCACATTTGAACTTGCCTCTACTATGCTTATAAGTTTTTACTTATTCTCTGAATTCAAGGAACATTACGCTATTAAATAAATCATTGCAATTTTCTTTCATCAAAATGGTTGTTATTTTTCTGGTGTTCTAGTTTTTAGAATACAAATTTTCAAAGTACTTTTTAAAAATTAACAAAATTTAATTAAATTAAATTTACTACTTTAATTTTTTAAAAGATCTATCTAAAGATAATTTAATACTTAATTGTTAAGAAGTGGCGTAAAATTCGCATTTTCCGCATATTTGAAATGCGATCGTTAAAATGGCTTGCGCTCAAAGAGAGTTAGTATTCAGAGTAGCAGTCTGTGTCCACTTTCATTAGGCCACGAAAAAAGGACATGTTAAAGTTTTTAAAAAGATCCCAAGGGAGCCTATGACTTTTTGGTGTCGAAACTTCTAACTTGCGTGGACCCAGGCAAATGGGATGGATACCAAATTAAAAAGCGCCTTCTACAGATATCAGAAAATAACAACAATCAAGGATTGGAAAAAAAACACCCAAGTTAGAGCTAAAAGAGGCGTAACGACTTCCATTTCTTTCAAAAAACACACCTTCAGGTTATTTTTTTCATACTAAAGCCTTTTTGTGGACCGTTAATGTCAAAATGCTAAATTATGTGAAGGATTTAATTTCATTGTTTCTTAAGATTGTCGTTATTTTATTATTTTGTATTATATATTATTTAATTTATATATATATTTTTTCTTTTATTGAAAACCAACAAACATTTTTGAATTTCATTTATAAATAAAACAGTTTAAATCTAAATTTTTTTAAGAGACCCTTTTGTGCGATCATGGGCAAACAATTAAAATACACAATTTCTCCGCGCCTACCTTTTGAAGAATATTCTTTTTTTTCAGTGGAATTTCTTTTTGATACAACTTGTTAAAACGCGGTGGTGACGACAAATATAGAGCTGAACGGCATGTCCGTTTTTGCTTTTTCCAAAAAATGGTGATTTAAATGGTAACACAAAAGAAACAATCGGCAGCAATTACGAGTCAAATGAAAATTATTATTTTGCAAATCTCTGGGCGTCAAGTGAATTTATTGCATCGCAAATTGACCCCTGCCAACATGCACAGTCAGACGAGCGAGTCCCTAAGCCCCCTTCATCCAGGCCAATCACGAGCCCACGCGTGTTACGGGAAATTACCGTAATGCGCTCCGGCCTCCGCAAGCCCAAATGTAGTGGGAACGGAATCTTACCCTTTTGCAACGATGCTGAGCCCACCCTATCCCGGAAAGAAGCGGCACATCTATACCGACCGATTCACGATGCGTACCCCGTGCGTGTAGGAAAATCTGACGCGAAATACGTACCGGTCATCCCTCGGGTCCATGCTGCAGTCCTGAAATACAATTCTCACTCCGAGATCCAGATCCAGCCGTGAGAAGGAAACGTCCCGTTCGCAACGCTCCATCAAGCGGCAGTGTTGAATTAACAATTATTCCGAGCACTCGCTTCTCACGAAAGAGAGAGAGAGAGAGAGAGAGAGAGCGACACGTTGGGGAAAACCGGCAAATCGTACGTTCTCACATACACTATGCCTTACCGCTGCAACACATTTACAAACCGCTCTCAATTTTGGTAGCAAACATTGGCGACTCGTGAGTGCTGTCAAGTTTTCGGTAGTAACGTAAAACATGGCGAACGCGGTGTTCCGAGTGACGCGGGAAGTTCACTCGATTTTCCGGTGTACCCATGCGGCCCTGGCTGCTAAAAATCCCTCCAAGGTAAGTGTTAATTGTCTATTTCGTATCTCACCTGTAATTAAGCTGTGACTCTTCTTGAGTTAATTGTAAATTGCATTAAAAAGTCGCAAGGCTATCGGTCGGCGAGCAAGTGTTCTAAAATGTGCTCCCGCAGTTGGTTTTGGGCATGTGTGTATGTGCACGAGAATTCTTCGTTGAGGAGAAGTCGACCAAAAGGGAATTTCGATAAAATGGTTATGGGCACTTACCGAGTAGAGCTAAGAAGGGCTTCTTCACTTTTTCTGAAGGCAATAATTGTTAATTAACACGATAATTGCTGCGAATCGCGGTATAGATTTTAATTCGCGATCAATGGTAGGTTTTTTATCGATACAGCATCACTCGCGAGCAACAGAGGCGCATTTTTCTGGCCGTATCGAAGACCCCAAGAATCGGGGGGATTGGTGGGGGAGCGTGTTGCTGCTGCATACACGTGAAGATCACCGATTAGTGCGCCGACGCTTTGGACTAATTGCTTTCTTGAGCTTTTCCAAGTGAAACCGGCTCAGGAGGACCTGATCGCTTCCTTCGGTCCTTCGGTTTCGTAGGCTTTTGTTGCTCCCTTTCTTTCTCCAAATCCCGCGCACCCGCGTCGTCGAGACTTTGAAGAAGTCCGATAGGCGACTTTTTCGGCTAGAACGTAGTCGCGCACAGACGAAGCTTCGCGTCGCCTTTTACCGGCCTCGTTAGATATTTAATTTATTCCGAATTTGTAGACTCTGATTGCTGCTTTCACTGTGGCTTTCTCCGTGTTTTTGCATTTTTCTTCTCATTACTGTTACGGCGTCGGTGAACGCATTTTCCGCCGCGATTTTTGAACGGGTCCAAAAAAAAAAAAGAACTTCTAAGCCAAGCTTTTTTCGCTCGGAAGCTTTTGTGATTATTTTTAGGGCGAAGGCCGGAAGTACGCTGCGGAGTATTTGCGCAGGGTTTCCGTTTTATCGCGGTCTTCACGTGGGATCTTTGGGATCGGAGAAAACTGATAATCTTCTTTATATAATCAAATATTATAACAATTTGTAATTTCTGCGTACAAACACGCACTTTACAAGGAAAACCCTTTTAAGATTTAAAAATCAATATCGGAAATTTTTTTTAAAACAATATTTTTATTATAACTGAATACACACACAAATGTTTCGCTACACTGTTTTAATTTAACGCAGATTAACGAAATGCACAATATTTCTGCACGTGCAGTTTTGATTAAATTTATTTCGATTAAAATAAGAAATATTACATTTCTTACAACTCTACAATTCGTCGAGCTCCAAATTGTGCTCGTTATATTCGCAATTATTATTTTTAGGGGAACCTTCGAATTGTAGAAGCTCATTTTCAATACAAGTGAAAGAGAAGAGATTTTTAAATTTATTTTTATACTAGTTTATGGCGCTGAATGGTAGGAAATATCTATGTATATTTAATTTTGATGACAGAGGACCTAGTTACGAAGAAATTACTGATTGATTCATCTAAATCGATTAGCAAGATTTCAAGTTATTATGGGTTGATTTAAAATAAACTAGATTTTCAAGTAATCTGTTTAAAATTTCAAGTATGATACTTATACTCCGTAACTTGTCTACTTTGTCAGAAAACATTTTATAAAGGCCTATCTGGGATTACAAATATGACGATATGGTGTATTTGTTTAATATTAATACTTATATCACAATTTTCTTTTCTTCTAGATATTCTCATTGCCATCAATTCCTGCTCTGCAAACCCGAGCATCAAGCTATCTATCATCACCCCCAGTCCGCGACCTCAGCGAATATCCTGATGTCGAAGTTATAAAAAATCCTCCAGAGTGGAAATTTGTTGAACGACTTTTGCCCCAGCTCACCGTACCACAGCCAAAACCAAAGGCAGAGTATCCCTCAGGGTGGAAGCCCCCACATGAGTTAGATCCCAATGCCAAGTATTATATTCCTCGCACCAAGAACCACATGATTCCTGTCTACCTGAAGACGTTATATCGTGGCATGAGGAGGCTCACTGTTGTTCGCCGGGTTCAGGGTGATATATGGGCTCTAGAAAGGGAACTCCGCGAAGTTGTGGAGAAGGCCAGGAATGGCCGGCTATGCGCTAGCCGAGTGAATGAGCTCAGTGGACAGATTTATTTTCACGGGGACTACGTAAACATCTTGAAGGACTATTTAGAAAAGAAGGGATTTTGATTAGATCGTTTTTAGGTAGGAGGTATTAATAAAGGATAAGATCTGTAAACAAACGCAGATTTTTTTCCATATAAAATTATTTATTATTATTAAATGATTGCCTTAAAACCTAGCTTGCTACTAATTTGTATTACATTGGAGGATGTGGGGATTATGTTACAATCGGGTGTCTAGAGGTCCAACAAATCCCTGGTAGGGTAGACGGTTAATTTTGTGCACCTTATTGTCGGAAACGAATTCTGAGAGGGTTCCGCCAGTTAAGAAAGAAAAGATTTTTCAAAAACATTTTTACCTATTATTTTTTTTATTGTTCATCATATTAATTGACTACACCCTTAAATATTTAAAAATTGTTTAACACCATGGCAAAACACAAACTTACAGCAACTATATTTTTATTAAGCAATATTTTGCGCTTCTTCTGAAATACGGTAATTTAAATAAAAATTTTCAGTAAAAAGCATTGCTTGCAAGCTATTAAAATTATTGATATCTGAAAGTAATACACAATATTTACAATTTTCAGCCTTCTCATTACTCCGATCAGTTTATTAAAAAATATTTATTGTTATTCTGTTAACTTTGAAAGTATTTCCCAATGCACTGTTCTAATTTGCAGAAAGAGATCAAACTTGGTAATAAAAACAAGTAGAAATAAAATACACCATTTTGATATTACCAAGACGCAGGAACCCCCTTTTAATTAGGCGCCTTAGAGACAACGGCCCCGTAAACTATGAAACATGAAAAACCATACAGAGACGAAAAATAGGTTGACTACAACAGCTAGTGCTACTAAAATGGTTATCTGGCTGGTGTCGCTGCCGAACGTTTTAGGGCTTTTTGAATGGTCGTCCAGTCTTCTAAAATATCTTCCTCGCTTAGCATGTAAACGATGTAAGGTCCAGATACTGTGACTGCCTTTTTTCGACCAGGACCACGAACTTTACTAGTGCGAGCGTTTGTTCCCCAATCCGCCCAGGATATGTCCACATTGTGACGATCCTCCTCGAGGCGACGAATTTTCTCCATGAGTTCCTCATATATTGCATCCATCGCGAGTTGCTTCTCGCTCTGTAATGCAAAGAAATGAAAACTTAAATATTTTCTTGCATAAGAGTATTTCCTTAAATAGTCTGGTAGTCTTTAAAAAGGATTATCGTGCGGAGGATTGCAATTAGCCACTGACTTGTCCTAGTTTGTGATAAAAATACGCCAACATACCTCAAAATGTTGTCTAGCAGCTTGCTCCTCTGACAAGTATTTGTGGTTTATATTTTCCAGCCTGTACTGTTTCAATATCTCTGCGACTTCTATTCGTGTCTTCTGGTTCTCATCCAGCTGCTGAAGAGGTCCTAAGTATTGTTGTGATCGGCCTCCGTGAACTTCCGATAACTGCATTTCAACTTGGTTGATTCTTTCTTTGTACAGTTGCTCTCGCAGGATGGCGAACTGTTTTTCTAGTTTACCTGGAGGAAGAAAAAGGGTTCAGGGACTCCAATTCCAGGATGAGGTTAGGTTGCATCTCCAAATCTGTCGAGCACTTACTTAGGTTGTCTATACATTCATTCCTCCGTCGTTCACATTCGCTCTCGTCCATTTCAGACGAATCATCAGAATCTGGTTCATCAGCCTCTTCAGCGCTAGATTCACGGCCCTGACTGGACGCAGAGTGCTCAGTTTCAGCTCCAGAAACATCACCTTCACCGTCGGTTTCACCATCATTTTTCACTGGCATTTTGTGGTTTTTAACACGGAAAACCCGCTGAAGGTGCTTTTGCTATTATACTGATGTAGAAACGGATGGAAACTGATGACGTATATCCCTTAGAAGGTTACTTTTACGGGATATAAACAATCTGACAGCGCAATACATACGGTACACAACTGTCAAACTTGTGACAGCTTTCAATGAATATTTATTGTGTGGAAGTGGCATAAACAGAAATCCCTTGTACAGGTCTAGTTAAAGTGAAATACAGTTTTCTGGGAAACCGAAAATAAGTACAATATCACGTACAAAAATGATCTATTTAATATCAATCACGTTACAAATCTACATGCTATGAGGGTAATAATAAATTTCAATTTTACAATTCAAAACATAGAAGTACAGTCTCAGTAACCAGTGCTGCTATCATCTGTTTAGCTGTCATAACGTCAATTTAATTTTCTAACCTAAAAGATCAACAAAAAATCAGCTGTGTGGTCGGGTGCAATGGGAATTTGGTAATTTTTTAGAGAGAAATTTGTCTGAATCGAATTATGTTATTGGTGAATCTTAAGACTTGCACGCGGTTAAGCACACAATTTTTTACATCTTCGCTGTACACAAGAGCGTTAAAATCAGGAGAAAATCTGTCGAAGTCACGGCCATGGTTACCAAGAAGAAACTTTGTTAGCTTAACGAAATGCAGAAAAGTGGTCCAACACAAGTCTCCCTGGTCTTTGGGAATTTATTTAAAGAAAGGAACTAAATTTGATTTTAAATCATCGAAAGATATTTCCAAGAAGGTGAGATTTAGGCGGAAAGATATCGTCAGATTGCTGTCTCTTGCTAGGGATGAGAAGCTGATTCTTGGATGTAAGTAATTTAAGGATTTTACAGTAAATATGTATTATTGAAAATATTTATTCTTGTTTTAATGCGAAAAGTAAAGCCTGGATTTAAGAAATTAATTAAAGAATTTAATTTTTTACTACGGTCGGGTATTCTTGGCTGAATGCTAGAAATGTGCACTTAAAGCTTCTGCAGTGCTATTAGCTACACAGTCTTTTTCAGTGTATAGATGAGCTCATTGAACCTACTTAGAAAGTCGAAAATGGGACCTTTAAAACGAACTTGGTACATCCTCCTGTCTGGCGGGCACAACTGAATGTTTTAGGAATTTCATTAGCTATAGACTTAAAATTTCGAGTAGTTGTAGCTTCTGTTTGCTCAAATGTAGATTAATGCTCATTATTAAGAAAAGAATCTTTCCCAGATTTTAGGAGGTTCCAAGTAGACCACAAAACGTTTTTTACTGACTCTGCTATGTGTATCGTTTAAAGGAGCTCAATATGTCTTTTAAAACTATCTATTCAAATCCCATCCTTATTCTCGAAACTAAATTTACTTTCTTGATTTCAGTTGGCATGGCTCTGCTTATAGTCTCGTCTACTATAACAATGGCCGTACCATGGGGCTTAGGACAAATCTTGGATATAATCTTTAATAAAACTGGGGATTTAGAAGAAACGAAAAAAAAACTACACGAGTTTTGCCTTATCCTTTGTGGTGTCTTCATCATTGGAGGGCTAGCCAATTTCGGAAGAGTATATCTGTTTAACAGCGCATGTAAGTGGCGCTTGTAATATGAAATTATTTATTTATTATGTATTTTTGGTTATATTTCAGCACTTCGGATAGTCCAAGATTTACGTGCCAGACTTTATCGTACAATGTTAATCCAGGAGTCAAGCTGGTTCGACACGAAGGGCACTGGAGAGCTCTTGAATCGTCTTAGCAACGATGCTTATTTCGTAGGCAACTCCCTTAGTCAAAATTTATCCGATGGCTTGCGATCAGTCGTTATGATTGTGGCTGGTACTTCGATGATGGTGCGCCTGGTGCAAACTGGTTGTTGTAATGGGTTTAACGTTTTATATTCTATATTTAAGGTTTACACATCGCCACAGCTCGCGTTGGTCAGTACATGTGTTGTCCCGTTTATGGCTGGCTTAGCTATTTTATACGGACGATACCTGCGCAATATAACGCGCAGTTTATTGGATAAGCTCGCGGAAACTTTTAAATATGCTGAAGAGCGTTTTGGAAATATAAAAACTGTGAAAATCTTCTGTAAAGAGGAACAGGAGAGTCAAGCCTTTCTTGATAAACTTGGTGATGTCCTGCAATTGGGCTATAAGGAAGTTTTGGCAAGGGCGTCGTTCTTTGGATTGGTGAGTTCCATCTGTAGAGTTTTAAGAACTTTGTTATATGAAACTACTAGTTCATAACAATGGATTATTTTTTTTAATAATTATATATACATAATACAATTTCAGACAGGCTTTTCAGGGAACGTAATAATCATGTCAGTACTCTACTATGGCGGGACTCTAGTGTTCGCAAATGAAATAACAGTCGGTGCTTTGACCTCTTTTATATTATACGCAGCTTACTCTGCCGTTTCGATCAATGGACTCACAAATTTCTACACTGAATTGAACAAAGGCCTTGGGGCGGCCCACAGGATATGGGAGATTTTCGATCGTCAGTATTGCATCTCTCTAGATGAAGGTGTCTGTCCAATACAGAAGCCAAAAGGTTTGCTGGAATTTGATAACGTATGCTTTAATTTCCCTTCGAGGCCGGAGTGCGCTGTTTTGGAAAGTTTTACTCTTAATCTAGTGCCGGGAACAACAACGGCCGTCGTTGGTAGGAGTGGTTCTGGTAAAACGACAGTTGCCCTGTTAATTATGAGATTGTACGATCCACACTTGGGCAATATAAAATTGGATGGTGTTGATCTCAAGGAACTTAATCCTGTTTGGCTAAGGAGCAACATTGGTGCTGTAACTCAGGTGGATTTTTTTAAATAATCAGTTTTAGAGTTTTATCGTGACTTGAGTATTTCAGGAGCCCATTCTCTTTAGTGGGACTATTCGGGAGAATATATTGTATGGATTAAATCCAGGAACGGCTATAAGCGAAGAAGAGTTCCAACAAATACTTAAAGATTCTTACATTGATGAATTTGTTAATAAACTGCCCGAGGGGATGGACACCATTGTAGGACAGCGCGGGATGATGCTTAGTGGCGGACAGAGGCAAAGGATTGCAATTGCTCGAGCTCTTATAAAAGTAAGGAACCCATTGATTTGAATTGGATTCAAAAGATAATTTTTATTAATTTAGAATCCAGCTATTTTGATTCTTGACGAAGCGACCAGTGCCTTAGACTCAGTATCTGAGGAATTAGTACAAAATGCCCTCGAAAAGTTGACCAAAGGTCGCACTGTTCTGACCATTGCTCATCGGCTCAGTACGATTCGGAATGCTGACAATATTGTCGTTTTGGAGCACGGTCGTATTAAGGAGCAGGGCCAATACGCGGATCTAGTTAACAGGGATTCGGGCGTCTTCAAGGAATTAATACGCAAGCAGACTTTCGACACACCTCTTCGTAGTTTAGAAAAACAATCTGTGGAAGCGACATAATGACATGGTGCTTGTATATTTAGTTGACCTGTAATTAATTAAGTATGTTTTTTCTTTTTAAGGACCTGAGGTTGTATGAGGAATACATTGAGATTCGAATGTGTTTTAATTAGTTATCCCTGTTATCTTTTTATCTGTTGAATTTAAAAACAAGTTCTTTATTTTAAGAGCAGCCGTTTATTACAAAAGTTTGTTTATGCCATACCCAGAGGTGTGAGATGAAGGACGTCCGAATGCAAATAGAGTAATTATTAAATAAGTGCCCTGCAAGCATGCAGGAGTTTTAAATGTGCTTGCCCTGAACAAGCGTTTAGGGCGTAGCGAATTTTTCCAACAAACAACCTCGAATCAGAGGATAGCTTAGAGCAGGTCTTAATCTCTGGTATCTTTTTAAACTCTGTGAACTTTAAGTCTTTGTTTTTTTTAAAATATAAATTTCGAGCCTCGAGGTAGAGATTGGTGTTAGTTAATTGGAACGCAATTGGTATAACTGCTCTTCTAAATGGAAGTCTGCTGCTGCGGTTTGGTGAGAATAAGATGATTTGAGTATGCTTATAACGGTTATAGCTCCACTCGTGTAATTTTCTCCTTTGTTTGACAAATTTATCATTAAATACCACTTTTCATCATTGGGATGGACCTCAGGATTTTTTCTTTATAGCGGTACGTAAAATTTGTTGGCCTAAAAAAAATAATTATGAAATTTAGGTTTATGCAATAATTCGCCCTAGGGAAGAGGACGAGGACGACCCCACGCAATGGTGAGAGAAGTAAGCTAGTGGGAGAATTACTGCGTTTGTTTCCTTACAATTAAAGCATATCAATAATCACGGTGAAGGTCAGTTTAATTTAATATTTTTATTTATTATCATAACTTGTAGATTTTTCCAGATGCTACGAGAAAACGTCTCATTTTGTAAACGGATCATCGAAAAAGGATCATCATTGTATACAGGAATGGACAAACTTCGGTACTGAATATTGCAGAGCCGGCGTTCTTTTCATTTTCTTCCATTGTGTAATTTTTGTAAATTTTTTGTGTAATGTTCTTAGTTTACAGTGACGGAGTTTCGAAATCAAAAGCCACAGAGTCACAGGAAATGCCAGTCTTCTCGTAAAATCGCAATAATTGAGGAATTTATTTTTCTACATTCTTAATATTAATGTTCTCTTGTATTATTCCATTTTAATTTGTAATTTTTCGTGTTGTATTTACCAAAAAACTTGAACTTTGCAAACTTATGGTAGAGTTATTCCCGAAAAATTGCAATAAATTAATAAATTATTTATACGATGTATAGCATATTATATTTTTTAATTTTAATTTTAATTATGAATAAAACTGATTAATTCTGAAATAATTGGGCGTAATTATTTGTGTTTTTCCGCATATTTTCGTATATTTCCTACGATGTTTATATTTGGAGATTCGTAATCCGGGACACGAACCATGAACCACAAACGCGAACCATTGTCATCTAAGACGCGAACCAAAATAAACTTGCTATACGATTCTGGTCGCCTGGTAAAAATCGGCTTTTTCGAAATATCGCCAAAACCTGGCAAAGTAACAGGCAACCATGAACGAGGACGGACGGGCCGGTTTCCGAGCGTGACGTCACGGCGCGTGACGTCCCTTGTTGACGTCTGGGCTCTTGACGTCGGGCTGCGATTCAGAGTTGCCGCACTATTTTTTCCGAAGCATGAGAGTTACCATTCGCGATTAAGTCTTGTTTTCAGGAAATTTGACAGGGGTAGTGTCGGATTTGTAATGAAATGATTTTTTAACAATGTAATGACGGCGAAAAATATTTTCATAATAATTTTAAAGGATTTATACACCACCTAGCCTTGTGTTCGCCTTGATAGATAATTTTGTACTTACCCAAACTGAAATTACTGCTTTCTTTTGGCTTATAATATAAGAAAATAAAACAAATCATACACTTTTATTCTTTTTATTATTTTCAATAAATTACAAAATTCTTATTCCTTGCAAGAATAATAATAATTTTTAATAATTATATGTGGACATTTTTTTAGTATAAAAAAGGAAATATCGAAATAATATAAAATGATAATAATTAACGTTTTTTTTAATTTAAAAAAAAATATTTTTAAGCAATTACATTAAGAAAAATATAAACCGAAAAGAATCTAATCTAACTTACTGCATATTTGTTATTTTTATTACAATAAACCTTACCTTGATCAATCCGTTCACAATTTTATGATTTTAACCCTGAAAAGTGAATGCAAAAAATTGGAAAAATCGGATATGATAAGGATACATAAAATAAAATCACCATTTTGTATGAAATGGTTTAATAATGTTTTTAATTACTTTATTCAATATTTTATTAAAATCCAGAATATCGAATTGTATGGTTTCATTGAGTTTCTTCACGGTTATACGTCCGATGAATGATTTCATCTTTATTTTGGTGAATTATATTTAGGATATTGAAAGGTTATACATGTGCTGTGGTCCTTCGGAAGTGTATTGATCAGATTTTCGATTGCTGTCCGGATATTTACATGCCTTGAATCCTGGTTTGCGTGATGCTGATTGAGTTTTCGTTTTTATACTTCACTTACTTAAAAGTCTTTCGATTACATTTTGGCGTTATATAAGGTGTAAAATACTAGTATATATTTATGTTCTATGAGTAGACTAATTTACACATTCTTTGTTTATATCACCTTAATTAAAAGTTTATTAGCAAGTAAAATTTAGGGAGGTAGGATACGTAAGTGGATATAACTAGATTTTAAGTACCTTTCGCGATATATTAACCCTTCTTTCTTCTTTGCTGTTTATTTTGGATAAATTTACCAATCCATCGGTAATTATTTCATCAAGAAATGTACCCGAGCTTTGGCAAATTATATATTCCTTACAACTAATTCAATAACTGAATTAAGTATGGTATTTGTAAGGTGCTTAAAATTAAAATTAAAACAAATTTAAAATTTATAATATTTTAGAAAAGTGCTGCGATACTTCTTGTTTGTTATTGAATAATCATCTGAAATTTTCAGTAGTTTAGAACAGATTTGTTTTTAATAGAGTGCCGGATAGTCAGGTAAATATAAAATTAACTTATAGTATTTACACCTTTTCCCTCATCTCACCCTCAGTTTTATGAAAGAGTGTAAAACTGAAAAGTGCAAAGCTGAAAAGTAAAAAAAAGATTGTAAATAGTCCTATTTCATATCCGAATGAAAACTGATGTCGAAAATAAGTAGCACTAAACGTGAAAACTGAATAGTTTTTGTACTCTTAAATAAAAATTACTAAAATTCAAAATATATAACAAAAAAATCTGTAACAAGTTTTATTTAAAAAATTACGTTTACTAAAGAAATAAAGTAGTTTAATTATTTTTTAGTTTTTGCGTTTTAATCTTTTAATCTTTATGGTGAGTAATTGTAAATGTCATAATTGCAATGAAGATATGGAAATTCATTTCCTGGTAATGTTTTAGAAATACCTCATCATTTTTGTGCAGTAAAACAGTTCAAAAGTAAAAAAACAACACTTCTCCTGAAAATAAAATAAAAAAACATATAACAAAAAATGTACAAAACAAAAATAAATGGGACATAAGCACCAAAAAATAAAACACCAAAAAACAACTTTCTTTTCAAAGTTAAATATTTCTTTCTTTACTTGATAAAAACTAAAAAAACAAAACGATAACATTGCAAAAGGAGTAGAACGTGCACGAACGAATTTGCACGAATGTTAAAAATTATATTAGGGCAGTATAGTAAACAAAAAAACAAAACAAAATGGGTGCACTTATCGGTAGGATACGGTAAGAGAGAAAATAAGATGAACGCGAGGAATAAGGGATTTTTTTTTTTGGGATAATTACAACTTGTGGATTAAGTGAAAAAGTAGTCACGGGTTAATCGCCGAGTCCAAATGTACATCGTCGCTCTCTCGTCCTACGCCTAGAACCTGCTTAGCCTAGCATTAAATATAAACGTCCAATTTTTAATCGTAATTTAAATACTGATTAGTAGTGTAAAAAAGATATAGTTAGATTTTTTTGTTTTTTTAAATAATTTTTCTCAATATTTTACACATGAAAATCGTAAGATGGTGCGACAACCAATCGAGTGATTCTTCCTTGCATCCTCCTCGTTACCTCCTCGAGTAGAGTTGAAGTTGAAGTAATGGGGCAGTGATGGAGCTATCGATCATGGCTCCCGACTTATGCGAACGATGGCTGAGTGGCTGTTGGCCAAGCTATCTTGGCGTCAATACGTTTATAGGCCAGAATACAGTGTTTTCCACGAGCAGCAATTCTTGCATCCTGAGGGCACTCCGAATCAGCCAAGAGAGTTTCTTCTCCGTCGACGAGCTTGAACAGTCCGTAGTCCTGGGGGTTAGTTATTCGAGCCTTGTGGGCTATGATTCGACAAACTTCGCGAGTTGTTGTATGCGGCCGAACTGGCAGAGTCCTGGTCTGTAGAGAGCCATTGCATTCGTCGGGGATTATTACTCGTAGGACTGACGAACAAGCTGGCAGTGATGATGAACGCCACTGTAAAAAGAGTAGTTTTTTTAATCAAAAAAAAAATAAATAAATAGTTTTGCATTTAATTCAAATTGTCTAAATTAAAATGTAAGAAAGTTAATAATACAAATAAATGACATAGGTTAAAATTCGAAATTTTCATTTAATTTACAATTTCCCAGTTTTATATGTATTTGAATAGTTTTGGTTCTTTAATTTGACTATAAGCTTTTTAAAAAATGAGTTTAGAATTTACATGCAGGAAAAATAACGAAAACAAATCGAGTAAGTTGTACACTCGCGTCAAGAATATAATTTACTGATATTTTAAAATAATAAACTAGAGAGATAAAAAGAATATGAGACTTTGTTATTGGGCCCAAATTTCTATAATTTCTGTATATTATTGACCATTTTTCGTGTATATGTAAACGGCTTGTAATTATATATTTATATTTTAGTTTTCTTTGAATGTGCTTTATAAAAAAACATTTCAAAAAATGAGGTTTTCTGGAATAAGTAGAATAAATCCAAAAGTTTTGTTCGTGTTTATTTTTCTTTGCTTTTGCATTAATTTAAAAAATGTTTTGGAAAAATTTGTTTGCTCTTGTTTTTACATAACAAAATTTACATAAAAAATGTAAAAAAAATCATTGTATTTCAAAATAAATTATACTTAATTTAACATAAAGAATTAAATTTTATCAAAGTTTCATACTTATAATAATTTTTTAATAAAATATTAAAAAAGGATTAAGGAAGGAAAACAAGGTAAAAAGAGATCAAAAACCAAAGCCATTCTATTTTTCTACTTCTTAAAAAGAATCAGAATAGAATACTACAAGTAACTGGTCCTTACATCAAGTGATCCAGTTCCTTCGTTTTCGGAAGCCATGAAACTCTTGAGAACGTGGACAGCGCTACAAAGTGCCGTGAGATAATATCCAGCTTCGCCGTTAAGTAGAGCTGGTTGTAGAAGCCCCCACATGAATTCTGCCTCGATTTCAGCCCCGACGAATCCACACTTGGCGACCACGTAGACAAGGATTGGCAGAAAATCGTCAGCACCTAGCTGCTGGCCACGGGGGCATCCAGTCGCGTCGAATATTGCAGCAATGACACAGAGGAACAGCTCGAGCTTGTCCAACGGTAGCTCAGCCTCCTGGAGTCTTTCCAACAGGGAAGAAATCTGATGCAGCGCTGCTGAAGATGGTGGCGTCACCGATGGTCTTATCCCAAAGTCCAGAGCGTTGCGAGCACATGCATATTTTACATTTTCCACCAACAGTTGAATATCTCCCGACCGGGTGTAGTAGTCCACGAACATTCCGTACAGATGTTCCCGGAGGGGCAGTACCACCAATTGGTGCATCACAGCTTCGAGTATTGCGTCCAGATTGAGGAATTCATCGGACTTTAGACGTGATCTCGCCTTCTGGACCTCTTGATGGAAATCACCCTCGCCGTGCTTCACCAGATAATTTTTCATACCGTTCATGAATTGGCGCATGTTTCGCATCACTACCTGCGGTGCAGCCTCTCGAGATTCTTTTGTGCACGATATGAAATTTTCGATATTTCGTGAGAAGGTCGATGTGTGATCGTTGGCCAGGTGGAGAGTATACGCTCGCACTGATTCGCCAGGACCACCAGATGTTGTCTTGTTGCGGGGATGACCTGGAAATTGAAGAACATAAAGCAGGTGTTACTACAGTGGTTCTTCATTTGTTGGGAATAGTTTATGTGAAAATATGGATAATTTATAGTATTAAATTTAGTAATAACAGGAAGAGATTGTTGTTTTTTTTTTACAAAGTTATTGTCACTAAAGTAGGAAAGTAGAATTAGAATTAAATTAAAAGAATTTCGATATTTAAAACAAATATTTGCACTGATTTATATAGCCCCGTATTGTGAAGATTTTGAATACGTTTATTTAACACGTTTAATTGTCGAGTTTGTAATTAATTACTTTAAATATACAGGGAATTTGAATAAAGGGTAATTCAATTTTAAAAGGAATAATTACTATTCATCTCTGAAATTTATTTATTACTTTCCTAAAATTCGTTTTCTTAGTGGCGTTTAAAAGTTTTTAGTTTTACAATATATTTACCTAGAACAAATAGCCTTCGCATGCTAGAGGCTTTGACTTTATATTGTTCACATTTTCCGGCAAGTTGCCCGAACCCTTACCACAAAAAATTTCCTTTAGCGATTCCAAAATTGCTTTAATCAGATCGACCAAGGATTTCTTCACACAATAGCTTTCATCAATGGTTTTTCCTCGTGCAATATTTCTATAAATTCGTTTACTCTTCCTCATAAGAAACCCGTAGCCCTTCTCCTCCTCGATGTGGCTAATATCGAGAAGGATGTTGCCATTGTCGTCCAGTTTAAAATACTGTTGAATATCATAGTGATCCATTTTTTCTGATGATTCAATAGAGTCTCCACTATCGGAACTATCACGACCAGGAAATTTGTAAATTGCGCTCATTATTGACCGCGTTAGCGCATCCGATTTGGAAAGTTTTCTATCCACAAAAAAATTCTTTGGAATATTCGCGTTGGATGCTGAGGTCGTTTGCCTGTTTTTTGAATTCCTTATTTGTTCCAGGTTTTCCGGAGTGCAGGGAATTCCGTAGGAAACCCTATGTCCCAGGAATAAATCATAGTAGTCCTTCTTCTGTAAATTGTCGTCCGAATCAGGTTCACTTGGGCAAAATCCATTAATAAAATTCGGGCTAGACTCCGCCGTCTTTTTAGCGGAAATAAATTCATCTTCGAAGTCGGCAGAAAAGAAGTTTTCCAAATTTGTTGGATCTTCAATTATTTCCCACTCAGACATCATCTTGAGGAACTCTTTCTCCTCCTGATAGTTCTTCACATGATCGGGACAATCAAAGAACTCTTCAGGATCGACGAGTTCGAATGCCCAACAACAGTACGTGTTATTGTCACTGCACTTGTCATGATCAGTATGATCACTTTTCAGCCTATTATTAAAAGAACTAGTTCGGTTCGCGGACCTTTCTGGCAACAACTTTTTGAACCACTTCATGGCTGATGCGGTATCGATTTTTGCCCGACAAAACAAACTGACGGAAGCGAAAATTTCTCATCGGCACTTAGGCTAACACGTCCACGATCGAGACTGAAAGCAAACACGATGATCGTCGTCGTTTCTCTTCTTTTTCGGATTTTCGGAGTCTATCGAGAATCTGCTTTCTCCTTTTTCTCCTCCTGCGTCTTCTCCGTCGAAGGCAAGATGCAGCAGCAGATGATTCTTCGAAGAAAGGAGCCAGTCGTCACGCTGACTTGCTTAGTACTGATTTTGACGACCGACCCCCTTCGCTACTTATAGCACACCGTCATGGCTAAGGTAGTCTAGAGCCCTTAGCACTTTAACGAGAGGTATGTCTACAAAGGAGAAAAGGAGGAGGAGTCTCCGACATCGTCTCAGATCTTCCGCACGCTTGACCCGAACTGAGTGAGTGGCCGCAATCGCTTTTCCTTAGCATGCTAATTGCACTGATAAGAAAATGCGAAATACTCTTTTCCGCTTGATAAGGGTCTTTCCCCCTTCTCCTCATCCTCTGTGTTTTTCTTTCGTTAGCCAGCTGTGGACAGCGGCTGACCGTTGATTTGGATGCTCTAGGTAGGCGCTAAAGACCTTGGCCGCAGGCTACATTGGGTAGATAGAAGTCTGCTAGGAACTGGATGGCGCATAATCAGATTTTATTTATCTCTGGGCTATTGATTTAATGGACATCAGCTGTAGAGTAAATGTACTTTCCAGATTTGGCGACTCGGGTGTCTAGACGAAGTGTGGCGGTTGTATGTAATCAACAGTATTTGATTAAAAAAAAAACAATTGAACGATGTTTAAACATTACTGATTGCATTGACCGCAGGCTGTTCATTGTAAAACTTATGCAAATTAACTTTCCTTGCTTTTTTAAAAAAAAAAAAATGTTTAAAGCCATAAAAAGGGCATACAAAGAACATTACACTTTTAAGTTATTTTCGAAATACTCCCAATTTACACTATTAAAATTTGTAACCGTGTATATTAATGATACAGATAATGTTTTTTTTATTTTTTAATTAGACCCCCTGACAACTGCTATTAGCAACTATTATTCAATCGGACCATTTCGCTGGGTCAATTGATCAGCTACTAAATTTAAGAAATAATTGAAATTAATATATTTTTTTTTTGTCATCAACAGGTCATATCATAATGGCCAGAAAAGTCGCTTTATCAATTTCTAAAATGAACTCTAAATTTTTTCGTCAACTCGCGTGCCATTTTATGATAAGAAGTGTAAAGAAAACAATTAAATTTAAGATATTTTTACTCTTCTTAAAAATAACGCCAGATCACTATCAAAGATCAAGATATGTGAAATTTTAAAGATGAATTATATAATATTTGATTTAATGATTCATTACTTTTTTTTCTAATGTTCGACAATTTTTATCAAGTATTCAATCAAATAAAATGAAAATAAATCTTTTATTCTATAACAAATGACAACGGGATTATTTTTAGAATTCATTTATCAAAAAGTACTTCGGATGTGATTAACAGAATGAGACATTTCTTTTTTGTGCCTTGGGTGAGTCCCCTTGGGATATATATCAGAGGTTTTTCACTGTGCATCATAATTTTCTCTTTTATTGAGTCTATGATGTGGTCGACTTAATACTAAAAGACTATAGCTAATTATTTTCAATGAGCCCAAACAATTTTTAGAAAAATAAATAATAGACATGAATTAAAATGTTTGTATAAACATCGTAGCTTTGTAAATTTTTACATGTTTTTTCATCTTTGTTTTAGATTAAAAATGTACACTACTATGATACTGCTAATTATCATATTAAGTTTTTATAGATTTCATACTTGTAAACTGTAGACATATTAAAATATCATCCATTTTTGTTTTAAATTAATAAGAAATGTGAATTGTTTGTTTTGACTTTAATTATTGTGGCTGCTCCAAGGCATTTACAACAATTGTTTCTGCAACTCGCAATTGAAAGAGAGTTAATGAAAAATACCAAAATAAACAGAGACAAAATTTAATAAAAAGAGAGTATTTAATCGCAGAGAGATCTTTTATTTTAATACAAAGAAAAATAAATTTGTGCAGACCTCTGACTTTTTCTTAATCTTGTCTTATTGTTTAATCGTCTCCACTGTCACGCGCTTCGGTTTTCATAATGTAAATAGTAAACAATGACGATACAACCACATGCGATATTTAATGAAAAATACTTTAATTGTACCCTGAACTGAATATCGTACCGAAATTGAATGCCATTTTGAAACCTAAAATATTTTTAATTTATTTACTTTAGGCTAATAAAAATAGGCGTTCATAACTTAATGACTTTTCTCGAAAAATGTTCTTAAGGAAATTTATGCCACCCATTAGAGTATAAAGACGTGTTTCTACCTTAGAAGGACTTCTAAAACAAGGATAAGACGTTTTGACCTTTTAGAGAGGATGATGAAATATTTAACGGATTTCTGATCATTTTCCGGGTGATGTAATATTTGCATTTGATGAAGTAAGCCTTTTGCATTTAAATCATTTCATTGGGGCTACGGAAGTTGTACAAAAGACAGAATTTGTGATAAAGATAGTTCTTTCTAGTACGACGAGTATTTCATAATTCCTCCGTATTTAATGGAAAATTAATCATCAAATTTAATTTCTTTATCCGTACAATGGTAGTGTATTTACCATCTCAATAAAGTACTTACTTTAAAAGACGCTCTTAAGAAATAAAAGTCATAAAAAAGTCTATCAAGTTCGTTAAACATTTCACGAGAGAACAAGTTAATTAAAAGAGTTAATTTTTATTTAAAAAAAAATTTTTTTGTTGCCTATTTATTTTTATACAAAAAAAAAAAAAATGGTTAGCCTCAGGGCAATGGACTAATAAATTTGATGACCACCAGACAGTTTGCAAATAAAACCAAATTAGATGATTAGGTGATTTAAGACGCCATTCCGAAATTTAATAAAGACCGTGGGAAAGCCCCTGCACCAGGAAGTGGAACAGATAAAACTTATTGAATGGAAGGCAATTATCAGTAAGACTTATTTGTCGAATAAATAAGAAACACCAACACAGGCGCCTGGTCGCTTCTCCTGAACCTTTATCCCGAAAAAGTGCGTCGAATGGCAATCATTCCATGGGGAATTCCAAATTAAGACGATTAGTCTGAGGAGGCACCGAACCGTGGAGAAGGGTTTTTATGGTTCCCACTGTGGCCACTGTAATCACTTATCCCGAAAAGTTTTTGAGTGTTGCTGTTCAGTGAGAAGGTCGTTTCAGATAGTTAATGTGATTTATGAAACAGGCGGCAGTAGGAGCCATAATTAATCTTAACCATTATGGTAAAAAAGGGCAAGTGGCTAAATAAGGGCACTTCTAATTATTATAAGAAAGGTGCAGTTTTTCTTGGTTTTAATTAAAATTTTATCAGAGTTCCCTAAAGTTCCACAAGTTCCAAAAGTAATTAACAAACTAAAAATCTGTACTCATTATATGTAGACACATCATAGAAACAGATATATAATTTCCGAGGTAATGTAGTGTACATATTAACACATTTTCTGAAAAAAAGAAGTTAATCAGATAACATAAACAAGACAAATAAATAAATATTCGTTTTATTATGCTTCCTGCACCATATCTCAGTCAATCATTGTTCTCATAAATTTTCCTGAAGGAAATGTTGCCTATATGCAATCACTACGGGGAAGAAATACTTCAGAATTGATTGCAATAGCATTTTCATAAAATTCACACGCTAGCTGCGCAATTTATGCGATTTTTCCGATATTTTCTTCATTTCACAGATAACTCTGCTTCTCCTGATAACTTTTGGTGAAGGCCGTTAAGATAGTCCAATCGCGAAAAAGGAAGAGTGAAGTGATTCAATTGTTCTCCCGATAAGCCACCAGTCGGAGCACTTTCAATTAAATTCAAAAAGGGGTTAATTACAGCATCGATTTTCTTTACAATTTGAGAAATGATAGTCTGAATGTGGCGGGAGTAATAATATTAATAGTAATTACTCTTTATAGCTTCTATTACAAACTTATAATCGATTTGTATACATCGGATGTTAGTGACTTACTTAAAATAAATGGAGCAATAATTGATGACTCTTGTTTTTGTTTATAGAAAATTTGCGCTTATTAGAAATAACATTCAAATTAATGTGACGGGCCTCTTTGTTCTACAACAGATTATAATAATGAGATGGTGGTAGTTTTTTTTTCCATAATCACGGATAATAGTGAGGTTATCGTTGTTATTTCACTTTATATTTTGAATGATACCCATAGACGCCTCTTAAGATTTAACCCCTTGGTGTTAAAAACATATTTATGTAAGTATGTATGAACTTTTTTGTACTCATTTAACAACTAGACAAGTGACACAGATAAAACCTATATGCTTTGGTGACCTATGTACTATATGAAGCTGAGCTCTAATGTATGTACATACTTTAAATTTCAGAGGATTAAAAAAACTTGCGCAGAGGTTATCTTGTGTTCTTCTGTTCTAGGAAATCTTCTTTTTTTAGGTAAAATCAATTTTCAATTTTTACAAAATAATTATGAAAGAAAATGGCTTTTTCTAAATTAAATACAAATACTACATACATAAATACAATAAGGCTACAAGGAAAAAAAGGAAAGGTGACAAAACTCCGCGCACAGAATAAATGATTACAACAGAAAAGGAGATCGTTTTGAAGTGATTGAAAGATTGACATTAATTTCAATAATGCGATAAACCTTATTGGCCATTTTATAGTTCGTCCCCATTCTAGTGACCACCCTATCGTCGGACAAGACCCCTAAACACCACTGATTTGGAATGCGTCAGTCTCCTATCGCGTTGCTGCAGGCGCGCGATAGCAAACAAATGGATCGAGACGAATGATCATCTAAAAATACAATAGCCGCGAATAGGCCGTGCAATGGTCCTCTTAGGTGGCTGAGATTGCCCTACTAGGCGACCGACTATTTTCTGAAGGTCAATAGCAATCTAAAGTGCGATACTTGATTGGCTTAATTCGTCTCGACGATCTTGCAACGACCGACGCTTACGACACGATCAATCAAACAGAGGGTGGAGCACTTTCTCTGGTGCACTGTCGAAACTGGATTTTCACGGTTATCGATATTTTACAAATCTGATGCGTAGTAAAAGTGGATCAGTTTCAATATTGTAAATATTTAATAATTTCTATTTGCATTAGAATCTGTCTTCGATGTCTTAAAGCAAACAATGGCATTCGGTCTTTGGACGTGTGACTTCTTCGTGGCGAAGATTTATCTTTGACCCAATTTCAGTTTTATCAAAATTTGGATTGCCAAGTAAATAAGCTAGAACAATTTGTTCTAGTAGTCTTTGGCTCATTCCGGCTTTTGTTGAACTTATGGCGCAGTTAGTTAAACTTAGCCCTTTTTTTGCTTCTTTTTTCGACGATGTTTTTAGGAAATTATTTTTATATTAAAAGGTAGGCATTGTAATCATATGATTCATTGTATTGTTTTTATACATATCTTAGTTAAAAAGTCATTTATATTTATTTAATAATAAAAATGATTGCAGATTTTTTTTTTTCTAAATGGAATTATTCATAATTTCGCAACAATTAAAGTTATTATTTTTTTAAAATATCTGTACCATTTTTAGGAATACTATAGAACAATAAAAGTCACAATAGAAATATTTCTTCCTTTTCTGAGGGACAGAAGATGCCATTTATTCTTTTTTAAATTAAAATTCAATGAATATTAAAGTGTATTATAAAAACAAATGTACTTACATAAAATCTCCCGATCTCTTATGCTGCGATTCCTCAAAATTGTTGCAATCTTTTGGTGATGATGTTCAGATTTGCTCGCCTTTAAAGTTCCTTGATTATCCTTAACAATAGATTCCTCGATGATTGTATCATCCTCTGAGTTACACAAAGCTGGTCTGAGTTTAGAGAGATGTATTGTTTCTGAGGTATCTAAGGAGGAAAAAAATGCAAAGTTAATCAAAATAACCAATGTATGTCCAAAATGTAGTATAACATACCGTCATGCGGTAGAAATGAGTCCCATTGAGAGCTATCCCAGGGTTCTGAGAATACAGTGCCATCATCTGACTGAGCACTGTCGATACCATTTAGAAAAGATGTGGTATAAGACAGATTGCTCCCATTCCTTTCAACATTATCATAGGCTGATATCCGCCTACCGCCGTTGTTTTCATTCTGATGTGGAGCTATGTTCTCCTGAGCCTCATTTGCTTGAGACGTTGAATTTTGAGGCGTCGAACACCTTACCAGTTCAGGTAAATTAAGATCAGGAAGGCGCTTTGCTATGATTTGGTGGACTGTAAGTGGTTTCCCTTTTGGATCTCCATTTTGACTAGTAATACAATTCTTCATTCGGATACCGGTCCACCTCTCCTCAGAATCATAATCACCATATTCATCGTCCATATTTTCGCTTTTTGCCATGAATTCCCAGCTACTGTCCAAGGGCCATGGATCCAATCGTCCTCTAGTCTTCTTCTGTTGTTTCTTTTTTAATTCATCTAGACTTCCTGCGATTTTTTCAATTTCAGCCGGGACTAGAACAGGACATATTGGACGTGCTACACCACCCTTCGGTGGTTCCGAATGCCTGTGATTGGCTGGTAGTAGAACTCCCCTTTGAGATCTCCTGAAAATACTCGCATTTACACCTGCCGCCTTAAGGGCATCTGCTGGCTCCGCATAGAAAGGGCTACCCTGTTATAAACAGACATAGAAAAGAAAGTATTTTCAAAGATCTTATTTTTTGTAAGTTATATTTGCATTCGTAATATACAATTATACACAAATTAAAAAATACATAAAAAGGAGGAAAATTCTACACTAACTTTGAATATATGAAAGGTATTCTAATACCCAAACAACAATTTGCTACTTAGAATTAGTCTACTTTATTTAGTTTATTATATTACCTGTTTGCTCCGTGACGTAACCGGCGTTTGGGTAGTAGGAGTTTCACTTTCTGACTTTTGGGGACTTTCACCTTCTAGGGGTAAAACTAAACCCATTCTATTGCGAGGTTGAACATTTATGAACTGACTTTCATGTGGAGCTTGGATGAAATTCTTGTTCGCATCAGTTGGACTAAGAACATCTAAAGTCTTATTACAGCCGTTTACAAAGGGGTTTTCGTTGTTATTGTTATTATTGTTGCCATGATTAATAATGGTAGATTCAGTGGAATCTGGTGGCTTCTGGCTAATGGGAGGGCTGGGATTCGATGATGAGCTCAACGAGTTCGCTGGTGAAAGAAGATTGCAGTTTAGCGATGTTATTGTGGCTGAAAGCGATGTTAGTTGTTAGTTTCAATCGTAGTCGTATCTTTGGATACTTACGAGTTTCTGGGAGTAGATCTGGACGTTTCCCTTGGGTACCTTCTGGCCTAAAGCTTAGTAAATGGCCACTGCGATCTAATGGCATGTTAGAGGCATCTTGAGACCAAATATCCTCATAGTCGCTAATCTTATCACCGAGAGCACTGCGACAGTAAATCTGTGGGGACTCAAGTATGTCAGACTCCTGGAAAATTTTCGAAAATATTAGAAGAGTTATATTTATTATAAGTTTTATCCATTTTATACATTCCGCTATTACTAGGCACATAGTGGGCAAAGAGAAAACTAATATTAAAAAGTTATAACAGAATTAGTCGTCTCTAGTAACATTAGCGTATAGTATTTAATGGATGATGTTCAGTTTGCAACCAGTAAAATACCTGGTAGTGCTTGGATTCCTTTTTTGCTTTACTCCTACGGTGTCGTCCTCCTGGAGGTGTCTCCAATGACGTTGGTGACATTATTTTCCTTTGGCTTTGATTTGAGTCCTTGCTGCTTTGTGACTGCCACCGGTTTGAAGATCCTTGTGACGAAAGTGTGTCTACAGCAGTTTTGCACTCTCCTTCGGGGGATAATCTTTTCGAGAAAGTTTGGAACGTTGTTGTTCCATTACTGGGGGCTGTAGGGGCAACTGGCACTGTAGGGGAGGTTACTTCAACGAACTGTTGCGGTGTTTTGTTGTCCATGCTGAATGTGACTGTCGTTGTGACTGTAAAATTGTTCGTAGGCAAATGGGATTGATCTGTTGATGCGGGAGGAGCCACCGGACTAATTGGTGTTAGTGGCTTAGACCATCGTACAGGTGGTGCTGGAGGTGTTCGTAGAGGTCCTAGATTTAAGGTATTTGGAGGTGTTGGTCTTTGTGTTCGGACCACAGGTTCCATGTTATTCAGTTTCTCATTAGATCGAGGTGGAATCTGGGCAGATGACTTGAATGTGGTTAATTTATTTGAAGGAGGAGCAGAAGTGGATCCAACTGCTACACGATTTGAAGCTGGTTCTACAGGTGACATGGTTAAGACAACACTATCAACCGACTCAGGGCTCATTAATTGCTGATTTTGCCCGGTACTTGTCGTAAAACTACTTAGACTAGATGTAGTATCTGATGGGGTCCCAGCCTGGCTGAGTACCCCTGCTAACGGATTTGTAGGACTGAACAATTTTGAATGATTTTGCTGTTGTTGTTGATGTTGTGACTGCATTTGTTGTTGCTGTTGGCTATTCGTTGAACTGAACACAGTCGTCCCAATACCACTGGTATCAGTCAGTGAGTTGGGAGACTTTGCTTCAACGTTGCCTGAATTTAGCTTGGGATTCGCCATTGGGTATCTCCAAAATTCTTGTCCTAAAAGGGCCAAAGACGACAATTGTTGGCGATTTTTTGCCTCCCTCAATGCCCGTGGAAGGATAAGTTGTACGGGCAATTCATCACAGCATTGGGCATAGTGGGCAATCAGAGCAGGAATTGAATCAAATTTGAATCTCGAACTTTCCAGACTGAGCATGCCATCATTTGATTGAATTAAGTAGTGTTCGATATAGGGCCCAGTATCCGGCGGTAAACGTACAGATACAGCCATCGTGTTCTGCTGACTTGACCCTCGCACGATGAAGTTCTGAAAGCAAACAAGGGAAAATGATAAAAATGACTCACTTACAGTCAGAATAGGGAAAATTGAGTTCTATGGGGGTCCCTTTTAACTATAGATGACGACGGGTGCCCGTTTGTCAAATGTGCTAAATGGCGCAGAAAGGAATTTTACTTGAAATGATAAATGGCGGTTAAGCCTCAAAAGCGAATAAAAGCCCATTTAACTTACGAAAAGTTCAATGAACAAAAGGGGAGCAAGTTTGGGACATAAAAATTATTTGGAAGGCACTTCCGGTACTTTGGGGTGAAGGAAAAGGAATGGTCTTTTCATACTGCTCATTCTGGAATTTGGGGATGATTTGTAATCGCGTTCAACTAGCACGGGTTATTACTTAACTAGAACGGGTTATTACTTAACGGATAGAAGGCAGTAAATCTAAAACTTTCTCTTAGTCGTTTTGTTTGGCGATAAATATTGGTTACAGTAATGCTGTACACGTCTGGCAATTACTACTTTAGTTACAAGGGCATAAAAACTTATAAAACCAAGGCCAAGGACTCATTTTGTAAGTAAATTGCAAATTCAAAATTGCCTGCGACTGTATCGAGACCTAATTAGCTCAAACAGACTGCATTTACCCTATCATCCACCAGACAATTAGTTAGCAACAGACATTAATCTGCTTGCAGTCAGTGTTATAGACTGTCCCGCCTCCAAACCGATTGATTGATTAAATCCAATCTTTGATGCTCAGGAGTTAAATTGCGATGTACAGATTGAAACTTAGCCACAAATCGAAACCGTCAGACCTTTACTCCTATCCTCCCTTCGCCGCAACAACCCTTTTTAGGGCGTACCCCTACATGCCTTACGACTCCTCAGTACTTGCGTCAGATGCATATGTTAGCATTCATTAGAGCAATTCTTGTAATTTGCGCATTCCACTGCATGAGTCCGTTGCAGGGATTGTTGTATCGTTCTCTAGGATATCCTGGATAAAACTTTCATTCAATCCTGAGGGAAAGCCATGGTGGACCTAGAGATGGGGGTTATTTGGGGGGAAAAGCTCGTTGAGGTGCGATAAGCGTGCGGTTAGTCGCCGATGTGTGTTTGGAACGAGGTAGTCGAGTCCCCCAATATTGGAAAGTACCAGATGAGACCCATTGTCCCGATACTCTAACGAACCATTGTTTGCCCGATTAATTGATTGCAATTTGTGAATATCTGCGATTTACGGACGAGACTTTAATTAAGCGCCCATTGTATAACTGACGGTCGCATTAGCATTTTCACATGTTTTATTTACCCTATGGCTGGCAAGGGATGTCGAACAGTCCGGTGCTAATTGAATATGTGAAATTTTTAAATCTTTTGGAAATTAAGCGGCTTTGAGCAGCGGGACGAGAGAAGATTTTAATATCACTCCCACCTGGAGATTGTTCCCGATTAATGAGATCGCTTAAAGTTGCTAATTGTTCGGATATTCATTTGTATGGGTCCACTAGTTGCTTGAAAGCGGCAAATTATTGTAATTTTCTCAATTGAAATAATCAATTCATTTAATTTATACGGAGAAGTAGAAAGAATGATTGAAAATTGTTAAGCCTAAAGTAATTATATTTATTTTAAGTACTTAAAGAGGTTATTAAAAGGGTACATTATCATTGATATTTGTTTAAGTTGTCGATTTACCTCATATTTTATAATAAAAGTTGTGAATTTGTCCCATAGTAAACTTTTAAGCATTTTATTCTTAATTAGTTCAAATTCAGTATATAAATTCTTCAATATTTTTTTTATGTTCACAAAAAGGCTGCAGCTGAATAGACTAGTCTTGGAAAAATAAATAAAGAACCATAAAACTGCTAGATCTCACAAATTAGGATGTAGTCCTGCCTGCAGGGCAAAAGCATCAGAACGAAATACAAAGTTGAAAAGATACCACGAAACCTTCTTACGTGCTTGATAAGATTGTTGAGGTGCAGTAATAAAGCCCAAGATAGACGATAACTAAGGAACCAAGGGGACATATCCTCCTCGGGCATAAAGATCCTTCGAAGAAGCACGATTTCCGCCTATACCTTGTCAATACATAAATTCTACCCTGAGGAGACTCAACAGCTTTTGTGTCCTTTTTACGGATATGTACCCTTACCCCGGGGGCAGTCAATGCTGCAGACTTTCTGCTGCTGCTGCTGTTGCTATTGTGTATCACCTTACGTCTTGCATGACCTCAGTCGGCGAATCCATTGAATGTTCCCTGCTGGATCTAAAGGCAGAAGACCATTTAACTGAATTTATAGCTTCGTGCTAGTTGGTAGCACCGGCTGCTGGACCCTAGTGTCTGCGGCTCTTTTTTTTCTTTTCTATTTGTCGCAAGTTTTTCGATACAGGACTTTATCCAATATTGAATGGGTTTTATCGGTGACTGGCGACGTCTGCATTAAGAAACAGCAGGAGAAAACGAATTCGAACATTTTTACTTGCAAATAAGTTGCAAAGTTGGAGAACATTGAAGCGAAATATCCTTTGAGAATAGTAAGGGAGAGGGTGAAGTTTTATTCATTGTAAACTGCTTTAAATTAAATTCATTGAATTGGGTAATAAGTTTTTATATCTTAACTTTTGTAACTAGAAATTGCTCAAGGAATATTTTTGAAACGTTGAATACAGAGATGTTTGTTTTGAAAACTGGAAATCTTAAACGAATACTTAAAAAAAATTATTATAGATAATAAGCCATATACATTATTTCAGAATAGTCCCGTAATGGTGGAAAAAAGTTTCAAGACTCTAAGAATAGGAGGTTGTAAAAATGTTCAAAATAAAAAAAAAACGTGGAAACAAAAGCTCATATCCAATTAGGATGACAAGAATCTTAATTGGTCATTGGACAGGTCGTTATATATAAAACTACTTGGGACACATGCCATGAGCCAAATAGTCCCACATCACGAGAGTTCATTCGACCAGCTCTTTCATGGGGTCAATACTGAGCGTGGTCGTTCGGCCTAAAGATGCCCGCATATCAAACGACCCAAGATAATTATCATAATCATAACTCTCTGAACTGAGAATGGGCAACGACTGCCATTTGATCGCAATCATGCATAAACACCGAAATGAAAATTGCGAGCAGAACGGTCGAATTGGGTCCGGGAAATTTATGCGGTCTAAACGGCGGCTCAAAGGGATGACGACCTGACGGGACTTCAGATAAGTCTCCGGCCAGGGACAATAGCACAGGAACAGGAAAGATAAAATTTACATCAGAATCGGATATTAATAGGTCCGGACTCGGACCGCAGAGGGCTCTGCATTAGACAGTTCTGTAGGTGGGTGGGTCAGGCGGATGCATCCAGTACTCTCTGTGGACGGCAGACATTAACTTATCGGCAGTCACGGTCGGTGCACTTTATGCGAGCCGCGATAATACTCGCGACAACATTTTTTTTTTATTTTGCACGTTAAACTGCGACGGAGGATTTTTGATAGCCGTACTGCACCATTTGGTTTTGCTTTATGCCTTCATGACTGTGTTAAATGATCAAATTTAGCCGGTGTCCCTTGGCGGATGGGTCACTACAGAGTGGGAGCCACATGAAGGGTGCCAAGTTTGATTGCACCTAAGTGAATTGGCTAGCAATGAAAGCGGTTAACCGAACGCAGTGCAGTCATAAAATTTTTTGATGATCGCGACCGATTCAGAGAGGCGCGGTAGTATGGGGGTCAAGGGAATTTATAGCGCTATTGGTGCGGCGCTAATACACTTCAGTGGCAGTTTATGTCTTCTTTGTCCGCGGAGGCGATTCACTCCCGGATTCAATGTATTTTCCATGTAATTGAAGCCCCAGGGTGGATTAATCACGTGCTGTGAGACGTGAAGTTATTCTGATCGAGTTGACTGCACATTGAGCATTTCCGGAGTACTTTTATGAAGAAACGAAGCCGCCAACCGCCACAATGCGTAGAACGTTTGTTGCACTGGAGGAGTCGGATTCGGTTGAAAATGATCCCCTGCAGTCACGTCACGTTGCATTTATGGGTCACCATATGGAGGAATGCTTAAAGATGAAAAGGACTGGGAGCAGTGCGAAACCTCAAGAGCTTCTTGCTATGATGTCTCGCATTTGCGCTTGATTTTTGTTCAGTTGCAAAAAAAAAAAATCACTATTTTAAGACAAGATATTAATAGCACGGGTTTTAGGGTACAATTTAACATTGTATTATGCATTCAAAATTACGCCTCCTGTTTATTACCGTCTCGTACCGTATCTCGTATTTGCCTAAATTGGATAAAACTTAGATATTTTCCATTGCACTATGTTCACTGATAGGAAAGAGTCAAGGGGTAAACATAGAAGTAACATATGGTGTAAAAGAAGGGTTATTAGTTGAATGGAAGGAGTAGAGTTGTAACCCGACTTTAGAACGTATTACAACGAACCTAATCCGCGTCATGTCGCTGGATTAATCAGTCCAACCGAAAATAGGTAAACAGCATAATTTCGCCTCGGCTGCCTGCATCCGCCGACTCCTTCTCTCCCCATCGTGCGTAACGTCGCCGGCCTTTTGTTGACTTTTTCAAGTAACCTGGGAGCCATGCACGAGCGTAATTCCGTCGCCCACCTGAGCACAGCGGCGCGTAACCGTAAGCCAGTCAACCATCGTCGTCGGGCAACCCGCAAATATTCAAATTGCCATGCGATCTATTTACGTATGCATTACGGGACCGAAACACACAAATCTGTAGCATGTTGATTGCGCCCCCGCCCGCCGCTCCCGCCGTCCGATTAGGGATTCTTGACGACAATCCCTGAATTCGAAATTGACTTCAAAATTCGCAAATCAAATGAGGATGGCCCCGTGATTAACGTTGACAAGGGGATGTGCGCCGACTACACCATCTGTGGGTCTTTGCAGTGGCCCGGCGCGAGGGTGGGGGGTACTGTGAACTTCGGTAGTTTCGGGTCCTAATTCGTCGAGTTAGCCGGGGGTCCAAACTTTGCGCTTGGCCGGTCGGCATGACCTGCCTTTAGGAAAATGCGATTTATTGAGCCGTGGACTTCTGGATGATTGAACGAACATTTAAGTCTAATCTGCATACTGCGGACAATCAATCAGCATACAAAGAAGTATCTGAACTGTACCTATGAATGTACTTTTCCTTGAATTTGTTATTTATATAACCCCTAAAGCGATCATCTTGTTCAAGAGAATGCCTCATAGGAGGTCCAATAAAAATTATTATAAAAATTTGCTCAAGAGTTTAATTATTTTGAAAAAATGTTTTGACTTTATCAGGTTTATTTTATTACTTAGATAACTTTGAGAGATTTTAGCAGTTTCTAAGTATACTATTTTTTAGTTTTATTTGTCTTTTATTTCTGGTGGACGAATTTTGATGGAGATTCACTTTTAGGAAAGCGTAGTTTCTGTGTTTTGTTTTTTTTTTTGTAGTAATTTTATAAGGCTAATCTCCGGAAATCCCCAAGTTACAAAAATTATTGTTTAAAAAAATAAAGTATAAACTTATATGTATTTAAATATTGCAAGAATTAGAGAAGACAGGTCTAAACACAGCTCTTTTTTCATCAAAAGATCTAAAAGCCAGCATAAATTTACAACGGACAAGCTGTCTTAATGAATTAAGTTCTGCGGAAGTCTGTTTAACATCAAAACAGATATCAAAAAATAGATATCACGGTTCGGCTTATCCAGAATTCAAACGAATCCCAAAAGGAATTTTTCCCCTGAAAAATTTTAAAGAGCCACGGTGCGCGGGATCCATTAATCAAACAATCCGTTATTAATTGAATTCCACATACGGTGTATTTAAAATTCAAAGTTAATTCCAGCCGTGCCGGGATATGAAATTATTTTCAGATTACAGAAAATTTCGCTCAAAAATCCCTGGCAAAAGCGCTCACTCCGGCTGTTGGTTCAGTGGCGGTGAAATATTCCGAGTTAATTAAAGAATGAAATCCCTTTTGACTATGGGAAGAGGGCGTATAGAGAACGGAAGGGGGCATATAATACGTGTGGATGAATTACGTGCCCGAGGTGGGTGATGGTGCGACCGAAATCCTCGTAATTTGTTCATCATAAAGAATTAATGAGCGACATGCAGCACAAAGTCAGTCAGTTCACGCACACATTAAGGCTCGTCATCCCGGATCAGTTCCTGTCAGGATTCATGTAGTCCCGGACCTGTCAGCCCATAATACACCGACACCCTGCGTCGGCGGGCTTGAAAATTTTCGTACGAGCCCGGCTTGTGGTTGCATTTTTCGGTCTGGGTGTTTATTAGCGAATCAACGAAAATCGTAACACGATAAAACCGTCAAAGAGCTCTTAATTATTTTTTAACATGAACGTTTCAGCACAGAATAGTCTGAAAGTCCGAGGTAGAAAGGGTTAATCAAATACCAGCGGGAGATCTTTACAGAAAGAGTCAACTGGGGTTCCTATAAACAAATATACAAAGGTGTCCTGTTGGAGCCAGATGAACTTTACACTGCAGGGTAATGCAAAAGCCCGAAAACAGAATAGGATTAATAGATTTTCTTCGAGGGGATTCTTGGAAAAGGTTTTGAGCAGACCGAAACGTGTGTAAATAAACAGGCAGACAGAATCATTCCCTCTTTTAGAATCGGGATGAATCATTAGCAAGTCACTTCCAATAATCAAGTTGTCCTGGAAAATCCTGGGTCCCGACAAATAAATCCCTTTTGGCCTTTCCGTTCCCATTTTAATGGTGTCTAGTCCGGTCGATTTCCTGATCCCCGAAAAAAAACAACAATTTTTCCAGAGCAGGTTGGCTTACATAAATCATCCATGAATGGGAACGCTGCGATAGACAGAAGAGCTCTTTTGCAGAGGGTGATTTCGACGCCCATCATCCCTAGTGATGGGTTATTGATTTTGCAGCTTTTGCGGAGTTGGAAGCCTCCGACGATGTATCACCACAGAGTGGGTCGGTGGATGCAGGCGATAAGCCTATTACCGTCCTGAAGGGCTTTGTTACGGTTGCCAACAATCTCGGACCTTGCCGCCTCCTATTCTAATTAAAATGAAAATATTGGAGAGGAATAGGATTACGTAGCACGCCATAATGGAGCTCCTTTTTCTGTCCATTATGGGTTTATTTTGGGCTGGTGGTCGGACGAGTCACTACTCGAGATGATTGCTAAGAAGATTATTTTCTAAAGGGCACACCTTGCATCCACTCCTCCCAGAAAGCAAAGGAAGTTTTTCTCAGGACTTAAACAATTCCCAAATTCCTTTTTTGGGGGCCATTCTACAGTAATTCGGGCATTCCATGAGCAGTCTGTATGAAATGAAATTCCTTTGAAGTTTAGCAACCGTGTAAATGGAAAGGGCACCTGGGTATGATAGGCATCCTTTTGTGCCACCAGCATAATATGTCGGAATGCAAAAGAAAAATAAACCGAACTCCAAAAAAGAAGATACAAAGGACATTTTTCCAATGGAATACCTACCCCTTCTTCTTTGCCCTGCAGCAGATGTACAGCACCGGCTCTCTGAATACCGGGCAGAAACCATACAGGATGTGTCCGTAGAAGGCGTTCAACTAGACCCAAATCACAGGGTGGACTGGTTGAACCCTCTGATGTCTCACTCGATGTCTCACCTTCAGCCAAGACACCGCCATCTGAGCTGGATACAATGGAAGCACGTGACTGTAAGAAACAAGAAAAAAGTAAATAGTAAGAAAAAGGGTTGACGCTGGTGGTGGTTTCAAGAAAAAACACTTGTCATGGTCGCATCTTCTATTGAACCCTTCGATTTCTTCTGGGAACGGACATTCGGGATCGGGGAAGTAGACGTCTTGGGTTCAGGTTTAGCGGGGCAATCAAGGGAAATGGTTAGACCATTAGAGCCCCATCAAGAAAACATGGTCCCATCGGGTGATGTGGGAAAACTTAGGAAACTTTCTTACACCATCCGGAGAGACATCACAGGTGTTTGCCATATATTTTCAATGATTTCATTTTATTTAAGCGATTCGTCAGGTGTTTTTGTGGTCTCCAATTTGTTTGATTTGAAAATGACGACGCAATCTATCGGAAGTGAGAAGGGCAAACAATAATTTACGAGCTGAAATGAATTTTCGCTGGCATTGTTTTGAAACGTGTGAACATTTTTAAAATATTATTCATAATATAATAATATTTCTGTGACTAAGCCTTTTTGATTTTTATCCATAGTGCACTGAGGTATTAGCGAAAAACAAACGCAATTTATACACACATTTCTAAAAAACATAAAACCTTGTCTGGCATGTATTTTAAAAATATTTTATCGTTTTTAAGTATCAACTTTTAGTATTATAGTTTCCAAGTAACTCGCAGTAAATATTATGTAAATCGAATTCCTTGAGGATTATTATTAAATTTTCGTTATTTACCTTCAGCTTTATCTATATCTTATCCACCTTTAAATAGACAATATAATAATAACTACCTACTTAGAAAGATTATATAAGACATGGTAGCCAAAACGAAGTATTCGGATTTCAAATCCATGGAGTGGTATGTGAACTAGATTTACAAATAGAACTTTTTAAATAGAATATTAAAGCTTTAAAGTATATATTTCTATGTTTTTATAATACAGGCTATAAATATCGATACTATCCTTTAGAAATCTAAAAGGAAGTTACAGTATACACAGCCAAGGTGGTTGCTTCGTTAAAAATAACCCATTACAATTCATCGTTCTCAGAATGTATAATTCATTTCGTAGCCTCATTAATTGGTCTATATATTAAAATAAGCCTGGAAATTCGTTTTCGCCTCCGGACTCGTCTACTCCCTTTTGCTTTTTACCCATTAAAACTTCTTAATGAGCTTTGCTTTCCAAGTTGACAGATCAAAGCCGCGTTAAGTAGAATTTTTCACGAAAAGAGGAAAAAACGGGAATTTTGTGTCTCAATCCCAACATTCGTTTTCATTTGCAACTTAATCTTCTCTTTTTTAAGCACAAAAAAAGAAAAAGCACAAAAGTAAAATGAAAAAAGCAAACCAAAGGGCATAAGATCTAAGAAGAGATCTCAAGATAGTAACAAAGGGTCGTGGAATATCAGTGGAAACCTTTTCCTGCTGCCGCTAACGAAGACGACACGGAAAGGGCGATGGTGGATAGAGTCATTGCCGGTCGGACTGTGGCATAAAAACTGGTCTGAGTCGACACTCTTAATTGAGTTATTCCATAAGGAAATTAGGTGTATATAGCCCACGGGATTCGATGGACCTTTTTTCAGATACCAAACTAGCCGGATCTCTCTAAAATCTAATTAAGCGTCCTTTTAGCATAGCACCCTTTAGCGTCGCAATTAAAAGTTGCGCCGTGCTGTCCTCCAAATGCCGAGAGGGCTTGAAACACATTTGAAATCACTTTAATTAGGTAGCGGGTGCAGGGAGGCAGTGTAAATCTCTGCCACCCTGTGCTGCGGTAATCGCATAGATTCATCCAGAAATTCCGGGATATAAGCGTTCCCGGCTTTCCCGAATCCACTATACTGCTCTTAGCGCGCCTAACTTGGGCCGAGTGGTTTGTAGCTGCAGGGTGAACTTAGCTTGAAAGATCTTCTTGACACTAATAGCTCTACCCCGTGACTGTGCCGTTAAAAAGGTTACTAACCCCTAGTTAAAGGGGTTACCTTCAGTCGTTTACCAATCCCGCAAAAGGTATATTTTAAAGCTTTCAAATTTTCGCCATATCACGTTGTGTTATCTTGTTTTCCGCGGGTTGTGGAAGGCTTCCTTTTTGTATTTTCGCTGCATTCCTCCAGAGGAAGGCAAGCAGGAAGGCAGGATAGGAAGCCCCTGGAAATTGAGGAGAGCCCTCTAATTGGAGCACAAACAAGTGCACTGCAGAAGAAAGTTAAGACTCATCGAGTCGTGGAGTGTGTTTTTGTTGCAATTAGAGGCGAAGATGGGTCGTTACGGATCTCCGAGATGTTTCCAAGAGGAAAAGTTAATAGCCGCTCTTTTAGTCCGTCTCGGATATTATCTTTTTCCAGAACACGTCTGCCAAGTAGTGTTTTCCCTGCAAGCAGTTGCTATCTTATAGAGTCCTATGCTAGACAATTGTAGAAACTTTCTGGAAGGCCACAGATTGGCGAGACTAGAGACTTTTTTTATTATAGTGGAAAACCTCTTGTTTGGCATAGTAATTGGATTACTTGAAAATTTTAAGACTTTTTAAGTGTGTAATTGTCTCGCAACAACTAGGTAGCTAGATTTGTTACTTAACGTAACTAATTTTCTTCAAGTAGACTATAGACCTTACATGCACTGAAATTTCCCGCAAGAACGACATCTTTTCGATAAGGAACATGCCAAGAAAATTGCAGATCGGCACCATGTGATATTAGACTTTTTGCTATTGTGAAATTTGGTGGCTAAATTTTATTTGGTTGTTTTTTAGAGTCTATACTTTTCAAAAGGGCTTTTTATGGGAAGGTGATTTTCTACTATACCGAAAGCAATTTTTATTTAATACTATTATGCTTACATTACATTTTAACATAATTACAGGCCATGCATGCGTACAGGTCACCAAACTGCCTAGGTAGAAACATTTAAATAATATTTTAAATAGGATTTTATAAGTGAATTTATATTATTTGAAGAATTTTAAAGTCAATTTATAAAACTTTCAGCATATCTTCTGCATAGAACGTTTTCAGATTTTGTTCAATTCTACGTTTCTACACAAGCCTTCAGCTATTCGAAAAGCTCAATCAGCCAACATATCGTTTTGGAATAGTTCTACAAATATTTGTAAATACTTTACCTTATCCTCCCTCTTAGCTCAACCGAAGATTGAACATTCATAATAGCACATCAAAGAAATCATAGGATGGCTATATCTTCAGTGCTATTTGAAGATATCTCTACGGAGGTTGCTGTACCTCTTCCTCTAGCCACAGATGAAAATTAAATTGATAATGCACAACAAACAGCCTTTTTACAAGAACCCCATTTTGCAGTGCCACAGGGCACTGGAGTGCGACAATGCGACTGAAATGCGCTTCAATTAAAACCCACAGTTGGTCCCTTTTAAAATTCCTTCATTCTGTCACATCCAGGCAAATATCAATTTTCATGTCAAAAATATTAACATAAGCTCCCCCGACGACCGGGGCTTGGTCGAAGCAACATTTTTGTTCCCCTTGCCTTTGATGTAAAAATGTTGTTTGCATGAGTCGTCGTCGTCCTCCTTGTAATAGCCTCAACCACGCATCCATTAAGGATTCACCACATGCTATCACCAGAATCGTTGGCGTCGGATGTGGCAAATGAGACTTTTTCAAGGGAGCCCCATCAGAGCCTGCCCCCGGAGGGGACCACCCTGTCACAGTATTTGGAGCAGTTATTAACTCGATGGGCTCCAGAGAAAGGAGACAGCGTGTGTTTCGACTGTCGCGTTGTAATATGAAAGGGTGACAAAACAGTACGCCTCTTTTCCACCCTGTCCGATAGCTGCTGGATGCGCCATGAATATTTTTCAATCAGAACACCCTTTGAAGGCTCCACAGCCGTACAGAAAGTTCCATTTCCGGGCCTCAAAAAGAGCCCCTGAACAATGACTGAAAACGCCTTGAGCGATGAAATCTTAAATGAAAATGGTTCTTCATCTCCACCCTGTATTATGGCCTTATTCAAACCGCCATCGCACCATTCTCTTTTTATCCATTCCGTCCAAAAATCTTTGTATTTTTTTATATCTCTTGCCTGTCGTACCCCCGTTTACCTACATTACTAAGCGAAGCTTCGCGATAGGGCTTAAAAGGGCTGAAAAAGTGAAAATATAAACATATTACGCATTTTCCTCTCCCGGTTCACCCCGTAGTCGGCACCGTGCACGGGTGTCTGCTAGAGGAGCCGCGGCTTGTCTTTTGTCATCATTCGGATTCATTCAAGTACTCCTGAAGAAGTTAGCTTCGTCTGACTGGCTGCCAGCAGACGGCGAGGTGCCCTATCAGTGTGGAAGGGAAGGACAAGGTGCGGCAAAAAATAGATCCTCCCGTACTGATGGAAGCGTTCATTCTTCATCATCTCACGAGTTATTTCACGGTTAGAGGACGTTGGTAGAACAAGTGGGAGAAGAGGCTGAAACAACATCCCTTAATATTTCGATGGGTTTTAAGTAAAGTAAGAGGCACCGAAGAAAACGATGGTGTGATTTTGGGGCTCGGAGGGCCTTCGACGTACACCTCATTCTTATGCTATAGTAAGAACGGTGGATGCAGGATAGAGGGATTGGCGTGACACCATCCATGCCCCGTGAAAAATGAAATGGAAGACTCAAATCAAAGAGAATGCCTGAGCGGCACAAGAAAGAAATGGACTTTTAAAGTCCTTGACGGGACAAGACGATGTAATCCGGGATGACGTGATCCTAGCAAGGAGGAGATTTTATGGATTTGACGAAACAATCTCTCAGTATACGATGCACGGTGACTTTGTCTATTTTGTTCGCCTTCCATTTTTAGTACGGGAAAAGAATAAATATCCTCTGTCTGCGAAAGGTACACTGTTTTTCAGGAATAAGATTTCAGACGTTTCAGATTATCTTTGCAAGAATACACTTTATTTATATTTTCACGTTATCTACAAAACGAGTATTAAAATTTCATAAAAGAGCACTATTTATATTGTTAGTGTATTTCTTACCTTACATTTGAAAAACGTACAATCTGTGTTTTTTTTCTATTAATAAAAAAAAAAAAAGCTTTGAAATTGCAGAGCACGACTTTTGAGTGTAATCACCATCAATAAAATTGTTGCTATTTTCCATAGTTTAAGGCCCCCATTAAAAAAATGCGCCATGAACGTTTTATTTAATTACAGTGCAAACATTTTTACTTTATTTTCCGAGATAAGTGCGACTTTAACTTCCACACAAGTGCAGAAAACATTCATACGACTTGTGACTGTCGCCAGGGGGTAGGCATATCGATGATGAGGGTGAGGTGGGCGTGACACAAACGGTCGTTTCATTAGCATACCGCGTGTGTCATCCCTTGAGACTGACGATCAAGCTGACGACGTATGAAAATTTCATCGTTAATAAAACTTTGGAAAATTGTCGCCCGCACCGTCTTCGGTCTATCGCCATGAATATTGCAAAGAAATTGAGAAGTGTGTTCAAGGAGTTCGCGAAGACGTTTTGGTATTACCTGAGCACCGTCGCGTTTTCCCCCGTCGGAGCGTTTAAATATTCACACGTTTTCGACGCCATGTGCAAATGCTGTTGTGGCTTCTTAAAAAATCCATGAGTGTCTCATGTGCAGTAAATAGGCCTAGTCTCTTGCAGATATTAGACGAACCTCAGGTGTGATAAACCCTTGTAGAAGTTTGTAGGCAGGCGAGCCTGCGAAAATCAAAAGGTGTCGTCGCATGGAGTGAATACTCGGCTGGGTGCAGCCCAGTAACATGTCTGGATTCTAAAAAGGGTACTGCAGCAGCATCCCTAGACACCAGGGGTTTCCCTTTCCTTCCCCACTCCACCTTTGGATCCATTTCCTGGTGCCTTCCTGAAAATGGAATGAAAGCGATATGGCAACCGGGGCCATCTGCCCAGCATGGATTCCGGTAGAGCTGCTGCAGTTAGGGTTGTCTGTCTGTTTCTCTGTCTGGGGCAGGAAGGAGCTACTAAATGGGGCAGGGGCATCGCTCAGAGACCTCGTCCCTGGTTCAATTCACAGACATGAAAGAGATGATGCAAAATTGAAAATCGATGCGCGGCAGCTGTCGAAAGTAATAATCTCGTCCTTCGGGAATGAATTCCCGGGTCTTGTGAAATAGGGTGCTAGGAAGCTATCCGTCCAAGCTCCCCGGACTGTACAGTTCACTTCGATGATAATTATTGCGAGCCTGAAAATTCCTTTGGTCCTCTTCTTGCTTCACCATGGCTACTTTGGTTTTGAGGTGCAGCCATGAATTCGTGAGTGGATTTTAATTAACTCGGATGCGAGATATCCACCACCTACTCAGGGTACCATCTAAAACTAGGGTTTCAAGTGCGCATCATGTAACCATAATGGTGCGGGAAGGAATTGAAGCTGATATATATGCAAATTACCCTGCGATGCGGCAACTCAAATCAGCCTTAATTGATTTATTTACTAATGTAATTGATGATTAATTGCAGGTTGTTGGGGAGACATAGTGTAATTGTTTGATTGCACAAGCGTTGTAACATTAAGCCTGGAGGGGGACGATAAATTTAATTGGGAAATGTATACGAAATCTTCCAAGGAGTTCCCCTAAGGTGCTTTGAAGCTTTCCAGGTCTTATCTATACATAGGAAGGAGAAGTTATTGTAGTGCCATCGTTTGTGTGATAAGGTCAGGGAAATAATCTTGCAAATTTCATAAATTCACAAAGGCACTTGAGCTTCTTACCATTCAAAAGGGACATTATTACATATTTGTGAATTGCCTTAGGTGTACAGGGATAAGGATTCCTTCCTGCAATCGAATTTGCAATGAATATTAACATTTCAATGGAAGTGCAAATTACAAGATGGTATTTTGACCTAGAATACCAATGAAAGCCACTGCCTACAAATTCTGTAGGAGCTTTCTAGATATATAATTGCAAAAAAAACATATATAAATATTTATACGACAATTTCTGAAGTCGCATGTTTCTAGGCACTTATTTATTTAAATTTCTCGTTTTATATTTCCTTACACACTAAATCATAATAAATAAAGTTTACCACTTTACTACTTTTTTAACGAAAAAAAAGTGATTTGCACATTTTTCAAGTGCGTTGTTATCTTATAAGATAATTTTTGAGAGATCTTAGGTTTATCGCCACATAGTTTCCCCTATTACATTCCATTAGGGAAATTGAATCGAAAATGAAAGAAAATGAAAATCTTATTCACCCAGGATAACGTTGTTGTACGTAATATGATTAATATAACGAGAAGAATAATTCCTAACATTGTCAATTTACCACGAGATCTACCCCCAAAGGTTTACATACCACGATAGTCCCCTTGTGCAATTCTTGTCCAATTATCGCCGAAATTCACAAGGAGTAAACCTTCCGCAAAACATCAAACGCCTTTCAATCTAATTCTGTAATCGACACGACACCAAAAATCTCGACAGGCAGGCGGCAACGAAAAATCGCAATCCAAACGAATGCGAATTCAATTTGCATGTACACCCTCTGTATTCCTTGGCCCTCATCCGTCTCATACTGTCCTTCAATAAATCGACTCGAAATTCCTGCTTTTGCCATTATTTACGAAAGAAAAACGACATATTCCCCAGACGAAGGCATGCCTGTGTGTTCCTTATTGCCGAACGTGGGTACTGCGACCCGGATCCTGAGTCCCAGTCTGTATGCTGCTGTCAGTCCTCCCCCGAAAATGTAACACACAAAATTACCCTGGGAGGATGTCATTCCGAGACGGAAGTGGAGGTACATGATTTTCCAATAATACACAAAAGCAGCTCAGTCCTGAAAGAATCTTCAAAAGGGGGCTTTCGAGAAGAGAAGTGAGGCATCCGGATCCTGAAGAAGCACGAGGAGCTGTAGACACCGCAGAAGGAATAAGAAGACAAAGCGGACGCCTGTCTCTTATATGCAAAAAGGAGGAGGATTGGAAAAAATCTGGAGATATAGGAGAGAGTGTTGCTGCCGTCCCGAACGCCATATATGAAAGTGCAATGAATTCCTGGAGAACAGCCTCGGCCAGGAAGTCGAGGGCGACGCTTGGATCTGGCGAAGGACTAGGGATAAAAAGTAAAGAATAAATTGGATTGCCTCGATAACAAACTCATGCCCATACATTCAGGGTCGTTGTATGGCTGAAAAATAGACCCGAAGTGGGTGCTCAAATTGCATTTAAAGCAATTTCATGATCCTGAATGGCTCCAAGTAAGCCAATTTAGAAGCGAACTGGATTGTGGTAAGGGAAGATTCAAATAAGGGTTCCTGAAGGGTATCCTAACATACATGGGTGTGTATCATTCGCTAAAAGCACGATATAATTTATTCCTATTTTACCTGACTGAGTTCATCCCGGGATAGTTGCCGACAATTGGGCAGTAGCGCTTGCATATCGTCCTCGATAAGGCCATCTCCGCAGCAACCACCGTCAACTTCAATGGAATTGAAAGAATCTCCGGGATTGTTGCTACTACCACCGCAGCTACCTCCACCTCCTCCGCCGCTGTCGTCTATACCGCTCCCTCCACCGCCTGAATCTACTCCACAAAAGGGTAGACGACGAGATTTTAATGGCTGATGACTTGTTGAAGTCGTCTCGGTTGACCTGTAATAAGAGAGTTTCTTCAAATTAGTAAATTAGTTTAATCTATGAATTTTCTTTAGTTTATTTAAAAAATAAATAACTTCTATTTTAATATTTTTTATTTACTTTTACTACTTAATTTCGACTATATAAAAAGTTGTATGCTGAAACACGATTTATGCGCTTTTTAAATCGACAAAGATTTGGCTGAAATGAAGTAGACAAATTGTTTTATTAACATTTTCAAAAAAAAACAAACAAATTTTCAGGTCTTCAATTATCTATTTAAAAAGTGATAAATTTATGATTCCTGTCATAAGGTGGCAACTTGGAGCTGGGTCTAGCATCTTCATCTTAATTATCCTCTGAAAAATTGTCTTAAATGATTTCGAAATTGGGTTTAGATTCACGGGAATTTAATGCGCGATTCGTCGTATGTCGCGCAATATTAATCTTGTTGATTTGCTTGGTCATTTTTTTTGAGATCATTTTTGGATAGAATACTGACTGCTCTGGATTCTGGGAGGCTTATTAGAGATGATGGGTGAGTGACACCACTTGGGCAATTTGTCAATATTTCTGACATCATCGCACTGAGTGGACTCAGATCGGCTTTGGGTCGTGATTTGGAGGGATGAACTGCTTCGGGTGATGTGATGGGAAACTAATGATGTTTGATGTCGGCTCATGTGACGGTGACTAGAACCGCTTTTCGAGACAAGGGTCGACTGTAAAGACATCGATCATATAAGAAGGATATTACTACTGACAGTCGCTAGTCATGTCACTAATCCAGAATGAGGAGTGCATTAAGCTTAGATAGATTCCCGCATTTTGTTATAGCTTCTTATAATGCTCATTTTTTAATTTTAACTCTAAGTTACTGGGTCAAAGTAATTTAATCGCTTTAATTTAAATGTTTTTCAGTATAAATTTGACGTTCTTCAATCGTGCACTTTATCTTTATCTTTATCTTTTCTTTCGTGCACTTTAATCTTTCTAGACATTAATTTTATTTGTTACCTTAAGCGTTTTATATATTGAAAAAAATACTACTAGCAATTTTTCAATTCTGAAAATCATGTTAAGTTAAATTATTTTCTAATACATTACAAAGTGCATTCACATTCTCCCTTTCTTTTTCCTTTATAAATCAGTACATTTACGGGAGTCCTCAAATACTCCACATACGTCCCTTTTACTCTCAAAAGAACCTTTGTAAATAATTTTTTTTTCTCTATTTTTCCGTCCTACAAAGGACGAGCGACCTGTTTGTCCCAGTCAGAAAGCAAATCCCTTCTTTTACCTTAAAGGGGAAGCTCGACAAGAGAAAATTAATAAAAACCTTCAATTTTCCACTCTGCTTCCTCTGAATGGTTTTAAAATGAATTGAATTTTTTCTTATTGAATGTACACGAATGCCTCCCCATGGCGGTCGTGAGTCACCAGAGCCCTAATTCTTCTACAACCGTCCGAGGCATGATGATGGTACTCAAAAGGGGATAAAAAATAAATCCAGTTGAAGTGGGGCACCGAATAGTCCAGGGAATCGATTCCCGGACGTCTTCTACTTTAATTATTTTAGAATAAACACCACCGCCCTGATTCTGCCAAAAAAAAATCCGCCAAAGAAGCTATTGGATTCCCCCCGTCTACTAAGGAACCTACATCATATCGAATGGCTTAAAATTTGCTTTCTCATCATCGAAGGGCCCAGGCAACAAGTACTCGACCCCATTTCTTATCCTTGGCAAGACAGATGCAGAAATCGAAGAGGGTTGGTTGTTTTCACAGATTGTCTGGTCTTGACTGATATTTTCCCCCCTCCGTACCCGAAAAAAGTCATCCCAACCTTCGTCTTAGCGAAACCACTATCACTGCTGTGATTTCAGCGATCCCTGAACTATGTATGCCTTATAAGTTTCCTTCCATATTCCTGGGACGCGCGAGGAGTCTCCAGCTCGTGTACCACGCCTCAAGATTTGTAGAGACGTCGGAAAGTTTTGACAGGTTTTATGGAGCGAGTTTCTTCAGAATCAGAAATTTTTGGCAAAATGGATGTGCTGTGCTTAATCATGCAACCATCAGATATAAATGAGCGACTTTTAGTAAATTTGGCGATATTTCAGGGAATGATTAAGCGTATTGTCAAAATACGAGACAGATTATGGCTAAGTCGTCGAGATGGAGGACTGGAGATGATTTGGTAGGTGTTAAGCAACACGGAACAATTGCTTCAGCATTTTGTAGAACTCTTCTTCCTTATTAAATGCCATAAATATCTTAAAAATTCATTAAAAAGTCACCTAGATACACATATAAAATTTAAAAAGAGTAGTTCACTTTAATATAAACTTATTAATTTTCTTAAAGTACTTGTTAATACCTTTTCTATTGCTAAATTTGTAATTTAACATCAACAGTTTTTACATAACATTTTCGATATTCAATGACTTTACATACCTGTTATCTATATTACTACTTAAAAGTGGCCATCCGACACGAATTGGTCTAATTGAGATTGCAAGTAATTGCTAAGGTAGTCCCGACGGGACAGACGGACCGACTGAATGACAGGCATTCTATACCGGATGTGTCGTGAAGATCTAATGCACCGAAGGTGTGACACTTTAAGAAATCTCTAAGAACATTGTGGCTTCGCCGGCGATGAATGGGAGCAAAAGGTGAAAAATTGGAGGACGTTAAACACTTTACGGCCTGGTCGGTGCGACGGCACGGCAGCGGCGTGACAAACGACCGAAGACTGGGGATAAATTAATGAATGGCATGTGGCTCAGCGTGTAAAACGATAAGCTAGCTGCTAGAATTTATGGCATGCATAAAAGTAGAATGAATTGAAAAAAAAAAATTGCTGATGATAGGGTTGGAATATTTGTCGTAAAATTATTTTGATATTTAAATTTTCGTTCTGGAAAAAAATAAAAATAAAAATAAAAAAACATTGGAATCGATGGGAAGTTCTCACTGGGACGATTTTAGCATTTAATAATAATTATGTAATAAAATAGTTTCAATTCTAAAGAAGGGATATAGTTCTAAAATTATAAATACACCTAAACCTCTTTTTATGCGATAGATACGTTCCTAAAAATTACGCGGAAATAGATTTGGACTTCATCTTTTTTTAAAATTTTCTAGAATTATGGTTCCTTAGTTTGGTCGCATCAAATTGAATAAAAATTATGTAAAAGAAATTACTTTTAAATGAAATAGTCTTAAAAAGAAAACTAAAACGTTTCTATGAAACAAATCTAAAATTTATAGAACGTTCTGTGCGCGAGACAAATTCAAACTTGATCAGCTCTTTTTTTAAAAATTCTATTGCTTTATTTTGGTATAATTTTTTAATGTCTACTTATGATATTAAAAAGAGTATTGATATGAGAAACATTGCCACTTTAATATATGCACATACCTAAAACATAAGAAAATGAAAATCTGAGATGGAAATTTCTCAACAAAAAAGAAATGGATGCCTTGAAGATTGAGTGTTTTCTGTCTCAGCCCTAGAAGAACATGCATTTGCACTCATTCAGTAGCTTCTAGTTATGGGGCATCTTGGACGTAATTCATGGAACTGGATGCTGTGATTTATGAATTGCCCGCGTATCGTTCGTTGCCATTAATTGAAGATTGCCGTCATATCATGAATCTTGATCCCCTCCTTCGCCGCAGAGAGTTAGCAAGGGAAGGGCACGATTATGACTGAAATAGACAACTTGCCGTGCACCTCAATTGAACCACACTTTGTTTGCGGGGTTTTCCACTTAAGATTAAGAAAACATCGATTTTTGGAAGGAAATTTAGAGAAGGCAGGTCGGGGGCGTCGTCGTCACGAGGACTTGTTTATTTCTATTTGATCCGGGGCAGAGGTTTGTTTGGGTTCGTGGGACACGCAGACTATGTCTGGCGGCAAATGCTCTTTCTAATCCATGGTGAATCGGTTTTTGACGGTGGGGGTGATTACCTCAATTAATCGACCAGGATATTACACGTTTTGTGCTTTGTAAATCCGGGGACTGATTAAGTGTTGTAGATGGGAGAGATATTGCCAATGAAGTCATTTGAGACAACTAAGCCCTTGACATAGAACTGTGAGTTTTGGAAAGATTTTTATAATGTTGATTTCTATTATTATGAGCATCCCATTTAAAGACAAATTTATTTTATAGAATATACACGCACCAGGGTAGTTCATTGTATGCCAACAAAATATTTGTATGTCACGATTATATAAAATGTTATAAAACGTATTGAGGTAGACCATAATATGACCGTCCACCTAACTTCACATATTCCCAATCCTATCCTAAATATCAAACTACTTTGAACTCTTCCTATTTCAGTACAAGGGAAGTTTTCCTATACAAACTTCAAGCACTTGAAAACAGATGAACCAGACAATCTGCATCTATGTTGTTGTTTCGAGAAACTTTTAGGAACACCTAAACCCAATTTGTTGCTACACATCCGATAGCAAATCCAGCTACCTTTTCAAATCGTATACTCTCGAACCAATTAACATGTGAACAGGTGCAAAACTCCTTTAACTCTTTGGTGCTACTTGAGTAGCTCGTAAAGCCACTGGAGCGAATTTTAAAACCGTCAAAACTTTGACTCGGCAAACTCTCCCCAAAAACTTTACCCTTGTATTTATGGGCAAGACGTCTACCTGGTACAGGTATAGTCAACAAAAACGGGTGTCATTTACCATGAACAACCGGAAGCCTACCGTCGCCATCTAATCTGACTGAAGTTGACAGAGTCTTTTGTTCGCTCGAGTTGTAGGGGATACGTTTCCTACGGTTAAGGAAGGCAGGATGGACTGGAATGGTAGCCTATGTTGTAACTATGTTACCTATAGAGTCTTTTGTAAATTTTGAAGTATAAATGAAAACTCTGCTGGTGCGTTCTCGGAAATTAAGGAAGGTTTACTGTTCGGTGACTTTATTGCTTGAGAGGGTTTTTGGTCGGTTTCAAGTTTTCTGTCCTTTCGATGTGGACAGGATTCTAAAGAGATTGGAAAGTTGAAAGTTTCTGATAGACAAGGGGTAAATATTTATGAGTACAATTTAAGGAGAATATTCTTGGGAAATATTGAATTTCAAATAAAATGAGACTATTTTCTTATACAGCGATTTCGATAATCGATAAAATTTCATGGCTGTTAAATTTAAATATTGTTGAGGCCGTTTATAAATAGGGGTTAGTGAAAATAATGAATTAAAGGACTACCCTTGTCCTTGTGAAAAGTGAATGATGCCGTGGACAAAATTTAGTAGACTATAGATCTTTATTTGTCTAATGATATGTAAAATAGCATGTGATTGAATGAAAATTTAAAAAAGAGTTAAGTCGGACAGATTTCGGGTTTTATATAGAGTTTATAAAGTTCATACTATTATTAAATTAAAAATGTAATATACAAAAATCGGGTAGATTTAAAAATTCACGTAAAACAATATCCCCTTTACTTTCAAGAGGTTTATTTTAAAAGAATTGTTTTTGTCGCATTAGCAGTCTACGCAGTCTTTGTTCCCATCGTTTTCTTTGGTCTAAGTTTTTCCCCCTGATTCGATTATGCCTTAGCAGTACCGGACTGGTCGTTCTCTATCATCTTGTGGAGAATCTAAGCACAGCAACAAGAGATTTCCTTGTTTCGCTAATTACGTTCGAGTGCACGACGAAATTATGCAGAAAACATTTCCGTTCTTCATTAAAACTTTGCTAACAACATTTGTTGTTCTACAGATGTGGAAGGACGGTGGCAAGAGCCGTCGCCGCTTTTCGTCCAAGACAAACATCGGCGGCAGCATCAGAAGGAGTCTTCTCGTCAGAGATAGGATCTCCGCCGCCATCGCAGGATCTGAAGGGCTTCCCTTCAACACTGCGGACTGGAAAAGGCACGTCTGGCAGGTTTACTCGACTGAACGTCACATTTTCCACTTGTGTCGACAACCTCCCCGCAGTTTGCCAATTTTGAAGGCCTTCTTTACTTTTCGCGCTGGGGTGCTACTTCTTTGGTCTTCCCGCGATGATGGGTAGGGGAAGTCATGCAAAGTTTCACCACTTTCGTGGGAAGAAAAAAACTGGGAAAAAGCCGGCTCAGGTGGGCCTATCTTACACGCCTGGTGAACCTGTGGCCCTTTGGGCTCCCTTACAACCTCCAACCAACTCTCATCAACACCCTGCGAAAAGTTCCGTGCTTGAAACGGCGACGTTTCGGTAGACGTTTCCGACTTTTTTGCGGCAATTTAACCCTAGTCTTCCCGAGAAAATTGGAGACATTTCGAGTTTATTTGCGTCAGTGGCTTTGCTGCATGAAAGGATCAAGGCGCGGTATGCAAAGGGGTCCAGGGAATTGATGTCTGAATTGTCATTTTAGGGGGAAAATCTAACCACTAAAGAATAATTATTAAAAAGAATAATTATTAAAATTTTAATACTAAATAAAAAATGTAGATAGAAAGAAAAATTATTATTTATGAAAATTATGTAAAAAACATAAAAATTCAAGCATGCATTTTGACTGCTAAAATTTAATGCTATGTTATTCAGGTATCGGGCACTTGGTTGTTTCTATTTTCATTGTTTTATCCCTATAGACGGTGGTTTGTTTTTGTTTGGAGAACTTCTGTTCAAACTGAAACTATTTTACGGTTGGCTGCTTCTCTAGTCTGTCCCCACAGGGTCTGGAGGAAAACTGTGGACAGGAGGACAACTGATGGGGACCTTTATGGTAAAGTATGTGGTGATTTACTCCCCTTTGTGCATTCTTGGGCAGCTCATTACGTGGTCCACTCTTTTATGGCTGCGGTTACCAAGGCCAAGGCAGGGAATCCAATTTGGCTGTTAAGATTAAATCGGGTTCTCTACCGGATGACAATTGCCTCCTTGTGCCCAATGATTCCAAAATCCCTTGTTGCCCCGCCCAGCGTCGTTTGCATGTTCCAGACTCAGATGATTCTATGCCGACTGCAGCTAACTAAATCTAATCACGATCACAATAACGACGGCAATAAGACGATTGCGAAATCGGGCAATAAACGGCCAGCTACAATGGTTGCCTTTAATGTGATTTTATTGGTTTTATTCGTCTTTTTGCGCACGAGTGAGTCTATCGTTGCGCCACCGACGCAGTCTTAACTCTCATATCTTTTCTTTTCAAAGACGATGACGATGCTAGTGAAGAAATTTCGCTTCTTTGATGGTTTCTTTGCACAGTCGGACTGATCACGGGAGGTAAAAATTTGTGTAAAAAAACTGTGTAATGGCACGAGACATGTTAAAGATGGTAATCTCTTCATATGGCTCATTGCGTATTCATTCGACGGAGAAATATTTCTTATAGTGGTTCCTGCAGCAAAATCAACGGATCGGCGAAGGTTAAAAACGTTAAGATTTTGTCTAATCAACTGAGATTTAGTTCCACTGAGATTTTTGTTCCACTTTATTCCGATTTTGAGATAATGGAATTGATGGTAATTTATATCATTTCATAGATTCCTTTTCAAAGAGGGGATTTTGAGATCTACAGACATCAAACATTTCCGATTTTTCTAGAAACACTCCATTCCATCAGGCTTTATTTATTGCTTATATATTTAATTTATGCTACCTTTTAATATTTTATATTTTACTTCTACTATATTGAATAGTTACCCAATAAATTGTTATGAAATATTCTATAAATAATTATTCTGGTGTATCTAGAAAAAGCCGTCTGGATCCGCTTTCATTTAATTTACCCTTTAATAATATTAATATAATATAGAATTTAATGTGTTATACATTTTAACGAAAATAAAAGAAAAACTACTGTTTAATTGTAAATCCCTTCAAAAATGAATTGTTGCGTGAAAGTAGCCTACAATTGATTTTAAACAAACCAACGGTTTTGAGGAATTAAATATTAGTATTATTTTTAGTATGATACAGTATTACTTAATTTGTGAAAATAAATCAATTTTTTGAATTCTTATCTTATGAATATTCTTAAATTATAGAAAGGGAATTTTAATGTTTTATAAAACTTTTTTTTTCGTGCATGAGTGCATTGTTTTTGAATAAATAAATAAAATATACAAAATAAATTATTGATGAAGAATAAGAAAATAAGTATACAAAAATATAGCTGGATATTCTAGTATTATTTGAAATTTTTTATTTATAAACAAAGTTATCTAAGCTTCGTATTTTTTTGTTATATTTTTGAAAAAATGCAGTCAATTTTATGGGAATCATTTTCTCTTATATTTTCTATGCTATTCTTTTCAGTGGAGTGATGTGTGAGCAGCTATTTCGAGACCACTTGTCCAGCACGATCAATTCGCTGACATGATGCATTAAATTCTGTCGTTCACACTTTTTTAATTAACCGACGAGTGGATGCCGTTGCCGGACGAAATTTATAGTCTATCGCGCAGTATTCGTGCAATCCAGAGCTAATCCCATCCATCGATCTTGAATTCGAAGCTGCTAGAGTAATCGTCTCTGGATGGATCGCTCTGGACCACTTCTCTATTTGTTTATCCCCTAGCTCTGACCGCGCTGCGGTCGACTGATTAATGATTAACCCACTGTCGGCGAATGACTTCTGTAATCAGTGGCTTTTTTAAGAAGCCATGTGGTCGTTAAGTCGAAGCCAATTGAAGAAATTGCTCGGTCGGATCGTGGACCGAGCGGCCCTAATCCGCGGTTCGGTCCCATTTTTTCTCAAGTATTTTCGTGGATCCTACTGTGGCGGTATTCGGATTTAATCAAAAACTATTTTAAAGAATTAGGGCTAATGTTGATGTGGAGCGTGAATTGATTTATGCTGTAATATGGAAGACGTCGTTGGTGATAATTAAAAGCCGACTAAGAAGACGGATTGAGAAATATTCAGTTATTCTTCTGTATATTGGAAAACAATAAAAATAAAATATTCTTTGATAAACTTTTCAAAATTGCTAACTACGTGTACATAAGCCACTTCTATCACCTCTTGAATTTAGAATATACGTTAGATATACATTTATATACTATAGTAAAATATGTAAAATGTACTACTATACTACAATAAAATATGTAAAATGTAGTAAAACATATGTAAACGCTGAAATATGAAACGTTAATCAGTTAATAAAGGAGAACATACCACTTGGGATTCTTAAATTGTACAATTTCAGCATAGCGACGTCCCATGGGTCCCTCATGTGGACTAAGTAGAGCATCGCAAAGGGAACCACCAGTTCCCTGGCTATTGCACTGAACCAGGGATTCATTAACGATGTTTTGGAACTTTTCTCGTAAATGGTAATCGTCACAAGACGATGCATTAGAGAGTCGGTTCTTTTCGAGGCTAACACCGCCATCGGTGGTATTCCCATTCTCTATGTCATGATAGTCATCATCATCGATAGCGACGTCCTCGGTGGTCGTCGTTGTCACAGTCGACTTTGTCGAAATCGAGCTGTCGACACTAGCAATCGAACTGCGATTGCTGGTGTTCTTGTTCTTGATGTCGTCGTCAAGGAGCTGTTGCTTCTCCGTAGCGACAGGTGATAATGGTGAAATGTCCGCCTGGTGAGGAATGATCCTAAGTGATGTCCTTTTCCGCTGTATTTCATCTTTTAAATCGATGTTGTTTTTCAAAGTGTTAGAAGATTTGGATCGTACGATGACAGACACATTGTCAACTTGATTGTCTAAAGGTTCAGATAATTTAGAGCTATCCATATTTAATTTTTCACTGGTTACAAAACCACTACTTTAATATGGTGGTGTATTTCTTCATTTTTTAACTAGAGGTGTATTTCTTCATTTTTTTCTGGACTACATACTCTGTAAAGTAATACGATTTCGGTTTTGGTCAATTATAAGATATAGTATATTCTTTTAAGCACGATTGGGTTGACTGCTTGACCTATTTCCTTCCCTTTATTGGATACATCTCTATAAGTGGGAGAAGATTCCCAGGAGCCTTAAAGCCTCTATAAAAATTCGAACGCTTCACTAGACCCATTACAAATCACCCTTCAGCCGTGTCAATAATATTCTCGTCAAAATCACATTTGTTCATATCCCAGAGAAATCCCATAATCCAGGAAAGCGTACAGTAGAAACCTTAACCACCCCATCAAGCCGCACTATGGCCCGGAACAAGGAACTACATGAGTGAATCCGAGGTCAGTGACTCGATAGGAAATTGCGCAAATTTCCGATAATGGTTTCGCACCACCATCGGACCCAAACTGGTACCCTCTGGTACTCTGCGGACTCTGGCACCATAACTCAATGTGAGCCTTAAGCCGTAACACCGATGAGTGAATCATGAACAGGCCCAACTGAAAGGGGATTTGCCATGTGTCACAGTTCTTGATCCTTCTTTGAGTCTTCACGGTTTTTTGTTACGCTACGGGTAATTTTTCACAGAAGATTGCAATAGCACGTGTCTGATGCGAAAGCGTACTAATTCTATCCAGACAAGGGCTCTCTTCCTGTCTTTTTGCCTTTTCCCTTTTTTGCTCTCTCTCCCCGTCAATGCGTCATCCCTTCCCTGATATGAACGCAGGTTTTTCTGGAGGGCAACAACGATGTGATTCTTTCGTTTTTATATCGATGATTCCCGAAAAGTGTGCACATATCGTTGTAGTACTTTCCATTGATTTTTTATTGTAACCCCCTTCATGACTTGCTCAAGTAATTCGACCCACTTTCGACAGTGCAGCCAGTGTTTCCCTGAACCCCTAGGTGGTACTTTGATCCTCGTGCGACATGACGTAGTCGCATATCCTTAGGGAATCCCCCGATATCACTAATTTACATCAGAAATGCGCTGTAACGAACAGTTGATGTGGTGCGGGGACATAAAACGAACAATGGGGAAGGGGTTCGATTTTCTGATAGGGGACAGGGAGTAGCGCCCTGTTTTGTTATAGGGGTTGATTAAAAGGCCCTTGCACTGACTATTACCTAAGTGCATTGAACTGAAAGTGAGATACTGCACATGGGGTTGCGACCGTGATGAAATTATTAAGGTTTTTGGAAAGCGGTATTATCGCTACGAGGGAAATTGATTGTGTTGCGAGCGTCTAATACTACGCAGTACTAAATTATCTTTTTATATCAGACGTTAGGGATTTACACCCTTTTGTAGCAAAATCTTGTTAAAGAAACAATTGGGTAAATACATAAATCTTATTTGACTTGATTCCTTGTGAGGAATTGTATATATACAATACTAGATAGAAATTAGTGAATTTAGCAAATATATGCTATGCTAATGTAAAATCTAAAAGTTTTTCATCCTATTATAAAGGAAATTATAGAAAAAATTAAAGTCCTTCTCCTATTGTTTCAACTGAGAAATGTTTTAAACTATAAACATGGGAGAACTTAGGCAAATTTCATATAATTAAAACAATTAGAATGACGATCGTACTTGAAACAGTTTAGTAATAATTCATAGTTATAATTTTTTAAAGATATTTGACGTACTATTCTTTCGAAGTTCAGTTTTCAAAAACTCCCATGTTGATATATTTCTTTTGAAATTTCATCCCTAGATATAAAATCAGTGTACTGAATATATCCGTAACAAATCAATCAAAAGCAATTAAAGATGGAAAAGAAAATGCAGTGAAAACTGCTAACCGGAAACGAAGAAACAGCGAACAAGGGTCTTAAAAAAAAACCTGAGAACACCTTCGATAATGTGTACACCGGTGCTAACACCTGTTGGAATCTCGTACGAAGGTGCAAGATCAGGTAATTGGGTGAGATCGCCGTCGTAATCAAGTGTGAATGGAAATTTGTTCGAGTGTGAATACAGGGAAATTGGGTCTCGTATTCTTCTCGAGGAAATCTCTGAATGGGAAAGGCGATTTTGTCGGTTGCTGTTGTTGTTGTTGTTGTTGTCGTGACTGTAACGGCTCGGCCGCACTTTGGCGATTTTCCTTTTTGGTTTCACTGACACGCTACACGCAACAGCGTGACGACAACGTTTCCTGAGATTTTGCGTAACCTGCGTGTGATACGAACCAATGCGACTGACACAGCTCGGCTCGTGCGGTGGTGGAATTCGTTTTACTATGCAGAAGAAAAGGGGAAGGTGCACCTAAGGTGTGGACGAAGACGGCGAAGACGAAGGCATCTTGGTTTTGTATATTTTAATATAAAAGGAGGCGTCTTAAGTTGAGTGGCCTCATTGCGTCTTGTGAGGAGAAGAATTGCTGCATCATGACAAGGTGCTGCTGCAATGTTCAGCTATTTATAGCGTGCCGTACCCCACCTCGCGTATTTCTTAATCTTTAAGCTGACAATGCAATAAAATCTTAAGAGCTTCAAGTCTTAAGGTAGTTGTCGTAGAAATTGTTTTCTCAAGGAAAAGTAGGAGGTATTTAATTATCTCCAAGGTTGAAATATTATACGTTGCAAACTTAAGCAATTTTATTATTATAATTAAAGCTTTGCGAATGTAATTTCGATTATTTGTAAATTGTTACAATAAGGGAACAATTCTTAAAATTGAGATTTTGATATAATAATTTCAATTTTTTTTCACATTTAGTAGTTATAAATGATTTTAACTTTAGTCATTTTCTTAACTTGTACTTCATCATTATTTTAAATCTGGATAATTTGAGTCTTCGAAATATAAAATTGTTAAGTGATTGGTTCTGATTTGTTGCGGTTAAATTTCTTAAAATATTAGGTATTGGAATTTTATAGTACATTTTATGGTTTCTACAATTTTTAATCTTAAGAGATCTAAACTCATATAGTTCAATTGAAAAGAAAAATGTTTCAATTAAGTATCTTCGAAGAAACCCATCAAATGCTTAATGTCTCTATCCAAAGCCAAGTACAGACGCATCAGGTAATTTCCTGCTTGATTGCATCCAAACCAATTCTTCTTGAACTAATCGTAATTACGTAGTTTTCTGTCTTAATACAGAAAACTTTCTCCGGTCTAGAAGAAGCCGGAATCCCGTCCGTCCGTTACGGCCATATGCTTCCTGTCTTGTTTACGATTGATTACCGATCTTGGGCTGGTCGATCAATGGAGACGTCCAATTTAAAACGCAATAATTCCCGGGGAGCAAATAAGAATTAAAGAGCAAAACTTGTTCGGACGATTAATTGTGACTACAACAGCCGAGCTGACCACACTAGCTCATCTAGTGATCAATTAGCGTCCGGGTCTAGGGAGCTCCGGCTAGAAGTCTGGAATCTCTTAAGTCTTGAGAATATGCGGGCACGGCAGAATTGATTGGAACTAATTTATGATATGTATTTTGGTTTATGCTCATTTCATGGAGCTCTCATTCAATTAAAAAATAAAACAGTCTACACATTTTTTAAATGGCAAATTAAAAATGCAAGTAACCTTTACCATAACTTTAGATTCCTATAAAATCAAATGATACCTTTTTTTAACTTTATTAAAATTATCACTTTTTTATAAAAAAAAAAAAAATAAATAGAAAATGTCAATTGATGGGCTTGTTATAATTACCTAAATACCTAGAAATTATTTTTGTGTTGTCATAACAGACAACGGAGTTCGAGTAAATTTATAGGGTTAATTGATGTACAACTATTTCTTATATAAAGGACTTCTAACTTTTAGCAAATGTTGTTGTTTGAGGATGAACAAATTTGAAATCAACCCGTTTAATAGTTTTAAATATCAAAAATCATTTAAGTACAAAAGCTCCTCGTATCTATTATAAAATTACTCCACCACTTTTATTTAATAAAATACTGATGCAATTTTCAAATTTATCTTACTATTAGGGTAAAAAGGTAAGACTAGGAAAAGTGAGTATAAAGTTTCGTAATTTTATACACTATAAAAAATAATATTGAACTCGAATTTCTCAAAAATAACCTCATAAGCCCCGGTAAGCCTGTTATCTGGCAACTTCCTCTTGATAGTTCGTCCCTCGGTAGCCCTGCGGACATTTGCAGTCTCTGGATTTTTGCCAGATTTTGAATTTTCTTTTCTCCCCAAGAATCCATCCGACCATATCCACCTACACTAATTCAGAGAGTTGTCCACGTCTTCAAGTAATAGTCCGGCCGAGCAACTTTTGCGTCCGCTTAAAGTTCACGACCACTACCACCATCGGGAGTGGCTTAGTTGGCCTATAGACTGACGACGATGGCAGAATTGCAAAGTGTTCTGGCACACTATCATGTTGCACAGGGTGGGCAGTAAATTGCTCTGTGGATCAAAGCAAGTGCAATATTTTATACACTTTTATTTTTCGCCCGTTTTCATCGTGTTACATGAACGAAAACTTGTTCTCCTTGCTTTTGTTCGCGTTTCGGTGGCTGGGGAGCAACTTTTCTTCCAAAAAACAAAAAAACAAAAAGAATAGAGGTAAAAGAAAAGGCCTGGTCCATGCTAAGACTTCTCCGGTCCAATGGGCCCATGTGCTCCACCATAGGGTCTTATAATTGTGACTGGGAGTTCCTGAAACTCTTATTAACATGAGGAGCAGGTGTTCTCCGTGATCGGTTGCGGCGCGACGTTGCAACTTTGTGCCGATCTTCTTATAGTAAGTATCTTAAGACGATAGGACGTGACCGACGAAGATGGTCGAACAACTTCTGAAGGTTGACTAGTGCACAGTTACAAGAATAAGGGGGCTAAGAATGTGGAACAAGGAGACTTCGATTGGTGCTCTTTCTCTGTAAGGTCTTTAGTACAGAGTTGCCTATTTCTGCTCTGAAAAGTAATTAGAATCGTACCAGAGATGTTGGCGGTGGAATTGCCCACTTGAAGACACCCACTCGCAATCGGATTGCGTCTCACGTACGCAGCTCATCTTTCAAGTAATCTTGGCTGCAAATCCGACGCCAGATGTAGACAACGATGGCGTATGAGCATGACATCTTAAACTGCCGTAGATCGATTGCGGCTCGTGAAAAATGTTTCCCACGCGAATTCCCGGTCCCGTGGGAGGTATTGAAAGATGAACGCGCCTGGTGGAAATCTCCTTAAGGAAAGTCGACAATCGATCAAAAGGTAGCTTCTCGATTACCGCAAAAGCCTACGTCTTTGCCGAAAGGATATGTAAGGTATAGCCAACGGAGTGTAGATAGACACGAAAAGGAGAATCCCCTTTTAATCGACCGTAGCAACTAGTCTGTTTAAACTTTCATGGTAATGTATGGAATCCAGGAATTTAAGCAAAACAGTCTTCTTTAAATGTTTTGCTCGGGAGAAATACGGAAATGTGCTCTATTCCAACTAAGTAGTAGTAGTTCCCAACCTCAGTGCATTCTCTGCCATGACGACTACTTTTTAGCGAGTTTCCCTGCTAGATATTCTGTTTTTATGTCTGGCTTATAAGGTGGTGGTCCTCCAACTTGGGTGTGGTACTACACTTAATGAAGAGAAAGTTTGTCGCGACTAATCCGGGCGGATTTATTGATTAATTTGTCAGATTACAGTGGAAAACGACTGCGACAACTGGAAAAAAGGACGAAGTCAAGCCACGACCTGGGGTTACGACTTTTCTTAAAGAGTAGAAGAACTATTTTGGTTTTGTTTTTCCCTGGGAGTTTTCCGGAATTCTTTTTCTAGCTAATCGTAGTGATTTCCGTTCAAAATTCTAAGGGGGCGTATTATGTAATATTGTTGTAGAATAGGACCTTTCTGAGAATTGAAAAACTTTAACATAAAAGATCTGATAGAATTATTTTAATTCTCTTAATAAGCTTTTTTCTAATTCATTTTATAGAAAAAGGTTCTCATGATTTTTACTGTGCTCTTTACTTAAAGTTCTTTGCTTCCAAGAAAATATTAAAATTTTCTTTACATGAATCATTTTAAATTATAAAGGCTCCTAAATAATTTCTTGTTTAGTGAACTAATATTATCATTAAAAACATAATCGTAACAACTGTTTTTCATTGTTCACACTATTAAAACACGAACCTATGTGTAAACTTTCAACCAGGAATAAGCGAGCCAGCGAAGTGTAAATATAGAAAAGATTAAGACAAATTATCTAACATGTTGCGTGTGTTCAATGGGCCCACGATTTGAGGGAAAAATGATCACCAAAACCACCCCATAAGAATAGCGAAAACATTTACAAAACATTTCGGGAGGCGTTAACCACATAACTTCAATTATGAAACATTTTACAAGAAGGAATTCCGGGCGCTTTTCTTCTCCCGCACCGTCGGGTCGAGGAGGAATTTTCAAATTAGAGTCATCTTGAGAATTTATTTGATGAGAGCAGACAATCCGCAGAACGTATTAAAGCGCCCTGTCGCCCGAATAGCTCCAGAGTATCTTGGAGCGCTCCTAAGGAGGAATGGGCAGAAGAAGATTAAAAATAGCTGCGGAAATCATGACCACATATGATGGGATATGTGTGCGAGTGCCCTACAACAGTTGGGACCTTCTTTGGAACTGTGTCATTGTGGGCTTCGCGTCTATTTTCTTTTTTAGTCGAATAAAAAGGATAAAAAAACGGAAGATAAAAACGCAATCATAATTTTTTCTTTTTTTTGAGTGGGATGAGGACTAGTATGCTCGACCTCCACATTGATGACAATATGTTGAAACGCCCCAATGTTAAGCTCAAGGGGCCTTTCGGGACGATATGAATAGCTATGATATTTTCTACCTTGAAGAAAACGATTTTCCCTAGACTTCTAGGGGTGTTCTTGAAGAAAATGAAAACCGTGACAAATTTAAAGATGGATAGTGTGTATTTAATTAAAAAAATCAATTTACTTCAGGAAGAAACTTCGGAAAGAATAAAATCAATAGGGCCTATTATAGACATTGAGTACTTTTCTAATCTAAATTACTTTTATATTGACCTTTTAATTAAAGTCGAATATAATACTTGTGATCTTTGTTCTGTGATTTTTTTTTTTTGTAATAAGATAGAAAATTTCAGTGATCATTTAATAGTGAATGACCAGTTCTATTTTTGCTATCAATGTTATAGTCAAAACAGTGAATAAACTAAAAAAAACTTTTAAGTATGCCACAATTTTCTGAGTATCATAAAATTTTAATCATTATTTAACACAAAATTTCTATGCTATCAAAATACCCACCAGTTTATCGTCTACATTTAATGATTTGTAAATGAGTAAGAGATTCAGAAATATGTTTTTAAAATTTTAGTGTTATTTGTTTTTAAAATTTACAAGGTTTCCTGGACTCATAAATGTGCTAGACTTTTTAAAATTTAATAAGACAAGTTTAATAAAAGAAGTAACAAATAGCATTTTTATTTTTTGTATTTAAAAAAATCTCTTCAAATTCTTTTAGCCCTTGAGTACTTTTTATTTCGAATATGGACAGTATGAAACAAATAACAGCCCACTTGTATTTTATCTTAGACTTTTCGTTAAAACAAGAGAACCCACTCGAATTTGTTTTTTCAGTCTGGACCTTGTTTCGTCCAAAAAAAATTATGAAAAATATTGCGTCTACATAAATCAGTATTTCATTTTCTTTCGGAGGTTTTTTTCTTTTTTCATCAGTACACCGAATTGTAAGCACATTAATTTTTCTCGTCATCTTACGTGCAAACAAACCATGAATCAAATTTTTAACCCACATTAAAAACTCGCTCGATTTAGTGTTAGGCTGTCATTGCCTCTTGCGATTGCATCTAACACCTGACTTAAAGTGAGCCAGGCTAGCAGCAGGAAATCACGGGTTTTATGTAACCGCCATACCATCCGAAAAAGGCAACGCTAACATAAAACGAGTTGGCGAAAAAAAAGGTCATTCCTATGATTCTGTCGTGAACCTTTTGAAATCTTCAAAGCAGCCACCCACTCATGCGGGCGAGCTCAAAAGAAGGTGTAAACCACCTGAAAATGAACGTGATCGAAAAATTGACCAAAACCGAGGCAAATTCAATTTCATATCTAGGATAGTGTCCACAACTCCAAAAAATGAGATATAATTTCATAAGATGAAAGGCGACGCGTGCAGAGCAGTGTCTCGACGAGTGTTGTTGCAACGCGTGAATTGTGAAATTCTTGAGATGTTTCCAAATTTCTTTGATCGCCTGCTCGCCCCGCGGCCAAAAAAGCTAACAGCCGGCTAGCCTATTGGACTGGACCGGACGGCGGCTATTTTTGCCGCGCGATATTTCGTTTTGAGCGCGAGATTTTCATAAAAATTAAAGCGGTTTTCAAAAAAGAAAAAAAAAAACAAGTAATGGGCGTTCGAATTAATCGGTCGTTGTCGTTTGACGGCTACAAACCCACGTTATTCTTTCTCCTCGGGGAGCAGTCCGGAGCGGTTTGTTCGGGTTGCGGGAACGGGTCTCTCAAGCAACACCCACCGTAGGCGGGGGCGCGGTAAAGTTGAATTGGGTTCGTTGTAACTGGATTCAGTGTAAGAAGAACAACATCAAGCAAAACGGTTTGAACCGCTCAACCTCACTCCGTCGTTGAAAATTTTTTGCATGACTAACCCACAACAAACACAATCGAAGACCTCGCCGCTCGAAAGCCCATACCACCGGGTCAAAGCGGTTTTTTCGCTACTTCCGAACGCGCACTAATATATCTCAATCGCAACTGCACTTAATCACCCAGCGGAAAACTGGTTTAATTACGAAACGCGAATCAAAACAGAAATGGCCAAAAAAAGAAATCTAAAACCGATTTGAACCGATAGCAGTCACTGCTCACTCACTCACGGTTTTTGTCGATCTTTTTTTTGTGCTATAGTTCGCCGACACTTGCTGTTGGCTAACAATAGAGCGCCGAGACGTTTGCAGTACCACCACCACCCACAGGAGGAATCGACTCCTGGTTCTACACCCTAGTGCCGGATACCGATTAGAAAATAGTGGCCGAGGGCTCTTTCTAGGCCTTCAACGCCAGATAGATACACTTTCGACTGCGACTTTTAATTGGTTGGGTGCTGCAGGGCTAGAGTGGAGTGGAGAGTGATTTGAAACCGGAAAAATCGCGTGCAGCTCAACAAACAACCGAACCAATTGGGGTCCAACGATGAACTGAGTCTGAACCCGCCGGACGGGTGTGGAAAAGGCCACCATTCAGGCCTCAGTGTTCCTCCTCAAGCCGCAGCGCCTGTCGTCGATATTATGCTCTGGCTATGCTGAGATATGCTCTGGGTGCTGCTGCTGCTGGCATCGCACATCGCCGCATTCGAGAATTGGGATTTCATCTAAACCGGCGCACGGATGCTGCTCAGCATCTGTACCCACTGTACCACCTTGAGGAGCCGGCTTTAGGTGGAGCGCTCTTGGAAAGTGCGAGAGGAATGTGCAAGAAGGGGGTCTGGTATTCCAGTGATTGGGATCGATGAACGGGGGGAGGATGTTTTGAATGCCGGCACAGAATGGTAGACTTGAGTCAGACGGGCTACAGTCAGATGTTCCTGCTCTTCCTGAAGACGGGATTCTGGAATTTCACCCTCCTGATGAGAAGAAGAAGTATATGCGCACAAAATCCTGGACGGGAAAATTCCGTCAAATGAAAAAGCGGGTTGTCGCTGGTAATTGATCACGGAGAAATTTTTGGTAATTCAGTTCCCCTAACCATTTACAATGGATGATCTTTTATTCATTTTGTTGATATAACTAAATTTGGGGCTTAGATTATACTAATTGTTTTCTAAAAATCCAGTCTGTCAATTTTTTAATATTTCATAAAAGAGAAATAAGAAAGAAATAGGTGATCGATATAATTCCACGTCATAAGATAGTCAAAAAGAAATCAGTTTGATTGATTTTCTTGGAATCTATTACCAGAAAAGAAAGTCCTCTTAAAGCACGTGTAGGTCAATATGTAAGAAATCTCTTGCATATTTTAAGAAACTTAAAAATTTAAAAAATGTCAACAATTCACGGACATTAGCACCTCGACTCCATCCATTAATCGCTTTCGACATGTCTCGCCGGTAGAGCGATCCTGAATCGAAAAACTTTCACTTCGTTCGTCTTCCACGCACTTTTCCCTCAGCAGCACAAAACTGCAACTACTTTGCATCGTGGATTTTCTTCCACAAATTCATCGGCATTTTGCAAATGGGAAAGTCCAGTGGAAGTGTGTGGGACGTGAATTCATCTTCCCCAAGGCAACGGCGGAGCAGCGCAACAAGTTTCCATAGGATTTTCACTCGTCGCGGAAAATTGTTAGAGTGTAGGTGGCTCGCGACCGGCTGTCCATTTTATTGTCAACCTGTCCGCCCAACCTGAAGAGACATGGGCAATCTGCTGCTTCCTTGAGCGACAAAGATCGTTCGCCTTAAGAAGGGACCGTCTCGAGTATGCACGCAGCGCTCTAGGAATTGATTGCTCCGCGGATTAATGGAGGATTTATTCGGTGGCGAGCCCGGCGAAATTAATTCTGCGCTGTGGTTAGGGAATTATTTTGTGGATAAGACCTATTACGGTCGGCAAGCATTTGGGGGTAACGGGGCAATTTTTTCACGAATTATTGCCCAATATCAGGGGCTTAGAAACGCTAATTGCACTGCGATTACCCTCTGGCATTTCTTGATTCCTGCATCAACCCCACAAGAAAAATTATAGACTTATTCTACTACCGTGGCATTTTTTTTTCGGTCCCTTTCACAGTATTTTAGGGTTTTATTATTTCTTGTTGGAGGTTTCGTAATTCGCTCTTATTGTTCTGATTTACTATTCAGCCTGGTCATGAGTCACGTTTAATTTCAAAGCTATAAGAACAACTATAATAATAATTTCTGTTCAAGTCATGTAAGGCAATGACTAAGAACGAGAGTTATTATTTCTAATTGCTTTAATCTGAGTTCGATCTCATAAATATTAAATAAAAACAAAAAACAATCGTTGTTTATAAAATTTGGTGCCAGAAGTGGGCGACGTTAATCTAGAGTAACTGAATCCTATAGTGAGAAATTCTAATCCCGATTAAATACGTTCTTTAGCCATGGGAAATAAATGCGAACTTAAAAAGTTAAATTTGAAAAAGATAAATTTTCTCATAGTCCTATTCTATTGAATAAAATTTTTTGTTTGGATATGAATGGGGTAAAGAGAAGTTATTTGTATTATTAACTAATTATTTTCGAATCCAGTAATAGATCTGTTCCTTTAAGTTTTCAATTTTACTGGTTCATCGTGTCGTATAAAATTATAAAAAATCGACTAGGAGCTAGTTCATTAAACAAATGGAAAGTTTTAAAGTAGTCTTTTAGAAATACTCTTTGGTAAAAAATAAATCTTTTTTTTTTTTCTAATATTGAGTAAATTTATGAATGCAATATTAAGAGATCAGAATGAATTATTTTATGTATTAATACTAAAAATATAATTGTTAATTTACATGTACGTAGGAATCAAAGTGGCAAGTTTTTAACCTCAAGCAGGAAAATAAAGCGGCTTCTAAATAGAAAGATATTCCGGTTGAGACTATAAAATTTATAGCTTATTTATGGGACGTAGTAAACAGGTCTATAGTAGAACCTACGAACACTTTCACAAATTTAAACAAAATCGTGCTTGACCACTTTTTTTCTCCGCTAAATTTCTTCGAATCACCCACATCGTCGATGAGATAGAGAACGCGATTGCTCTATAGAAAACACGCGTCCGTCAACTGAACGACGCCGGGGAATTGTTGAAATTCCGTGGACGGTGTAAAATTAGCTTGTCGCAGAATGTTTACGATCGCCTCACCATCTCTAGATCTTAGAGAGACGGCCAAGAAAATTCTGTCACAATCTACTTACACTTAAGTCTGTATCTTGCCGGCCAGTTCTAGTCGCGAATGGACATCTACGGGGAGCTTGTGGGGCACTTCTGAAGGAGAGGCCACTTTTTTGCATCAGACTGGTCGGAGTGCTTCTTATCAAGTGGTCAAGTCGTTTGTGCTAGCGGCCAGCTAGTGACTCATTAGTTTGTCAGCTGCTGCGCATATTAGTGCAGTTAAGCGGCTTCCGTATCATGCGAAGATAAACCGCGACTTCTACACCGTACGCCGCGTGCTTTGTGCCGCGCGGTTTGTGGCTGATTGCATGCAAATAAAAATTAAAAGAAACGAAATGAAATGCACGCCGCGACGCGCTTGTTTATTGTCCGCGGGTACAGAGTTGAGGGAAAAACTCATAATTAATGGCACTTTTACTTTCCACAAGCGAATTTATGTCTATGTCTTAAGACAAAGGAACACTTCGACTTACTACTTTTACTTTTACCGATGCCATGCCATTCGCCGGGTAATTGAATTTGATGGAAAGCTAAAGGTTCACATCTGCTATCAATCAAGGCATAGTCGCTTGATCGCGCGCCCGCTGGGTTCGTACCAATGCCTTTATTAATCTTTGCGCAGATCTGGATGCGATTCAAGATACTTTCGAGAAATAATTAAGTCACGCCAAGATATCTTTCTGTTATGAAAGTCTACATTCTTATTTGAAAGTAAAAAAAATGCAAGCGATTTTTTTTCAAATAAATTGACGATGCCCTCAAGACGCTTTCATGATAAATATTCATTTGCGATCTAGATAGCATACCATTCCATATAAGAAATATTTCTTAACGACGTCTTACCGAAATGGTGTGTTCTGCAAATATCATGGGCGATGATACGTACCTGAAAAGAAAATGGAATCATTATTAATATAAAATTACCAGCTCCTTTGCGAAAACTCTAGAGTAAGAAAAATGTAATAATGACAATAATCTCTAGAAAGTGAAAAAGGCGGCTGAAAATTTTTAAGCTTAAGGTATAAATAGGCCCTAAAGGTCCTTTTGGTTATTAAAAAATTATTAAATAATATAATTTACTTATACAAAATGTTTTTTGTTTTAGAACCACGGAATAATTCCTTTTTGGAAGTTTGTTAAAAATTAAATTCAATTTTGGTGTCTATTTTCAAATACTAGTGGCTATTTTTCAACAAAATTAAATATTCAATTTTTTCTAATAAACTTATTCATCAAGTGGATAGCATATCTAAAATACACTATGAACTATAATAAAACCCAGTCTGAAGCATCCTTAGATTGAACGTGAAATTATTCAATTTCCGCAGACATCCAGCAAGAACGAGATGGTATTCAAATTACCGTGATGTATGGAGTAAGACACTTTACAAATCGCCGTCCATTAGAAAGACCAATTTCCTGCCGAGGTCTGACTTTTCACAACAGATCATATTCTAGAGGAAATGACGAGAAAATTGCATATCATTTTCGCGGAAAGTGAAAAAAAATGCGCAAATACACGAACAGTAGGAAAGAAAACATAGAATTCTAATAAAAAAAAAAAAAAAAGAAAAAAAGTCGCCATCACTGAAAGCTAAAAATAAAATAAATTCATCTGAATAAAATGCAAGTGAGTCGCGGCTATCGTGTACTATATGTGATTTATGTAATTTCCCACATGTCAGACACTCGCCATGAAAAGGCCTCGACACTTAATACATACGTGGCATATTCCAGCTAACGAATAAGTAAAGCTAATAAAAGAATAGTTGCAATATCTCCACCTGGAGCACTTCGCGCAATTTACATAATAATGTCACACGCCGTGTCGGTGTCGTGCAGCAATTTTCTCTCATTTGACCTCGCATTTCCCTTAATCTCGGATCGGATTTCACGGCGGCATGCATTGCATACATCACGCAATGCCGCTTTTGTAATCCGAATAATCCGAGTGGCTTAAGCCGGCGCATGTGGATGTACCGCTGCCAGACTTAAGTCATCCGACTTTTGGATCTAGCTCGCGCCCAAAATAATGAGCCTCCATATATCAAACGGACAAAGCCGAGGGCTAGATGTTTGCTAATTCACACCCCAATAAAAATGATAAAGAATTTCAATTTCACTTCAGTTCCTTTCATTCTGACCCATTAGTCCATATGTTATAGTTTAAATTTTTGTATTTTGGAGTTATCTACTTTTAGCTTGTTTTGAAAAAAGAAAAACACATACATACATACTTTCCAATCAAAGCATTTCTTCTCTCAAAGGCTTAACAGGTTTTATTTATAAATTCATATCTACTTTTTATCAAAATGCCTCAACACTTATAGATAAAAATTACAAAATTTTTCTTCCCCCTTATACCATAAAAGCAATTTTTTGATTATTATAGTTATAATTATTTTTTAAATTTGCTAAGAAAGAAATATATTTATTTAGAAATTAAATAGAATTTTTTTACTTTTTTTGGAGCAATGGAAGGTTAAAAGGTATTTTTTTAAAAATTTATAGTACAAAACCTTAAAAACTAAGGAAAAATCGAGCCATTTAGTATTTGGGGTATGGCGTCGAGTTTGCTTATCTGATGACACATTTTTATCCACTTTTATCGCCTTTTAATTCAACTACAAATACGACAGCTCCGATAGGCCAGTCAGTTGCTCTTCTGTGCGATTACGCGATTATCGCCCGACAAAAGTCTGATCGACGGCGAAAAAAGTTTCACACATGGCACATGGAAAGGGGTGAACTGCAATCCTATGACTTTTCATGTTTATGGATGGATGAAGCACCAACGTACGCTTTCCGGATTATTGCAGGGAGCTCCCAGGAAGGATTAATCGTCGGCACCCGCTCGTAATGCGATTACTATCCCTCGATTTTTTTATATATCACCACATGCCCCGAATAGGCCATTTGGACTTAATGCCGATTGTTTCTCTTATTTACATTTGGTGTGTCAATGAGCTCTTTGTGGAACTTCAGATAAGGAGGCGAATTTTGGCGATTAGTTTTTTATTCGCTTCAGTTTGTTATCGGATATGACATGAAATATTCACGTGTGACGCACATTCTTTCTGAAATATTTAATGTTTAGATTAAGACGTAGACGCTCATATATCATAAAGTAATACTAATTCATTATAGTATTATAGAAATGACAAATATACAAGATGTTTTCAATGTCAGTAGTAATGGGAACACCAGATGATTAAAATACTTTTATATGAACATACACAGGTTTATTGCGTGAATATTACGATTTTTATCAGCATTAATCAATCGATTGCTGTATTGTAACTGTAAAAAAACCTATTACTTTTTAAGAAAAATTAAAACTATCAGAGCTTAAATTTTAAATTTGAAAATATAAAAACTATAAACTAATTATCTTATATTCTCATAAATCTCGATTATCTTTTCTTTCATAATATTCCTTTTTAAAAATAAGTCTTTGTTTCCTTTGACTGAAAGCTGTTCATGCTTTTTCATCCTTTCAAGAACGGAGTGGGTTTTTTAATAGTAGAAAACAAAAAAAGTTAACTACACTTCAGATCCAATTCACGCAAAATCCCTTTCTCCTCACAGGAGTAGGTCCAATTGAAGTGATTACTTCTTTCCCCGGGAAACAATAAATAAAGCCAACCACTGGCTTCAGTTTCGCCCGAGTGTTCTTGTATAGCATCCCAGTTTTACCTTTGTAATTTTTCCTTTAATTGATTTTGAAGGATTTGCACTGGGATGCGGACGTCGTCGTCTCCCAGCAAACTTGCACCGGGATACGCACGAACCGCGCCAAGCTACCGGGAGAACTAGAGATGGGGTTAATGCGGTAAAAAGCTCGTAAAGTTGTTGTTCAGGCTTAAACAGCGACGAGTTCTTTTATTCCCGGTAACAACTCCTGTCGAGGTCCAGAGGTTGGAAAGGGTGCTTCGCCCTTTTCTAGCTCACGGATGTTGGATGGGGAGTTCATTTAATCGCTTATATCTTCTCCCGACCAGGATCAGTGCCCCGATGCGGTGTGCGGCTGCAGCAGAAGGGCAACCAGGAGCAGTGTAGTAGCAGTATCGCCCCGCAGATGGTATCTCTTCGTTCTCGGGGAGGTGGTTTTTGTGCTCCGTCAGAAAAAGTAATTTGTCCCACAGGAGCACTAAGGGATAACTGGGAAGGACGATATTTAATTATCCTGAAACAGGAACAATCGTCTGGCAAAGTTTTCCTCTCCATGAAGGAGTACCCGCAACAGCCTCGAGTGCTTGATTAGCTCCTTTTGCACCTTATAGTCTGGTGCCGCATCTTACGACCAGTTCCGTCGTGCTCCTCAGGCCACTCAGGCTCCATCTATTTGTCATGACGTCTTCCACCTCAGCAATTCCGCGAATTTATTTCGACTTCTGACCTTTGGTGGAGCTACGACCATTCGTAGAAGTACTTCTGTTATTGTGAAATTATTCAAGCCTCAGCCTTTCCCCGTCCCTTGGCTGACTGACAGGGTAACAATGCTATAAACAAATGTTCTGAGAACAGGCGATTTGCATGATTGGACAGCTCTCGACGATTAACCGTGGTACATCGCCCCAAAAAGGGCGCCAACTAAAAGTCTAAGCATCGGGCTGGAGGAATGGAGTTACGCTGTAATTGCCTCTTTTAAGTACTTTCCTGACAAATTGCTTTCGTTCCACACAAAAAAATAAAATTACTTGGAAATTCGCTTTGTTTTACGACCTGACAATAAAGCGAAGATATTTCCTGGCAGGCTATGCTCAACAGGACTCGAATATGCGTCAAGTGGAAGAGCAAGTGAAACAAGACTTTCTAGCTAGAGCTTGAGAGGTTTTCCAAAGGAAAGTGGAAAAATTTAAGCTGATATTGTTGAAAACTTGGGCGCCGGATATCTTAAAATTTTTACTATATAATTGCATTAAGATACTTATAGATTCATAAATCGAGATCGTAATTCGATGGTCATTTACGTGTTAAAATTGAGCATTAAACCTATTAAAATTACAAGTACAATTCGTTTCGATCTTTTCAAATTTTTAAAGAATTGATTTAAAAAATTTTCGCAATACTATTTCAAGGGATAGTGAACTGTGCTAGGCATTGGTCATAACCATAAGAATAAAATTACTAATTTTATTTTAATTTTTTTGCAATTAATTAATACAAAATCAACCTTTTTTCTAAATCTGCTAAGTATTACTACTTTGTAAGATTCATAATTTCTATGTGATCATGCACATTGTGATGAATATTTAAAACCTCCTAAACAAGACTCACTATATTTTTCTTTTGGTTTGAGTTAGTACGAGGAACTGTATAAGGTTCTTTGTAATTGGTTTAATTCGCACCTACTCTATGGTTATAAACTGAAATTTTATGACGTGTCGCGAATTTATCTTAATTGCTTCGATGAGTTCTATGGAATGCGGTAGTGTATCTACCGTCAGTCTTAATACCTCTAAATGCGTCAGCTGACTCAGATCGATGCACTGTCGACAGGTCTACAAAATTTTACCTCCAGCCTTCGGCGGATGGACCAAACGGTTTTGGTAGTGGAAAAGCCTGTTGGACTCTACTCAGTTCAGACTGATAAAATCAGCACCATGCTCGAAAACCATCTGTACCAGCGAAATTTGCGTGTGCAGCCGACTAACAAGTCTTCCAAGAATGCGACATTCTCCAAGTCGTTGCCAAAGTCTAAAATTATTAAGACTGCCAGGCAGTTTGCATTCGCGGCCTGACATCTTTATTATTAGTGAGGCAAGTAAATTTCGCGAGAGCTCCTTTATGGTGGGGTTCGCTAGTATGTTTTAAACCCGTGCTGTTATGGACTGCAGATGTTGCTCGTCGGGATTTGGGAATGCATCCTATACTGTAATATTGAATTCTATACCACCGTCCGATAAAATGAGACTGTTTGGTCTGGACTAAATGCGAGGTCCAGACGATCTCTGAAATAACATACAATCGTCACATCTTTCGAGGACTACCATATGTCTTCTGTAGGTGGACCTCGTAAATTTGTAGGCGGCACAGAGTCCATTGGCTTGGCACACTTTCAAAATGTAAACCGTTTGGGATGATCCATACCCAGTAGTGTAGGACTGGCATAAGTATAATAGAAATTCTCGCCGTTTTTTCTAATAATAATAAGCCTAGCAAATTTATAATATACCTACATGTTTTATATGTTTGTTATCTTTTAGGAATTATTAACGATAACGACGATTTTTAACTATTGTATTTTGACTTTTATGACTACTTTTAAAAATCATAAAAATTATTCTTATTGAGTTCAGTACGATTTGTCTAATGGAAGCAAGCGCTAGAGAATTCTAGCTATAGTAGAAAAAATGTTTTCTACTGTAAATACGCGGCCTGACATTTACTCGTATTGATTTGAATATTTCAGTTCGTGATATTTTTTAAATTGATAACAAAATGAATATTTGTGACTTGTAGTGCAAACTGAAGTAGAAAAACCCATGTAAAGTATCTAGCACAACTTTACAGAGGTATCAACATGACTACATGACGCACCAACGGAAATGATCTCCATTATATTATTCATATTACATTTTTATTTGTTAGAATTAATTATTTTATGTGTACAGGTGTGCAAGGTGGTCAAAACTATAAAAAAGAAACCTCTAATGCTTCAGTGCACGCTGTGAGTGCTTTTTGTGCGCCTTAAGTTTTTCTATTGTTATTATTAGCTCGTAACCTTGTCCCGCGCGAAATGGCAAACGTTCAGATTGTCTTAATTTCCGAGAATTCGCAGCGCTTTTACCTGGGAGCCGTGGCTAATGGTGCCCCCTACTTCCTGGCCATTCCAAGCGCTTCTCGCCGAATACCATCTGAAGTTGATTGATCTCAGAAAGCACCACAAACTGATCTGATCGCGGTTTAATAGACTTTTTTTGTTACTTAGAAATGGCTGCAGGAACTAGCAATCAAAGCACAATTATTTTATATATGTGTGCACACTTTAATTCATTTTCCAATCCAATTTTTTCTCGGCAATTTTTTTTTCGTATTGTGTTTTTTTTTTTCAACTCGATTCCCACTGAAACCGAAAGTCAAGTGCGCACGAACAAAATTTGCTGAATTTGGGGTCATTTTCGTGGAAATCTCATGAATCAACTTTTGTTGTGAGCGGACGTGTTAAATTTGTATTTTATTTTAGTTTTTGTTTTGGACTTTTATTGCATGTAATAACATTTTTCGTGGGTCAAAAAACTGACTACGTTTATATCCGGAGGTATTCACAGGAAATTATTGCGCAAGTGGCTAAATTTTATTTTTTTTATAATGATGAATTCAGATGATATTTTCTATTAATTTTGTATAATTTCCAGATTTCATACAGTCGTCAATAAAATACAAGAGAGGATTAGACAATAGATTTTTCATAATTTTTTTAGATATATATATTTTCTATTTACCGATAAGGAGATCCAAAAAAATTTCACTTTATTTCATGACTATACAACACTTTGATATGAAACGCCATATACGCACAATTATACCTATTTCGAAATTCGAATTTACCTAACATTTAATTCGAATTGGTGATGAACTTAACTTAATTATGAGAAATTATAAACTTTAACCCAATTACTAAAAACTACAATTAAAGTTAATAGTTCAATAAATATTAATAATATATAATAAAATAACAAATATAATTTTAATAAATGAAATGTGAAATTGTTTATATGAAATCCTTTCGATAATATTTAAAAAAAAAAACATTAAAAGTTAATCTTCTTAGTACTTAATATAATTTATTAAATCTAAACCCATAAATGCACTTTTTAATGAAATTACCATTAAAATGGGTTACACTTCGTTAGGTATAAATTTTCATCAAAAACATAAAGCTCTGCATACCACAGAATATAATTTTATCAACATTCAACACACAAATTGAAAGTTTTCCACATTTTATTTGGAATTGTACGAAAACTGAACGTGCTGAGGTGCTATTTAGTTTTCCGTGCATACAACGCACTAGCTCCATTCATCTAGCCAATATTCTACAAAAGACAGTTATAAAAAAAAAAAAAAAACAACCAGAATCCATTTGTGGGCCCATTTTCCATTTCGCATAAAATTCCCCGCCGCATAAATTGCGACTTTCATCCGACCAAACAAAAATAAATTGAAATATTTTTGTACAAAACTTTTAACATTGCACCATAAATTTCTAGTGAAACCCATTCCCAGTGGATGCCCCCGCAAGTGCCCTAAGGCCCAGGTCTAGTAGGCCTCGGTGCATCCGTGCAGACCTAGATTAAACCGAAGGCCCAGGCTAGCTCCAGAGGCCAACTGGCCTAGGCCTACTGTACAATTGGATGAGGCGCCATCTATCAACCACGGAACGTATTAATTGTAGTGCACTGCCCGGACCGGCCACCGCCGACCGCTTTAAATTATTGAGTTATTGGAGCTCCTGCTCGGCGCATATGTTTGCTGTTCGCATTGTAATTGTTTTCCTCGATAATTTATCGCCGACGATTAAAGTTGCAACTCCAAGGAGGAGGCCGGGGGAGCAGCCAGCTCTTCTAGTTGTCTTGCACGGACCCCGCTAGTCTGTCATTGGCCTGTGGCGGTCGTGGGTGGTTGTTGGTACGAATGGGTTTCAAATGGTTTTAGGAGGACAGTCGGTCGGAATGATGGTGGAAACACATTTTCGAGAAAATTCCTGGCCTGGCAGACGGGGAAGATTTAAGTGAAAAGTTTTACCACAAGATTAGGTGCATTAAGAGATGAGGACGGGATTTCGGGGCTTTATTTATTTCAATTTTCAGGCAGAGGGTACTCTTTCGTTCCATTATCTTTGTAAATTGTTGTTTGTAGCATAGACGAAATTTGTTGGGCACTGGATCAATTTGTACAGTGGTATAATTTTTGGTTTATGAACATACATAGCACTTATATGTTATCCTTAAAATTATCTTGGTATTGATAATATTCAGTACGATAGATAGTCTCAACAATTTGATTAAAAAGGAAGAAGAAAATTATTAAATATATAAAATAATTAATAAAATCTACTCATGAGACGAAGAACATTAAAATCATTGTATTTATTTTGAAATTTAAAAAAAATACTAAGGATATTATTGAATTAACAAATCGCTATACTTCAGCAAATTGATTTTAATCATATCCTTGCCTGCGTACTACGCGACTCCCATATATGGGACATAAAACACTGCACAAACACGATATCATTGAAAGAGAATTCGGTGCACATATTCTGTGATTTCCGTGCCGTGGTTTAACGAATTATTTCGAATATTTAATGCAACAATGTCCATGTATTTGGTATACAAATATATGCTGATATTGTGACAACAATGACGACGATAAATCATTTTCATTATTGGTAGTTTGGGGATAAACAACAGAATTTCATACAGCCCTTTCTGTTTTGAGTCATGCAATAAAGCCATTATTTTTGGTTCTAAGTGGGAATTTATTGGATTCACATTACGCGATTTCAGCATATATGTGTAAAGACGTAAAGGGAAAAATCATACATTGGATGTAATTACTTTTAAAGTTTTCATTTTTTGACCTTTAAATATATAAATCTCCTTTTAAATTGAGTCTAAAGACTTTTATGTAAATATTTTACATGTCGATAATTTAAAAAAAAAAAACACAAACTTCCTTAATTAAAATCTTTAAGTCATTGTAAATTCTTCCGAATCCCGAGGGATTTCTTAAATATTTAATTGTTGCGGATTTTCTAATGAATTGGAAACTGATTTTTTTTATATTTTTGTAATTACAAATAACCGTCTATGTAACTTTGGTAAGATATATCCAAATACATAGTTTGAATTCTTTTGTTTCTAAAGATTCACTTTTGAAAAATTTAAGAATAAAATAAAATAAAAAATTCTGGATCAGACTAAATCCTTGAGGATAAATGGTCTAATTGTGGCCACGTCACACGATTTTATCGAAATTCAATGAAATCGTGCTCTCCGGCTTCAAGTACAGCGCGGAATTTATTGAGTCAGGGTTGCATTTGTCACTCATTCCTTCCACGAAAGCCGGCGGATAAATTTCCTAACTAAAATACAAAAAAGGGAACAGAAACAATTGCCGCGTCTCAGAATAGCCGATGCTCAGCCAACCGTTGCTCGACGAGGCGCGAAAAAAACCAATCTTACCTAAAAGTCGACCTTGACCAAAATCTTTCCAAGAAATTCCGTCCCACAGTTGAAGCCATTCCTGAAGACGGATAGCCATTCACTGAATCACACCTGGAAAATGAAATACGCGCATATTTTCACTTTCAATTCACACAAGCAAGCACACGTCTACTCGATGATTACAATTTATTATTAATAATCAAACACCTGGTGGAACAGACAACGGCTCCATAAAATCATTTATCACTTCACGACTGCGACACTGATAAGGTTTCCTTCCCACGCCCGTGATCGAACCGTTGCAAAGTACCTACGCGAAGTGAACAATAGGAAAGCGCGTTCCGCGAGATACTAGTTGCGGCGCTGAACACGCGACGACGCCGCGGATTGCAAGTGACTAACTTGGGAGAAATTCTCACGATGGCTATGAACCGCAAGACGACGACTCGAGGAGGCACCCAAGAGTCCCGGCCGGGCTAAAACTCGCTGAGCTGACGACGACGACATAGCGCTCAGGGGCGAAAAAAGTAGCATTGGTGTGGTCAAGTGATACGCGCTTGCGCAATTTGACGATACGCAATTTTTACGAAACAATTGAGCTATACTTTTGTTTTCATCGACCCTGTAGTCCAGTGTTTCGTTTTGACCATTTGTCGTTGTATTTCGGGTCTTGGTGGAACCAAGAAGTAATTAGCGCCGTCTGCGTATGCATTGAAAGACAAACTCCTTCGCGGATCAGTTGTAAAAATGTAATGTGAACACCCCCGACAAAATCCACTTAAAATGAGTGGCTTGTGACTAGGGATATATCGAACAAACACCACTCGATATAAAAATTAAAAAATCGATAATGATAGTAGGCAGGTCGGGTTAGATTTGGGATTTAAAAAGAGGAGTGAGCCTTCGGATTAAAGAGATTTCGGATTATTAAGATTTCTGTGTATTATATATGTGAATATATATAACTATTACATTTATTTTTTTAAAATCCTGCACGCAGCAAAAGTTGGTATTTAAAGAATGAAAATCTAAATTTTCTAAAGAATCTCGAAAATATAAACAAAAATTTAAAAAAAAAAATCAAAACAGGTTTTTTGTAGAGTAAAATAATTTGAAATTTTAATTTAATATTAAAAATTATTTATGGATTTCATAAAAAAATATATGCTGTTCCCATCCCTATCAGCAAGTGACTAAGGCTAGCAGAATTTAATTGTTTTTGTAAATTTTCGCCCTGTCGACATGCTGCACCGTGAACACGCCATTGTTGTTCCGAGTGCGCAATTAATCGGATGCACTCTAGTTGCGAGTTGTGCCAGCGATTCTCGGCGCTTCAAATTGTCTTTTTCTGCAGAAAAATTAAAAACATCATAAATTTAACGTAATCTTGGCAAGATATCACAAAGGTGATGGCGCGATAAATATTACTCTTTTTTTTTTCTCACAACAGAAAACCCCTTGATATGTCCGACACAGCACGACATATCTCGTGCTCTAATCACAGACCATATCATCCACATGCATGTGGGTATGCGGGAAATACGCATGCTACAATGGTGCTATTGGAACCGGAAAGTGCGCCAGCATTCACACGTTTTACCTGGTTTTCTGTGATTCAAACTGTTCAGGTTGAATGAGAGTTATCTAGCCCAATTAGCAGCCACTTCGTTGATCAATGTCAGGTAATCACGAAGAGGATCGATTAGAATCGAAGAAATGTGCCGACAATCGGCGGGCATCCCCATAGGAATGCTGTTTCGCTGACACTGAATGATTGAACCGTGATCAGATTTTCGCGATCACAATCAAGATAAGATCCTGTTTACTGGAAATTGTGCTGTTTCTATCGGTAAAAACCAATTGCCCTGATTCGAAAACATGAACCTTTAATAGTTCCAAAGAAAATCAGTTGATTGCTATTCATCTATTAGTTAGTTTCCATTTTTTTTTAACTATCTTTAATGCCACTTTAATCTGAATGAATGACAAAAATAATACAAACGAAAATTAAACATTATTTGGAATTCAGAAAAAATATGGTTAATATTATGAAAATGTTACACAGAAAAGTAATTTTCTGTTTCACTATACAAAAAATTAAACTTAAGAAGATAATATAATAAGTTACTAGTAGCATTTAAAATTAATTATTTTCTTTATAATAGAGCAAATGTACAACATTTTTAACATTAATTTTTTAGAACCTTATAAAGAGTTATATGTTTTCTAATTTAGTTTTTTTTTTATCACAGGTTACAGGTTTATGGCTTTTTCTACGCATTTATACCCTCTAAAATCAAATAGCGTTTTTCAAGAAATCGTAAAGAGCTTTCCGTGGTTACCACAAAAAAAAAAAAAAAAAACTCAACACTTCCTCGACCGTGTCCTTCGGAGCTTGCAAATCAAAACCAAGTGCGCGGGATTCTTCGTCCGCTGTTGAGCACTCAATTGCGTGGAACACATTTCCCGCGAATTCCACACAAATAACAAATTTTCAGGTTTACAGATAAATTAGCGCGCCGGACGCGTCGGTAAACGGCGGCAACCCGGGCATTATTGAGTGCTAACAGATTTCGCCGGCAGCGGCCAAATCCTCCTCTTGCGACGAGCAGATGGGGCTAATGGGCGAGCTGCAGCTACAATCTCGGCCCCAATTAAACCGACTGACCGTGGGGCACTTTTACTTATAATTTTATTTCACTTTTTTTTCATTTTATTTTATTTATCGACTTTTCTCAATGAATCGGACCGACACGTGCCTGGAGTGGGATCAGTGAATTATCGTAACAACAGTCCAGTGTAGTGGGGAGAAATATAATTAAATTGAGGGCGATTATGGGGGAATTATGGCACTGGAATTGAATTAATTAATTTTTACACATGAGAAATTTGTTTCGGAGGATATTGGACCTAAGTACATGATTATGATTATTGCTAGTAATTTAATTTGCATTAATACACTTGTATAGATAAATTCAAAGTTAGGAAAATGCGGTTATAAATCAGTTTTTAAAAGTATCTGTTGAGAAAACATTGCTTGAATACTAAATTTGATTCTAATATTAGAAAATCTTATTAAAATTTCGTTGAGATTAAAGGCTTAAAGATAGTTAAAACAGCTTTAGTAATTGTTAATTAAAATCTCTCAATGTAGGTTTGTATATTTCTTAGTGTAAATTTAATTAAAATTTTCTTAAAAGACGCTTCTAATAATTTTTTCTATTCTTTAAGAAGTAAGCGACACTTTCTCATTTAAAAAAACGACTCCATTTAGTCTAGAAGTGTCCATATTACTCGTATATTTTCGACCAAAAGGGTGTCACATTAATTCCCCTTACATAGATGAAATCAGTTTTCAACCCAAATTAGGTTGGCACAAAAAACTTTTGGGAAAATAAATTAATTTAAATGATACTCCAGGGAATGTCCTGAAGGTTCCATACCCTGAAAAATTCTCTTAGTGAAAGCTACTTTCCCATCGCTGCAGGCATCACACAACCAACTCTTAGAATGTCCCTTTAAAGGGCTCCTTCCTTCATCCTTTCGGCTACTGGAATTTGTGGGGGGAATCATAATAAATAAATTAAGGATCAGAAATTTATACTATGCCGAGGTGAAATTTATTTGTAGCGGTCGAATTTATTTCCCACTTGCCATAGAGCCCTACTTTTCGATGATTACACTCGTCGGAAAGTTCTTTGATGCATGGGAGGCTGAAGGACTACATCGCGCAGCCTGGAGATATATTTGGTAGGATAAATCGATTTAAGGGGCGGGCGAATACGTTTTTAGATTTTCCTAAAAGTAACCTCCGGCAGAATGGAGAAGTTATGGTCGGATGGGGATTAATTTGACTCTATCCGATTCGGATTTGTGAGATGCGTGCACAGAACCTGCCGAGAATTTTCCAAGTTGCCTGTGGGCAAGTTTGCAACTTATGAGGGTGGATCAAAAAGTTCGCGAAACGGAACGTCTGTCTTTAATTTAATATAACTCCTATATTCTGGTCACTGGCTATCAAATTATATGAAAGAATATGCCGAACTCCTTTACAACTTTTGATAGTCTTAAAGAACATCGACGATAATTAAAAGTAATTCGATTCGCTATTAATATATCCCTTTAGTGACCATAAAACTAATGAGACAATTTCTTTACACGACTTCGGCATAGTTGTTGAACTTTATTATAGTTTGGAATAAAGTTGAGCTCCTTCACCTAGAAAGTTCCAGTTCATGGTCGTCTCTATATCGTAAGACAAACTCACAAAAGCTCAATTTGATTGGAAAATCGCTCAACGAACCGAGGTGCTGGAATTTCGGCCAGCAATTGTGAGACTATAAGTGATCAGGATGTTCCCCGAAGTACCATCCTATGAACCTAATTAAACAGAATATTTGATTTCGGGTACAAAGGACGAGGGCGGACTTTGAATTTCCTCCTTAGGAAATTGTATCTGTGACATGTGGTGGTCAACTCGTTTTAGGTTCTCTGGAGACCATGAGTAGGGTTGCTGGCTTAAGGGGTGATACTACGAAAGGAAGTGTGACTGGAAATTCAATTTCACTGTGCAAAACAGTGGTCAGCTGGAAGGGTTAAGGACCACACGCTCGAATTTCAACAAAGTTAATTTATTTCCCACTTCTTTGACGTGTAAATTAAACTGAAAGGGGAATTTCTAGGAGATAAGTAGTGGAAGTAAGTTTGAACGATTTTTAATTAAAAATAGGAAACTGCTTCTCTAGAAGAGAATGGGGTAAATAAGGAACTAATAGAGATAATGTGAACTAAAACGCAAACTATGGTCATTTGTAAAAGAAAAAATAGTATTATATCACTCTTCATTAATTGGTTTGTTTCTCGATATCACTAGAAACTTAACTAGCAATTGATAGTGAGAAAATATCTCTGTATCTATTAGAAAAAATTTTCCAAACCCATCTTCCACTACCAAAATGAAGGTCCAGACTCGCCGAAATTGAGGGACAGAAAAAAAAGTTCTTTTTTTCCATTTCACAGATGCTGCTGGCAGAAAATTAATTTGCAGAAAAATTCAGACATCTCCAGATGCATACATGCAGAGTGGGGGCGATATCGTCTGGTCGTGTCGTGTTGTGTCGCAACACCACCGTCGACAGTCTGCGCCGGTCCACTTTCGCCACTTAATTTATCGTTTCCAATATAAAAGTGCGCCCCAGTTGGCGTCCAGTGTTTTATTTGCATTGGAGCCTGCAGGGGCTGCGATATTAAGCAGATGTGTGCCGTGTCCGTGGGCTTATGGGGTCTGACCCACGCTAACCCCCGCTGATATACCGTGCCTTGTTCCTTAAGCACATCAGCCCCGGGCCAGCCCTTCAAAACCTCCCCGGAGTGTGCGGCCAAAGTGCGAGCAACATCCACTCAAGTTGGCAACCACCCCCGAGGGTATATAATTACAGTCGCCTTACTCCCGCCAAAGTTATCACCCTGAAGGAATCTCGATATCGGAAGTATGCTGGAATTGCGAAATGCTCGGGAAGACGATAATTCGTTTTCGATTGATTCTTTATACGTCTTTACAGCACACAGTGGAACGATATCGTTGGGGGTTAAAGGTGGTGGCAATGGGCATCCGGCACAGGGCGACTCTAACGAGATTACAATGATCATTAACGCCCTATTGCAAATCGAATTTCTGGCAGACTGGCACGGTGTTCGGCGGCCGATTCCGTTTTAACCTTAATAAAAGAAGTGCTCAAAAAAAGCGCTTAGATCATTAAACTCTGCGCGATTATGACGGGAATAATTGTCCCCGCGAGTCAGAGCATGGTGGGCTAGATCAACTGGCGAGCCGAGTGCAGCTTTTGTATCTAGAAAGCAGCATCTTACAGCGAAATCCCGCGGGAAGAGCAAGTAGGTATCATCAACCGTCTTGAAGAATCGCCGCCCAGGAATTGCAAGGCGGCACGTTATTCAGAAAATTTAATTAAAAATCCTCGAAAAGACGGAAAACTTTTTCAATCTCTTTTCCTGCTATACCGGGTCCAGTGTGAATAGCGCCATTCCCAGGGCTATACTTTAATTATTTCACAGAACTGCTGCTGTGAAAATTGTCTCCTGGTCTCCCTGTGGTGGTTGGGGCAGAAACAAACCAAATGAAATAGACGGAAAAAGGCTAGGACAAATGGGCGGACAAAAAAATGGGGGATAGTGTGCATATATTATAAAATCTTTGAGATTGCGGGAAGGAGAATCTCTTTAAAAGAAAATATAACGACCAGAAGAGAATGACATGTCCTGGAGAATCCTGCCAGCTAAAATCGCTTTTGATTTGGTACCAGAGCTCCAGGAAATGATTCACTCCCGGCAGAGACATTCAGACGTACAATGAAGTTATGGATATTATGGCTAGCCATCAATAGAGAGATGGTCGGGAGTTCTGAGAGTCAGCTTTTGTTAATAAACCGGGCCACCCAGATACTTGGCCATTGTTCATTCCGGAAAAAAATGGGAAAAATTCTCTAGAAAAGTTTGAGATATTTGTGAAACATAACTGCTGCAAATGGGGCTGCAATTTCCATTCATTCATCCTATAAGAAGGGAGGAAAATCGCGCAACATTCTTGCTGGTGTGGATGAATAGAACAAAAACCAATTTACAAATTATCTTAGCGGACGTAGACGGGAGATTCTAAGCTTAAAGTGTCGTAAATATTACTGACTCTTTATTAAAAAAAGTTATCTAGTTATAAAGTTATCTAAAAGCGAATTAAGTGAAACTGCATTTCGGGAGAGTAACTCAACTGGCTCCTACCGAGGAATTGACAAGAAATCTAATCATAAAGCTGTATAGATTTATATAAAAAGAAATATCTAAATAAATACTATTAGAAAGCAAAACTAGTTCTAAAAATCAGTGTAATACTTAAGTAAAGACAACCGATCTATAAACAAATGGTAGTCCTAGTAAGATTCTACAGTCTCTGTATTCCGAAATCTTATGGTTAATTTTGAATTACATCTAGTTGAAAATGTTACACCTACTACTGTTTAATTTTCTAGAACACTAGTAAGCTGTACTTCTATATTATATTCTTCTAATGAGAATTCACTAGATAAATATTTTGGTTTGTATTTATGGAAGTTTGATATGTTGCTCATATCACCATGTTTATAAAGTTCTCAAATTCTAGATGTGCGGCAGTCTATACTTATAATTTTCCAGAGCACTTTACAAAAGAGATGGTATCATTTTAAAATTTTCATTCAAGCGATTGAATTCCCCTGTTTATCTGGCCGCCATTGCTCCATCTCTGGAAGCTTCAGTTACAACATAAAATACAGAACAAGTCAGAGTTAAGTACCACCGAGATAAATAATGCAGGCCACAGTTTCCCATGTTGGCTGCATAAATCCCACCGATTAAGTAAATCATTTGGCGAAGAGCTCTATCACCCGCCGGATCCTCTAGAGCCCTCATCTGGCGGTGGAAGGCTCCACATGCGCCATAAAATGTTTAAGCAATAAACCCGATAGTAAATAATCCTGAAAACGGTTTAAACCCACCGCCTTGCATCCCAAACATACCAAGAAGTAGACTATACCCTGGAATGCGTGGGGGGAAGGGGAAGACTTATGCTTTTGGCGGATGAGACATTCACCTTGCGTCCACCGGAATGGAGCTACACTATGTTGTCGAGAAATGTTCCCATCTAGGGTCTAGGGGTTTAGGCGGTTTGATGGAGCCCCCACGCTGGGGTATCTGCAGCCACGTGAACAACTGAAACCGATGCGGTACGGCCGCTATAAGTTGAAATGTGAAGTGATACGGGCCTAGGGGGGCAACCTCCCGGAAATGATACCACGTCGGGCTGCTGATCTGCATTTTCAATTTCCCTAAAACACTACAAAATTTCCGGGTATTTGCGGCTCGTGTTGCGAACAGATAAATTGTCTTTCTGCATATGTTTGTGGCGGTCTGCAATTTTTCCTTTTCGGTTCTTTTTTTTATATCATAGTTGCTTTACTCCAACGGGAACACGTTCGAGTGATGTTCCCGCGAAATCCAGAGCTCATCCCTTGATGGTCCCCCTGCACATAACCATTTCTATAAATTTTCATTTACGTCTCGCAGGGAAAAATTTGTAAGTGACTTTTTTTAGTTATTCATCGCTACCCGTGAGACCACTTTGTGCGCAATTGTTTTTTCTTTGTTGTGAATGCCCCTTGATTGACTAAAATAGGTGAAAGGAATTGCTCGCTTCAACGCACAGGATTTCATTAAAAAGTATAATTTTTAGTATTTTCATAAAAAAAAGAAAAAAAGAAAAAAACAAATTGTATATGGTAAAAAAATTATCAAAGTACAAAATTAAATATTCTAGAAGCCTGATTTTCGAACACTGTTGATATATTTGGAATTTTAGCGTTACTCAAGGTTGAATAAGATTCAGAAACTAATTACTAATTCCTATGATTAGCTATTTGCATGTAAGAATAAATTTTAATTCTTTATTATTATTTTAATAATCTAATTCATCACATTACGTAAATCTTTTGAATCTTGAAATGACTCTAGTTTTCTAATTTGTTATACGTATTGTTGTTTAAGAATAATAATTGTGTCTTTTATCCTGTTGTATTTTATAAAATGACTTATATAATCCCTCCCCTAACTAACCCTAAGTTAGTTTAAGACGTACCTACAATTGTTTTTATATCGAACTTGTACATTCCAGCAATAATTCTTATTTCGACTTGTCCGCCTGAATTACGCCGGAAATCACAAAGTTAACAATTAAACGTTCCAGAAACCCCTGGAATTCCTTGTAAATATTTGAAGAGGTCTATAACCCGCCCTTTGCCTCCCGTCTTCCCCAGCAATTACGTAATTGAAGGAAAACCTAAGAAAATCTCATAAAGGGAACGAGCCGAACGGCAAACAGAACTCAAAGAAATGGCCAAAAACTCGATGAACCGTCGGCAACTCACATGAACAACATGGAACTTTTCCAATTTTCCTTGATTTTGTCCAATTAAGCCGAAAAATTGGGATAATTCTGTCGCTGGTGGTGTTGTCTGATTTATACGCATAAGACGCCGTCGCCACCACCGTCACACATTTTCTTACGCACGCCGGGTACGATTTAATTTGCACGCATTCACCAGAAGGACAGATAGACGTTGATGCCCCCAGAGAAGTTTCGCCATCTTTGGGCATCTTTAAGAATATCTCAAGGAGGTGAAGTGAATCTCTAAAAGCCCTAGAAGGCTAAGAAGGCTTACTATCCTTTTTTTTGGACTGGAGGAATATGGTGCAACTGAAGACGTTGTACCATTGAGTGCTGTCTTCAAAGTAATTTTTGGGGAATCGTAAAAATAATAACCCGTCAGAATGTGGTTAGGGACGACGATGGTTGAATTTGGAGTGATGATGATGATACCCTGGGATGATTTGCGAAAAAAAAAATATACATATAAAACTAAGACTGGCTCTTTTTTGAGAGCAATCAGGGTGAAATGAAAGGATTTCAAGGGTAAATTGGGTTTGTTGCAATTGGCCGGGTTACCTCAATTTAAGCGTAAACTGGGCTCCGTTGAGCCCACCCGGATTGAGTGCTGTAAATTGGATGGGAACAGCACAAATTCCTCAAACGAGCGGCAAGGCTCGTTCTGCTTTTTTTCCTTTTCATATTTAAGGAATGAGAAGTTATTGAATGGGACTTTGCCCTGTCTGCAATAAGAGCCTCCTTCGGAGCACCCCATGATTTTATGCAAACTGCTTAATATTACGGAGGTTCTCTCGCCCCGGTCGTTCGGGGTTCGGAGCGCATAAAATATGAACATTGCTTCATTTTTTTCAAACAGAACCTCTCAAAGGATTTACGCTATAAAGAAGTCCTTTTGCACTCCAAACCCCTTTGAGTCCGCGCCATTTTTCATGCTGTGAGCATCACATTCCGGGTCGAGAGGGTACGTACCCCCAGAGTATTTCCATTTTTACGTTTATGGCACTGTTTACCATTCGCCTGGTTCCGTGATTTTTCATTTTCTTTGGCTTTTCAAGATGGAAAGAGCTCTGGGCGTCACACTTGAATATTTTAACGTTTTATAAAAAGTCTACTGCAGGTGGACACGTTCGCACCCTAAGGCCTTTTGTTCCAATCTCGATTTCTCATATAAACATCACCTGAAAGCAATCTTTTAGACTATTTCAAAACGTTTTTATTCTTTTATTGAAAATTAATACGAAGAACTACTGTTTACTTAAAATGTTTGCCATACTATGATAGATGAATATTTTATGATTCGGTTTGCTAGGTGAAAATATGCTTAAAAATTGTGATTCTAGTTGCAGGCTTTTATTTTGCAAAGGTATCCTGAAAATATTATACCAGTATCTCTATTCTTTTGGAGAAATAAAAAGAAAAAGAGAAATGTTTCCATATAAAAATTATAAAAAAAAGGATCGTCCCCTTTGTTTGATGCTGTCGCGATGTCACAGGTGTTTTTAGCACCGTGTCGTATGGAGTGAGTGTAATAAATCTCAACAGCCCAAGCCGCATCTTGTGGCGGTTGTGCTGTATTCGCTATTATTTTATGATTTTTTTTTTTGTTCCTTTTTCGCGACCATAAAATATTGCTCACTTGAACCACTTGAGCGTATGCATCACAGGATGTTGTACAGTCTATTCTACAGGCATGAAAAATGTTAATAAAACATTAAAGGTCCTCGTCGTGGTTTGTTTTTTTTTTTGCCTTTTTTCTGCCACACCATACCGCGTGCCGCCATCGACGTTGCCAACGTCGTGGCCAATGGTATGCGCTACTGGTGCGCGAAATAACTTTCTTAGTCTTTTTATTCGTTGTCATGAACTTAGGTGACGAGGATAAAAATGCTCGCTACTGTTTTATAAGAGGACCTGAAAGGAGCACCACAGGGCACTTGGGATAAGTTTGCGATCCCATATTTTATGGCTGCGTTATGAAAGAGCACTTTAAAGTTTTAGCGAAATGGGTCTGGACAGACTTTTATCCTGGTTTTTCCTTGATAGCTTTTTTCATGGTATGGGACAATGGCGGAAATTAATCATCCATAGGAGCTCTTTTTAGTTCCTTTAAACAGGCAGCGATTAGGATAAAATGCCATGTAATACTAGGCTTATATAGATAACATTTTCTTTTATACTGAATTTGGAGGGATTTCGAGATTTTGGTAAAGTACTCAACAGCATTGAGTGTCTTATACAATTCTCTTATCGCGTATAATTTTTCTGTAAAACTTTTGTCCTACCGAGTGGTAATAATCAAAGTAAGTAATCGATAAGGAAGCAAAATGTTCCCCTGCAATTCTGGATATTCTAGAAAAACATGCACTAACTCCCATTCCCGAGGAACATAACACTCGACCGCACTAGAAAACTTGTTGATTTTTCCGATTTTCCTTCTGTCATTCTTCCTGTTCCTGGACATCAGCATCCGACATCGCCCCGGATAAGGTACTCCGTCCCGGTTCAGCGATGATCCCTTAAATTGTTTTGACTGTAGAAACAAACTACCATCTACCCTGCGGGAAACGACCATTTATACTCGGGTAGTCCAAGATATGGGGCGTCCTGAATTCTGGGTATCCCAGGTAGAGGGAATTCTTCGATAAACTGATTTGATACGGTTGCCGTAGTACGATTGTGATCCTTCAGGGTCCCTTTTCCTGATTCCCGGTTGTAAACAGAGACATTCAGACCATTTTAGTGGGAATGGAATAGCTCCCGAAATAGATAGGTATTTTGCTGTGGTGTCGACCACCATGGTTGAGACGGGGTAGAGTTTTTTATTCACCTGAAGAGCTCTTCGGGATATTTTTATGCATGTCCAATTCTGCGTTTTCAGTGAACTACTAGGAATAATTTGGAATATCTAAAAATAAGAGACCAAGTTGGTCTACCCTGCCCAACAGGGGCGAAAAGCGTCTGACTCCCAGGTTCATAAATAAATCACAAGAGGCAAAAAAAAAGGGTTTTGTGTACTCACCATAATGAATTTCGGTCACTTGTTGATAACGAATGTCTGGAAAGGAAAAAAGAGGAGAATTTTATTAGTAAACTTTTCCAGGTGCTTCAGGTAAACAAAGCAAACAAAAAATAGACAAAAAGGACATTGACTTCGGACGAAATCTTTGAGTAGGTGTCATACAATCATCTGAAGAGCCCAATTTTTCAGACACATGACAATTTTCAAAAGTGGAAAGTCTAATATTGTTTCAAAGTAGTTCAAATGCTGGACGACAGATTCTGTTTTATTAGATTTTATGCGTTTTACCGTCTTTCTGAAGGGCTCTTTCTAATTCGAAGGGTTTGATTTACAAGTGTTGTAGGTGTGTTTTCAAAACAACAACACTTAAGCGATGGAGTCATTTTGAAAGGAATAGAGAGAGAAGAGAGAAGACGTTACGATAAATTTGGAGATTTGGTCTGGAAATATTACTTCTAAGAATTAAGAGTTAAGTACAAATTATTCAATAGTAGTATATCTAAACAAATTTTCTTACACAAAGCTTCAAATGTCTTACTGATACGCCATTGATAACAGGTGAAATCAAACGGACAGTATATCAAACCCGAGTTTCCCTGGAGTTGACTCTCTCTGACCACTGCACGTTCTCGTGGTCATAAAATATTTACTTCTTGTGCGCCATTGCACGACTAATTTCCCGGGTTGACCCAATTTATATCGAACCATGTAATGAACAGTCCCGGCCGGACGGACCAGTCCATTGAACCCAGACCACCCTGTTCCATGCTATCCAGGCGGAAATAGTCGACGTCTAACTTCCGTGCAGATAAAGGAAAGTCGGGTTCGGGTTTGGGGGTTCGGTTGCCCTTTGTTGCACTGTTCTGTTCTGTTGCTCTTTCGTAGCCATGTTATTAATAATTCCGTCCAGGACAGACTCACTCCCGCGGCCCGGAACAGTTTTCACATACGTTTTCGCTGTAAAATCGATCGCAGCCCAGATAGGGGCTGTTCGCCACAAAAGTGAATTTCGATGGGTTCGAGATTCCGGATCCGGACGGGATGGGGACTGCTCACTTGCCGGGATGTTCTTTCTTTTAGGCGTCGACTCCGGGCGGGGGGCGGTTAGCAATTTAATACACGAAAATTGTCGATTATTTTCCTGTGTGCAGTTTGCACAGCTTTTTTTCCGGGGAAAAGAAGAATATCATCGACAGATGGGAAATATTGAATGGTAAATGCCTGGAAGTATGCAAAGCTGTGACTCAAAGTGAATCTCGCTCGGATTGCAGTATTCTGATGTATTTTCAAGTCAAGATCGATTTTTCTTTGTGAAATTTTGAAAAGCCGTAATTGGCCTATTGTGCCCCTTTATTATAGGCCTCAATGTTTTTGTATTAATCGATATTTTTGAAATAACTAAATCTATAAAATATTCTTAGCAGAAGTTAATATACTAGATGTACGTCCGCCCCTTTCAAAAAGAGAGAATTTTGTTATATTTTTAACGTAAATCGTTTTTGAAGAAAGAAAATAAAAGTTATATTTGCTAGATATTTGAGTAAAAAAACGTTCTTATAGAGAGTTTTGTAAGATTCCAATTGTGATCTTTATCAGTATTATTATAGTCTTTTACTTAGCAGGTCCAGATTTAACTACAATTTCCAAATAAACTAAACAAATAACAAAAGATACATACATTTTCTGGTAGGTAGGAAGAATTAACAAATTAGCAAAAAATACGCTTATTTATAGTTTTCTAATAAATGTTTTTAAAACCAGTCGTTTTAATTTAGTCTTTATAGTTAAAAGGTCCACTGATAAACACTTCTGTTTGAAAATTCGAATTCGGAGAATTAAGTCAAATGTTCTATGGAAATCCCTACACATTTCAGTTTTCTTTTAAATATTTAATAGAACAACGGCAGAATAACACTTTAACGTACAATAAAATATGTGCAGAACTTTCATTTGATTTATATGCATATCCCTGCTTTTGAAGGCTCTCGCCCTTTTCATAGGACTCGAGCACAGGGAAAACTTTGGACCACTACTCGTATGAATTGAAATCAAAGTTTTAACCGAATTGTCGAGTTTTCTACTGGACCTCACTTGAAAGATTTCCCGTGGGAAATTTTATTTTCGCTCCGAATTTCATATGGTGTTTATTTATGCACAAAAGCAGCGCTAGAAACTTTCGCACAAAGAGGGAAACTTTTCAGATTAAATTTTACTTCTGATTTGGCCGTGAGTGCACTTTCAAAGAGAAATTTTAACTTTTAAATCTCTCTAGGAACAACCCTTTTTTTTTATAAATTCTAAGAAAAGAACAAGCAAACCAGACAAAAATTTATTATTAGATTAACAATTACTTGATTTGTACAAAAGATTGATGAAAAAATTTCTTGGCGCTTAGTGTTCATGCACCTCTTTAGTTTAGTTTAATTAAAAAATGCATACACCAATAGAAAATTGAAATTAGACTATAGTTTATAGTTGATTAATTCAATTATATTTTTATAAATGCAATGCTTTATTGCTATGCTGTGTTACGGGTTAGTTTTGAATCTCGGTGTGGTTTTACTGGGCACCATGATTTTCTAGTTATATGATATTTAATTTCTCTTAGTGCAGCACGTATGATACAATTACTCAAAAATTACAGTAGTTTGCAATTGATTTTCTTATTATTTCCTATTCCTATTATATCACGTCGTCGAAATAAAAGCTATAGTCTGAGCGACTGATTTAATTGCTACTGCAAATGGACAAAATCGTATACAGCTAAAGTTGGAACTGGTAATTTTCGGGATATTAAAATGTGCAAAACCATAAACACGGTTTTGATGCCATAGTCGTTATTGTGGAGAAAATTCCGTAAAATGCTGCTGGAAAGAAAGCAAAATGGTGCTTGTTCTCAGACAATAGAAAATTACCGACGGAATCATATGCGTCGTTAGGCGGCCCTTACAAGGGAAGCAATTAGCGAGAGTAATGGTGTTCTATCGTCATGAGCACAGCAATTTTCTGCAAAATGAATCTGTCTGTCATCATCCTTTTTCACATAATTTTAAACGATTCCGGGAGTTGGTGAAAGGGTAGCTGGGTTGGTGGTTACTGTAAAACCCGGCTACGCACCAACCGGCCCGTACTCTGGCCCATCTTTGGTGACATACGTGAAGTGTAATTAATGACGAAATTTCTTTAAGGATCCTAATATTCCTTGTTAAGAGACCCTTTAATAGCCATGAAATGAGTTTTGTGCAAGCATTTGAGAAATTGGACGTCCACAAGGCTCAGCCGCAAGGGTTTCCAAAGATATTCCGGAAGGGTTTTGCTTACAACAAAGGAACTTCTTTCGGTGGTGCGAGATAAATTATATTACTATATCAATGGAAGAACCTGCTACGGCAAGTGTCAACAGACACACTCGAGCGGAAGCTCGAAGTGGGGTAATTACCGTCGGAGACATAAAACCGAGTATTCAAGGGATTTGATGGCTTACGTCCCATTTCAGTAAGGATATCTCCTGGAAATGTCTTCCTTCGCTAATTAATTAATCGCGAGCAGCTTTACGCGACTCTATATTCATTAGGGAGATACATAAAACCGGGTGAAGGTGCCCATGCGAATTACTATAAGAAACAAGAGCGAGAAATAGACAAAACGTAGCTAATTTTGTAAATAATAAAATTATAAAATATAGGTAACATAAAAACAAATTTTTATATCGAATTATGATGCTAAATATTAGAAAAGATTTGTTATAATTTATCTAATAAATAATTTTCTTTTGAATAGTAGAGAGCAAAACCCAAATGAGGAAATTTTTATAATTGTTTTTGTAATTAATAATACTAAAGATTCCTTTCAAATAATAGTTTAAATAAAATCAATTCTTGAAATTACATAAAAACTGTGCAAGAACCCACAGACAAACGGCTAAGGAAAAATAAATACTATCGTGTTTTATTGGTATATTATCGTTTTCTGGTGCGAATTCCCCGTGGCCCACTGTACTGAGTTAGGGTATCGTATTTTTGAAATATTTCTTCATGTTAAGGACAGGCACAAAATAGAGGGTTAATTGCCGTTTCATTGAGAGTTTTAAAACAAAATAGCCTATTTTTGTCACTAAAAACCTATTCATAGGAATTATCGCGTTCGTCTGGTACAAAATTTATTCGAACTAACAATTGAAAATTCTGTCGTTCGGGAAATAAATCGCAATTCGAGAATTGTCCCCATTTGAAATCAAAAGAGAAAAGTTTTAACCCGAAAAAACCTCCTCTCCAGTAGGTTGTGTATGGTCTGGTCTTGCCACACATGCTTCCGATAGCATCTATGGCCGCGCCAGTAATTCCCTAATGTTTGCAATTTTTTTTTTTCGCCAAACATTCGGGCTCGTTTTTTTTATCTCTTATGTGCTATTCGGGTTCAACCGGTTCGACTGGGAACAATGTAAATTCGGTTAAATTCTCGGCGGTGGAATGAACCGCGAAGAACACAGGGCGGCATGGGCAATCGCAAGGGCAAAACAATTTGTAATTAAAACTCGTTTTCCATTGTTTGCCGGTTCCCTTTTACGTTCCGAGGACGGTGTGTTTTATCAACACACTCGTCGGATCTGCGAGGGTTTTAAGGGCGAAAACGAAAAATAGAGAATCATGACGCCACCCCCGCTCGCGCTTTATTACATCGTTTTTGCGTTTTTAGCCAAATAAAGCGCGCGATAAGGTTAAGCATGGGTTCATAAAGCGTTGGAAGATTTGCATAAATGTTTTTCACCGCATTTACATGAAATTCGCATTTTTCGCAAATGGCCAGCGGTCGAGTCAGAGCCTTTTTTTTTGGTGATAATTTCAAGACACAGAAATAGAAATTTAGGATAACATTTTCCATTCTAGTAATGAATTAATTGCCATACATCAGTAAACATATTTTTTAGGGTCACTGGTCTATTGAAATATTTTCTCAAAACATTTCCTTTTAAAAGGTGTTAGAGTCACTACCAATTTTTAAAATTTATTTTTTTACACAAAGAAGTTGAAGAAAATTAAGATTTACTAAAATCTTATCTCTATTAACATAATTATGATTACAAATATTATTTACTAAATGAAAAAATGTCTCATTTCTTATGCAACTTTCTCAAAATTGGAAGCGTATTATTATGTAAAAAGCTATTATGTTTCTTCTATGTCTTAATAATTAATTACAGATTTAAATACCTGAATACAAAAAATACCTCGAAAAAAAGTGCAAGGTAGACTTCATTCTTAAAATATTTTCTTCAAGTTTTTTTTTTTTTTTACTGTGCACTGAAGGTGAGAAATTAAAGTCATTCTTGCTTCAAAGAATGTGAAAAGCTCTTGCGTGCAATTAGACGATCAATAATCCACCTGTGCAGCACTGCATATCCATTGAGGACGGGGTCTCATTAATTCCTGCATGAAACTCGCTTCAGAACCTCAAGGCTTAATGAGCGGGAGTGCACGAAATGTGCTCGCGTCCAATCACAGCGCGCATTCTTGCAGTTACCTGTGATTACAGGTAGCCCGCAAGTCTGGCACTGATGTGGAGAGGTGCATAAAATTTTATTATGGAAATTTCAGATAATTGGGTCACTCCGGTATGCACCCACCTGACAGACACTTTTGGACATTTTTTTTGTTTTTATTTTTGGCTCCACGACTTGATCCGGTTGAGATCCGAGTTCGTCTGGCAAGGTAAGATTCAAGAAGCCTGCGAAATAATCGAGAAAATCACCAAAGATCCGGAGGCGGGTAGGCTGTTCTTTCTTGGGATGGTAATCTGCGACGGTTACGGCGACGATGGTGCGCCCTCAGCTTCTTAGAACACTGGGCGTTTGCATGCTGAGGCAATTACAAGCACCTACCCGCGGTTTCTTATTCTTACCAGTTTCCTTCTTGAGAGGAAGTATTTGCGGCCGGGACCCAGGAGTTGCTAGGGCGACCTATCCATCCTCAGGTTCTTCTTTTGGAACAGAAGGCGTTCGAGTGAATCGCTGTCTTGGGAGTAGGGTTACCGTTTTACCTTTCATCGAAATAAAAGTACCTCTTTTTATAACTTTACTTTCTCTTTCGGCTTATCACCCAAGGGGAGTAATTAATATTTTTACTTTTCTAAGAGGATTAGTGATGTATTAAATTCTGAAATTGAATTTCTTGAGAAAAATGTAATTTAAAATTTAATATAATTAGTAAATACAGTTTTAAAATTTGATTTATGTAAGTGCAATTTACTAGAATCTTTAGCATATTATAAATACAATTCTATGAAGCAAATTTTGAACTTTTTAGAAAAGAAAAAGAGCACATATATTCACATTTTATTTATGTGCTCACAGTTTGAAAGCTTGCTCTCAAATAATGTGTTTAGTTTATTTGCTGTCGACAGTGTTAATAAAATAAACAGGGCTAAAGCTACTTTTTTATTAGCAATTATTTTCTCCAGATAATTTCTAAATAACTTGACTGGATAGGACCTTTCAATTGGTAGTTAAATTGTCTGTAATTACTCCCTTGGAAAAACATGTAACTATCCAAATGGAAGTAAGTGGTAACCCTACTGCTGGAGGAATATTGCAATTTTGAGTGCAACGGACAAGGTGGGGTGCTCACGGACCAGAAAAGACAGAAATCGAAATGAAACGAGGAAAAACGTGGGCTCACTAATGTGCCTCGGCCTGAGAAGTTATGGTGCTACGTCTGGCTGATATCCATCTTATGTGCTGCAGTCTTTGGCGATCGCAATCAGACCGCAAGGAGATACGAGCCGATCTTAAAGTCTTGAATCTTAAACAGCCCCCGTAACTACCTTAAATTGACTACTAATGAGGTAAGCTAAGAACGACACGAATGGAGGCGTTTTCAGGCGACAAAATTGTGGCACAGGAAATGCACAAAAATTGCAGGAAGGAAATAGTTACATGCTCTTGCATAACCAGCTAGTTAACTGCAGTTTGCATGTAAAAGTAACTATTATTATATATCGTTATTGCGTGAGAAATGCAAAACACAGGTGAAAGCTGCGGCTCACCTACTGGTCCCAAGTATACTGGCGGCGATTCACCTCTGCTTGTTAACGACCATCCTCATCGCCATATATCACTTGGGAGTTCAGCGGCCAACGACAGATTTGTGGCTGCCGTGAGTTTATAAATTTTCCGGCTGAGCGAAAGGTTAAATGACGTCTTGGCGTCTGGCGTTTTAAGCCTGAACGATTTAGGAGCTCAAGATCGATCGATCGGGTTCGGTCTGGTGTAATTCAATAGCCCCCTGACCAGTCTTGCATACTATATCAACTTCCTTTCAATCCATTGATGATTATCACCTTAAATCTACTAGTCACTTACATGGTTAATACCTTCACGTGAATTAATGATGATTGGATGCGATATAGACTACAGGTGATCGTCGCAATCGAACTTTGGGCACTTTATGGGACTCATTGGACTTATTGCTCTCTTAGGCAACCGTGGAATTTTTAGTAGCATTTTTTCGCATACCACCAAGCGATTTTATTTTTAGCCTCACCTGTAGAGTGTCGTGAGAAGATGCTTACATTCCCAGATCGATCTCAGAGATGCCCCTACGTGGGCTGGAGACGGTTTTAATGAATTACGCGAAAAAAAAGTGTTTTCCTTGCACTCGTTCGACTTAAGACTCAGCACGTTGCGGTAAGGTGTTAAAGGGTCTGCGATCGAGTCGTGACTTTTTAACTTTATGGCCGAGGTCGCCAATGTGGTTTGAGAGTTATTTAAGAGGTGCGGTATAATAGTCCAGACGGCATGGGAAAATTTAAATTGATTCATGCCATCTGATGTGTAAAGTGTAGATAGGCTATTTGGTTCACGACAGCAGCTTCCCATTTATGTACAGTCTTGGAAATTGTTAGTTAAAGTGCGTAGTATTTCACAAATTGTTTTAAATATGATTGAAAATTGAATGTGGATTAGAATACGCACAAGAACTGTTGCCTAAATATTTTTAAAATGTATAAAAATTATAATTATTAATTAAATTAAGTTAATAAGAAAACCTAACAAAAAAATTAATATATCAATTCACATTAAAGTCACAAAAGATATACCTCCGGAAAGTTCGCGTTTAAGTTATTGAATTTCTAAATTCTAAATTTAGGGATTGTTGACCTCAAAATTTCACATGTGCTAATTTGCGCTGATATCAGAGCTATTTACGAATGTTGATCAAATATTAACAAATCTAAATTTATGCATTTTGTGTTAAGTCGTCATTTTAAGCATCAGTTACAATTATGAATATATTTCAACTTGACCGGTATTTTGGGTTTGGTTAAACTAAAACAGAAAGATTATTAGTTATTAATATTTTGTAGCAGATTTTAAAAATCTCCAATTCTCTAAAGGTGATAAAATAATCAAATATGTAAATAAATATTCGAGAGAAAAATATTGGTAAATTAATCTATTTCTCAAAATCACAGTCTAAAAAAAGATATGCTTATAATATAAGATTTATTATTAAAAATTTGCTTCTAAAAGCATACTAAAATTAATACTATATGAATTATATAATTACAAAATCAGCCTATAATTTTTAAAATTATTTTAGCTGATTTTGATTAATAATTGTGTAAGTAATTAAAATTTACGATAATGTTCGATGATAGTACAATTTTTTTTATAGATTTCTATTTTATTTATATATTCTCCAATTTGTAATCTATTTTTTTTAAAGGGCATATATTGATATAGAATTGAATAAAATATAAATAAAAAAATTACTCTACCTGCATTTATTCTAAAACTCAGATATTTTTTTTAATAGACAAGCAAATAAGACGTACATTTATAAAATGTAATTTAAGTTGACTTGTAGGCAATCTAACAATGAAAACCCTGTTTAAATTGTATGTATGTACACTATAACTATATAGTGTAATGAAATGTCAAATAAGCTAATGGACAACTGGTAAAGTGGACAGACAATGAGACAAGACAATACGTCTTTTATTATAGCCAGACATCTAACGTCCTGCGAAAAGTGAAGGGAAACTCAGTAAATCTTCTGTAATAAAATATCATTGGAACTCACAGTTGTACCTATAACAAATAATAGTTACGAAAAGTACTTTCAAGGCTTAATTCGTTATAGCCTCAACTGTGTAGATTATTATCGTTATAGTCCTATGAAAACCTGTGGAATCCACAATTGTGCAGATTGGCTTGTCGAATTCTACAAGAGATCACGATCCGGCTGAATATAGCAATATATGTAATAAGTATTTTTAAAAAAAAGCGTTGTTCTGCAACACCTGCTGATTTGAAATAGACTTCTGGAATTTATCCACTAGAGTAGATCAGCAACGGTAGTAGCTCGCAGGTATGTTTAATTTCCGGTAAAAATTAATCCGGACTGGTCATTAGTTGATTTGTCTCATATAAAACGTTCGTGCAACATGCGCAACGGACAGTCCGCAAGAGTAATATGGGGTAAGCCGTCAAAAATGATATTTTTGAGCCATAAAATGACGGCACGGCCGTGCCATGATACCCGTAATAATCGTCGGATAGTTACGGACCGCGAGAGTCCTGTTAACCGAGTTTTCTTAGGCGCAACTAATTACACGATATGACGATAATCGTTAAATCGATTTCCTTATTACATCTGTTGGATTTTGTTCGATTAGAACCCGTCTGGGGTAATTTTATCTGTGGCGGCTGCTGCGCACGAATATTTTTCACCTAATTACAGTGGGCTTGCGCAACCGACTCACTGGCGCAATCGAGTGCGATTCCAGATCGATGATTGGCCACTGGCCGGCCGTCGCTACAGTCGATTGCGCGATTAATCAACTCTGGCACCGGAGCGGTCGTCATCGAGTGTGTTTCTGTCGAAATCGATTCGCATGAACAGTAACGGCATCGATCGGACGGGGCCAAAGGGGGAGCAGCAAGCCCGAGTGCTCAATGGAGCGCCGATTACAAATTGATTGGCTTCATTTCGGGGGATTGTCAGACCTTCTGTGCGCCTGGTGGCTTTCTGGAGGTTACTAGGATAGGTGACTGACTTGATTGGCTAATCGTCTGGTAGGGGGCAAGAAGGTTTTACAGGAAATCTTTTTGATTCAATCACCGTCGCCAATTGTGCACTTATGCAAATGATCAGCGCAACTGCTTAGTTGCGCGCGATCTTTTGAATGATGCCCCTAGTCGCCACCTACCAGCAATAACTGGCACCTAGGGCGAGGCATAATAGTCTCCACCGCCGATGGAGCCAAGAAGATTGACTTAATTGAGGTATATACGTTTTGAATTACACACCTCGACAGCAATTGACAATGCTCTGGTAGGCAATCTGCTAGCGGAGCAGGTGTGATTCTAGGAGATGTTAATTAGAGGCTGACGCCAAACAACCGACATTCTTGATTACACTAGAGGAGGGTCTGTTGTGATCTGGTTTATTCAATAGAATCATTTCTGTGCCTATGTTTTATTTAAAACAAGCAAATATTAATATCAGTTTATGTTTATGTACATTGTTCAAGCTGTTCTCAAAATCTCAAAAATAATCACCGATCTTTTATCTAAAATAAAATCTATAAATTGATGCATTTTTTGAATTCTGTTGTATGTTTTAGTAAAATATGCTTACTAAAATTAATTGCATGAATCCTAATTATTCTTGTATTTAAGATTATGTTCAGATCTTTTCTAATTGCTAACTTATATTTCCAGCAGTACATTTCATGATGATTATTGTAAACGTGTTAACTTTATAAATAAAGTTAATTTTCTTTGGTAAGAATATACTTTGGCATTCTATGCCTGAGTAATAATTTTTAATTGTATGGTAGTAATAAATTAATAAAATCTTTGTGTCATAGCTTCTGACTGCCGTAAAAATTCAAGGTACAGTCATGAAATTGTCTAGGTGAATTTTATGGACACAGATGAAAAGCTCGTAAAACACTATTTTAATGTCCTTAACTCATAAATAATTTTTGTTATAAACTTTTTACAATCTCCATGATTTAATTTAGTTATTAGAACTACATCAAACGGGAGGGAACACACTTCTCTTCATTTTTTCTTTCTAAACATGAGAGATACAGAAAGAATTTATCAATTTGTCTATTACTATTTCTTTTTAGACCTGTTTAATTTAATTACAATGTTTGTATAATGTCTGGATGACATGTGTAGATACAAAAATTCATCAAATTTTTATAGATTTTAGGTGATACATCAGGTTATTTATATGCTACTCGTTACCTTGAAATTTCACCTCCCAACTTTTCGGTGAGGTCACGTTTTATGTTCAACAGAATTTCCGCGAACATTATCAATTGAAAATACCCACGCAGAACTCTACTTATACGTAATCATCAGGTGTGCAGAACAAGTTTCCCCTTCCTTTTAAAAACTAGACGCACGGACCCCCTCGCATTAATTAATCATAAAAGAACGCCCGATTGTAAATAATCTTGCATCAGACAGCTCATTGCCTTTGAATTTACCATCAATCAAATAAATCGCGATTTATTTGCACGTAACATGTAAATAAAGCTTCTACTTCAGCTCATCTTGGGACCGGTTCTGTTTCACATAAATAAATCCGCGGATTTTCAGTTCTTTTGTTCTCCCAACGAACGTTGCACATGGATCAAGATGCGTGATCAGGATTTGTGGTATACTTTGCAACCTGTGCAGTTTTTGCATGTTTTGCCATAAATCTCTTAAAAGTTTGTAAAAATTCGTGGATACGAAAATTCTTCTACCGCACCCATTCGAAACGCTTTCGTACCTACCGGACGCGAGGTACGACTCACATACCTGAAATGGTACCGGGCATTAATTTCCGTTTTCGCCTACTTAATATGCGTCCGGCATAGAGAGTCCCGGGTGCAGGAAAGGAATCCCCCGAAAAATAAATCTCATCGTGTCGTATACTTTTTCGTGCTAATTATTTGTCCACCCCCGGGATTTATCGTGGTCCGAGTGTAAGTAATAGACAAGGACAGTGGATGCGGGGGACACCTGCAATGCTGGCCAGGGTGATAAAACATTTAATAAACCAAATATAAATCAAATCCACCGGAGAAGAGCCTCCACTCTGCCACAGGGTATACATGTAAGGGGTTGGGGAGTGATATGCGGAGACCGAACCTGTGTACTCCAACTAGTAGGTACTACTTCAGAGCACAGCATCCCTGTGTACCGGCAAAATTAATTGCCGGCAATAAATCAAATTTCGTGGAATTTTTGGAGAGTTTAGTTCAGCCCCCAAAAACATAGGTTTCGTTACCCTCCAGCACGTTACCATGGTTTGGGGTTGTTATTGCTGTGCTGCGAATTGGCGGTGTTTTTCTGCAACCCTGAAAATGTCTGGTCGCCCAGTGGTTGTTTTATATACACACCTGTACGGCACCACGAGGACTACATGTGGCAAATCCTTGGATAGCATCCATCATGGTATAGCGAATTATTTATGGGATACTCCTGCTTTCCACAGTTGAATCCCCGGGGAACACACTGTGCATAGGAACGCTAATTAAAAGCGACCCAAAACATTATTTTACTGAATGCCTACCTTTTCCTGGAATGCGTCGAGAATACTTGTGGTTGGTCTACGAGAGATTTATTCGAAAATTCCATAGATACTTGAATAAGTTTACTAACGAAGTGCACTGGAGAGGGAATCTAACACAGGAAGCACTGTGAAATTTATTAGTTAATATTTTTTACCCACGTTATGTTATACAATGTAAAGCCTTATAAAATAAGATACCTATGTTTATCCATAGCGTGCACAATACCATAAATACATAAAAATAGTACTCAAAATATGATAGTAAGAAATTATTAAATTAAAATTTGTTATGATTCTTGCTACTGTTGCATTACAAAATCTAAGGTGGAGTAACCATAGCTTCTATGTTCTTGTACTATTTACAGCTTATGCATAAATCTAGAATTCGCATAAAAAGAAAGATTTCTTTAAAAAAAGTCATTGCTCTCAAAGTTGTATTAATTGTACGTGTTGCTAGCGTAACAAAACTTTCATCCAAAGGATTTTTTGGTATCTCTAAATCCGCGTTTTGCCTCGGAGCAATTAAATTATGATCGATTGCAGCACGACCACGAGAACTCTTCTTCGAAACTCTTAAGAGCACCGAAAAGTTTTGAATCAAAAGTAAACCTGCCAGGGCCAGTTCTTCTAATCCCCGCAAAATCCAGAAAGAGATTAAGGAGGACCAGGACTGCGCCCGACGGTAGGGGTCTAGCAGTGTTCAAAAAATTTCAGTAACATAATCGCTCTGGAGCCATTAATAACGCAATTTTCAAGGAAATTAAATCTCCCCTGGAATTTTATTTCACAAAACGGCTGAAATGTAATAAAGATCCGTAGCGGTGGAACGTCTACAGGACGACGACGACGGACGTGGTCCCGGATCAAGGAGAAGGAAGTGATTCACCTTTGGACTTCAAACTCTGGAAATGTGCTCTTTAAGCCCCGAAACAACGATCAGAAGGGATAAGAATTGCTGTTCAAAAGACGCTTCACATGCATTCCAATGGTGATGCCGGTCAAAAATAAGAAACAAGGAAAAGGTGTTCGAAGGCAAACAAAAGACGTGGCACGGATGGACGACCAATTGACCAGCGGTCGGTTGGCTACCCGCCATGAAACATTTAACAGACTCAGACCCGGTCTGGCGGTCGTAGAAATTGGCGATAAAACGTGAAAGGGGTAGACAACGGCTCCAGAAAATAATGGAAGAATCCGAAGGAATTTTACTGAACTTACCCCAAAATAGTCATCGATGTCGTCTGGTGCTGGTGGATGCTACTGCTCGCTAGGTTAGCGGAGGTAGAGGAGCTGGTGGTAGTCGCCGATGACGACGACATTGCTCCCTGGAATGGTGAAATTCCCTTCGGCGGGGGCGTTGGTGAGACCGGTCGATGATGGTGCGGAGAATACGAGCGAATTTGAAATATTTGCTGTTGCCGAATGTGGTGATGGTGATGATGGTGCTGGACCAGTCCATGTTGAAAGTCATGATGACGCTGCGACGACACTATTGACACAGACTGATTTGAACGGATTGCTGCCGTCGTCGGCGGTGGTGGCTGGTGGATGAAACGAGATGTTGGCGACGACCTCAGATCGTTCAACATTAAATCCAAATCTGTTGCCAATGAGCTGAGGAGCTGGAAAGGAAAATAAAAAAGGGTTATAATTCTTTAATGTGTAAAATTATGGGGTGACAAATTTACACAAAAGTTATAAGAAAATAAAATCTTTTCTGAGTCTGTGATTCTAGGTAACTTTAGAAAGTAGTAAACAGATTTTACTAATTCGTTTACCACTGAAAAGCCTGTATCTTTTGAAGGAAAAAAAGTTATATATTTTCTTACAAATCGTAAAAACCGCCCGCTCTGAAGCATAATAAACGATGTAAGTTAAGAAGTTCTTGGTGGACATTGAACTAGGAAGAGTTTCGTAATGTTTCTATTTGATTTTTATAGCATATTAAATTTGCCACATTTAAATTTGTTAAATAGTTGATGTTATATTACACCCATATTATCTGAGGTGCTATAAAAATAACAAAAGAATACCATTTGTAAGCATACATAAAAAACATTTTCAAATTCCAAAAATTATGGTCGAGCATCATAACAGCGATCAATTCCATTAGCAAGCATCGCATTTATATTCCCAAATTTTTTCAATGGACGATAATTCGTGCGCCAAAATAATAAAAATACACCTGACGATCTATCGACAGTTCCATTAGCAGCCACAAAAACAAACCATAATTGGTGTGACCGCCAGGTAGGGTATAATTTCATCGATCCAAACCGTGAATCATAACCAAACGTAAACCTTGCACCATAGCGGGCTGTACGCAGTGTAGGTGGTCTAATGATTTTTGTTTTAATTCTTATTCCAAACCTGAAAGAACCCCATTTGCATTTTGATTGTTACGGACAAAACTAGGGAATGTCGGTCGGAATGAAAAGGTGAAATCGGAGACCAACAACCGATCATCGATGAACGATCATCGTGTCCGATTACTTTAAATAATTTTCTAAGATGCAGTAAAAGATGATATCTATTCAATACCTCCGCACACATTCCGCACCTGTATTCTACAATCCGGCGAGAGAAAATTTATTTCAAAAACCGTGGTAATTGCTTATCCAGGTTATTTATTAGTTGTAATTAGGAGCAGACCTGAATGTCGGCCATGCACCCGAGATAAGGCCGTCGGCACGGCCGCCGCAGGAGAACAGGTAAATTCAGCAATTGCCGTCGGCATTCTGGACATGCATGCCACATAGTTGAACGCGTATGGCGCACTTTCCTGGGAAAATTTATTCATGCGCTAAGAATTATTGTCGCGAGATTGCGACGCGAATTTGACAAGCCTCAAATTGAGATTTATCTTACTGGTGAAACGTAGTCGCATTTTCCTAAGAGAACTTAGCAGGTGTTTTACGCATTTCTGGAATGTGTATACGACTTTGCATTGCTGATTAGTTAGACACACAGGTAGGTGATAATCTGGGGGGATAAAATTACTAATTATGGTGTCGAGATCACGTTTTACTCAAGATGTTTTTTTCCTAAATGGTGCATGCTAAAATTGGTATTTTCATGGACGATAAGATTTATAGAAAAGAAATGTTGTAGTGTTACTATCGTTTTTCAAGGATAAATTCTTTCACATTCAATTAGTGACAAATAAATAATTATGCAGTATTCTTTCGAAACTATACTAACATATAGGAATTGAAACAATAACCTAAACAAAATTTTCTAATAACATTTTTTAACTGAAATGATATCATGGAACTTTTCCGGAGACGGTATGAAAAACTTGAATTAATTTTAACTGAATTTTATTATGAGCAACCGGTTACTACAAACAATTTTGGGTAAATGGTTTAATTAATTATTACTTAAAATCAATCGATAAAAATAAACAGATAATTACAGCTATAAATTCCAAGGTAAAAGTAAACTGCTGTAAACCACTAAAATATAGATGTAGTCAACAAGCTAGATTTACTTGATATCACACATTCTGCAAACCTGAAATTTTTTGCACTGATTTTTTACACCTATTATGGGTCTCCATTAAATGTTATTCGATTACCAACTTTTTTGAAATGTCATTCGTTTAAATGCCCGCATTTTTCCAAGCCTACAGAAAATCAATATTTCCCAATCCCTTTGGGGAGAAGACCATGCCAGAGAACCTATCATGCAATTGACCCCCATTAATTCCCATCAGCAATTCCCCTTGAACAAAATACTCCATTAGACTTCTCTACGAAGTTGTTGTTGTTGTTACTTTCGGGTACTCCAAATGGAATCCAAAAACGTTGTTGCACTGTTTACATTGATTTAGAGCTTTAAGAGTCGTTGTTCACAAGCAGCACAGCACAAAAAGTCGTGACTTTGTGACAAAGTGCTGCAACCACTTTTTGAATAGCTAGTGCTGCCCATTAATTTGCTACTACATCTTAGCCCTGGTGGCAACGACGGCGACAAAGGCAGAGAAAGAGACCCCCAAGGGGGTATATCTAGAGGTACCGGCGTAAGTCATAAGCTCAAAATCGGGGTCACCTTTGTTCCTCATCCAATTTTTAATCGAAAATATTCAATTTCTTACAAGGTCCCGATCGTCATGAATTCGCCAAATAAACCCAGGCTGGCATATACTATAGGCTCGACGTGCGGGCAACGTCTTGGACACTTGTTTGTGCTTGTTAAGAGCAAATGTCTGTTCAGGGAAAAACACAACTTGAGAAATGGCAACGACTTTAGTTAAAAGAAAGACAAAAAATGAACAATTTCTGGCTCACGTCTTAGATTACAAAAGGTGAATGCTCCACGGAACCACTTCGCGCCAAGTGGAACAACCAAATCCTTTCAAATTTCCTCCTGCCCACTGTGTGGTGGTTCCCCCTAAGTTTCGAAATCGCGCACTCTATTCCAATAAACGTTGCCATAATTCATGCAGTAATCTTGGCCGCCATTCGCCATCCATGCAAAGAAGTTCCGGGAGCTCCAAAGACATTGGGAAGACGATTCTCCAAGCCCTTCTTAAATGCGCCGTCCGTCGTCTTTTGTGCATTTCGGAAAGGGACGGTGCGGTATCGGTCGACCTCCTACTCCTCTTTAAATTCCCTTATGGCAGTTTTACTATAAAACGGGATTTGCCCAACCGAAATGGCGGCAGATCCCTAAACTCTTGAAACTTTCTCTAAAAATTTATTAAGTCGCGTACATAAATTTTCGGCTAAGGGGAGAGATGCGCTTACGGTTGTTCCCAAGTAAGGGGAGATTTTTTCTTACTGATATCGAACACTTGCGGAATTTTAGAAATTTTTTAAATGAAATTTGTTTTGTGGAATCCAAATTGATTATGACGAAAATATGAAATTACGTATAAGAATTTCAAAAAATCTTAAAGTAACCAATCAATTCGTATTGGATTAATTAGGAAATACTTAAGGATAGAAAAAAGATATCATCAGGTATAGTGCAACTATAAATTTATGGAATTATTGACCTTTCGTCTGCATTTGGGTTAGAATTTGCATTAATTGAATTCTCCTGAATTTAAATATTTTAAATAATATAATTATACGGAATTGTTTAGACGAAAGGTCATTTATAATTTATTTGTTTGCAAAAATTGACAGTGATTGTTCTTCTCAAAATTGATTTACTCCGCGATTCCAGTCCCCTAAAATTGATTTGATTTATTACTAAGAATTTACTTCTATTAAAATATAGCAATACTATTTATAATTTCCTGGCGAATACTTTAACCAGTCTTTTCTTTATTATTTTCTATTTTGATGTTAAAGTTTGACTCTGTGGAATTTCATCGTCAAATTTTCGTATACTATTCTTAAAATACCATATTTCCAGAAAATGAAAAAGAAATTAATCATTTTTGGAATTTTAAAGCAGGATGATTTTTTTTTAATGATGTCTAGACAACAGGTTCTTATTACTGCATAAATGTTGTCGAATTGTGTGAACAAAATCCGAAATTTTATGAATCACGTCGATTTATGTGAATTAGCCCCAAATTTAAATTTTTTTGAGAATTAGCAGCATCTTACCTTCAATAAATTACTTAGGACAATTCCTTTAAAAAAAGACCAATCATTGATCACAACACCTATCAATCAAACGTCCATTTGGCCAAAAACAAAAGAAAACAACATTTCCTCCCACCTAGCTAATTTGGCTGAAAAAAACATTTTTTCGACCTCCTGCCTTTGTTGAACTATTGTTGAACCATTGTTGTGTAGAATACCTTCAGGCACAATCAGTCGCAATTAGTCAAGCACTAGGCAATTAAGTCTGAGCAAATTTTCTTGGTTATTATCTCCGCACGGAAAGGAACGCATGCGCGGCTGGCTAACTACTTTGGCCCAGTTAGAGCGCACAGTGCGGCGCTCTATGCCGCGAGAACTACAAAGAACCGTGACCGGAGCGCAGCGCCAGAAAGTGAGATGTTATCGCACTCGGTTTAAAGTGGTCAAGACTTAAGTCTTAAAAGATTCAAGAGACTGAAGGAGCACGCCGACCGCTGGCGCTGGAAGCATTGCACGAAGTCAGCTAGTCGAAGGTCAGAGGCTGATGCAAGTTCGCCGGACGTTACCTAGAAATCGCTTTTTGCCATTTCCGCTTCCAAGACAAATTGCTTGGCGGTCATCGGTCCCCGTCGTCGTCGTTGTCTTCGGACTTGGAAACAACGTCTTTAGCTGGTACCCGGTCGCGGTGTCTTCTGGATCCGGATTCGAAGGAAGGGAGGAGTCCCCCAGACAAACAGGCTGTTAAATGGCCATTGCCAGGGTTTTTGCTAATTGTTTTAAGTTGGCCCCGGACCGGACGGAGAAAAATAAAAAAATGACTAAAAGATAACTGTGGTCGACTAATCCCTCGGGACAGGCTGATCAAGTTGGAAATTGTGATAAGTCCAAAAAACGAGAACGACAACCAATGAAGAAGCCACTTGTTGCGAATTGCACAGTGCGGGTGGTTGGTATTGAGATGTCCAAACAATTGGAAAATTGCACGAAAACAAATTATCGAATGCGTGCAAGTGGATAATTAATTAATTTCAAGACTTGAAACGACTCCGATCCGCCGGGTAATTCGATAGCGTGCTAAGGAGCCCCTTACCCATCCGATATGGTGTGGTAGTAGCAAATCATTTTGAACTAGTTTCTTCTGCGTTTCTCGGTTTCTCGCAAAACCTCCCGTCTGGTCTTCACCTTGAAATCTAAGGAACTCTTCTTAGCTCTGGGTAGCTGGCCTGAGAATGAATTAATTTATGGAGCGTGTCCAGGCAGCCCAGACGATGAGATCGGATGATTGAAAAATTATTGTTGGCGGCGTGCAAAATTTAAGAAGTTCAATTACGGCGGTTATTTGTCGTAATTGATGTAGCCGCAATGGGTGATGACTTGAATTTCTTTTGGGTGGTCCAATAAATTAGAAGTTGGTAACGACCGAAATCAAATAGGTTTGATTTTTTGAGGTTTTTGACTTCTAGTATAAACCATAGGAAAATGTTTAATATAAAAATTTAATTCCACGGTTAAACAAGCTATTCTAACATGATATTTCCAAAAATCTATAGCACTTTGCTCCCTTTTTTCTCTAATTTATCTATATTCTTTAGATGAATCGGCTTTTAGACACTGTGCCCTAATAAGATTAATATTCTGAAGATTATTCTTATTAAATTATTAGCTTTACAAAACTAAAACATAAAAGAATGAAATGATTGTAATAAAATTGATGATCTTAAAGGTAAAATACATGAAACCTATTTTACACACGTCCACGTCAATGTTAAATGCGAATTAATTAAATTTCCAGCTGATGTTATAAATAAGTAAGTTTTAAAAACAAATATAAAACGTTTTTTTTATCGGGTCTTACTTAAGCCAGGAGAGAGTCAAATGTTGTAAATATCATACACAGCTCTTATTTTCCCATGAATTTACTTGAATTCTGTAATTGCAGAAATACAATAAGAAATGGCGAACATGGCCTCATTCGAAATCAATTTCCTGGTAAATTGCACAGAAGAGAAATCGCTATCAATTCCGGAAATTATGAATCAGTCTGGCAGCGCACATCGGTGAGGATGTTCGCGAATAATTATATTAAATTGAGAAACAATTAAATTCAGATATTAAATTCATCGAATGTATGGATGGAATAAGAAAATCTATTTTTTTCCGCCTCTAGTCCATTATGCCAATAATTCCGCTTCAACTAATTGCTAATCATCGGTTGCACCAACGTGCACGAGCTGTCGTCACTGCAGGCCAATTCCTGTTCGGCATAGAAATGAGGAAAATCAATATCAAACATTCAGGTAAGTTCTACTTCACCATCGATGGCACTAGCTACTATAGCATTATTATTCCGATTGTATTTACAAAAAGAAAAACCTGGCGACAGGCCACTTACTTACCGCAATGGCATCCATCACAGCGTTCACCATGATTGCCGAGATTTTTGCTTATCATTTACAACTTCTGCATTCCACAGATAAACAAATTTTTTATCCACATAACTGCGGTCACCATGAGTGACGTTTTTTTTTTGTTTCCCGTGAAATACGGGTGCAGTCACCATCGATGAAGTGATGACACACAATCGTACACCGCCTATCACTGAAAATTATATTGGACGTTTTCCTTCGTTAATCATGAAAAGCACTTCAGGCTATCCCGAGGGAACTTGTCCAGTGCCTCGAACACATTTACATTATTTTTCGTGATTTTTTTTTTATATTATTTGTTTCAAGCACTTCGATGGAGTTTTTGCTATGACACTATGGCACTCACTTTTATATGCTGTGGACACAAACGCGGCTGTTATCTGTATTTTTTTTTTTTATCGCATAAGATTTTTTCTTGGGATTTCGATTTTATTTCATCCGTGGAGCACTTCTGCAATGCGAAGTAGTTTTTATATGATAGTATAGAATTAGTTCGTGTATTAAAGCGCATCGCATTCAGAGCCTTTTGAAAGGGATTTATATTCTTATTCTTTAATATTATTTAATAAGTATGCAAGTTCTTTACTAAAATCTCGGATTTTAAAAATTATTTTCTGAACATCAAAATGTAAATAACATTTTTTTTTTCTTTTTGATTTAATAGTCAAACATGGTAGACATTTACTATTTTAAAATGAACTATTTGAGAGTCGTGTATTTTCATTGAAGATTTTTAAACAATAATAATAATAATAAAATTTATATGTTTAGAAGTTTGTTTTCCGTTTTGCTTTTTTCTGCTTGCAACACGAAAAAAAAAAATAACTATACTGATCTCAATGAGATTTTTACTTCTAAGCAGCTCCTAATATAGTTTAGAATATAAACTGGACTTTTTTCATCTGTTTATCTTACACTTTGTCTATTTGTTATCTTATCAGTGAAAACTCTTCGACTTCCAAAGAAATTTCACAGTTTTTTACAGCCGAATAAAGTCATATCGAGCCGATTATTTTCCTATAATTTCAAGAAACTTAATTTTTTTAAGTTTCAGAATGTTTTTTTTAAAGATAATGATACATGCTTAATTTTGCTGTCATGCAAGTTACTAAAAATGACCCTATTAACACATTTCTTGTTTATCCCATTACTTAATTATTCCCTGACCTATAGGATAGAGGATTATCACTTGTTTCTCTCGCCTATTATCACATAAATGTAATTAGATATTGTCTGAAATACCTTGACAAACAGAACAATGCTGACACTGAGTTTTCTAAGTCCATGCACATTAAGTAAAGCTATGTTGCGGCAAGTCCCTGCGACAAGCATTTGTGCTCTATATTAGACTTGTTCAGTGCTTTTGTAAAGCTTCGTTTTTTAAAAAGAAAACCTATGATTTTTCAACGTATTAGGTTCCCTTTAGGGTGCACCCTTGCACTAACCCTCACTCCCGCAACTATACACCTTAGTGGAAGAGGAAGTCACAGACTCAGCATAATCATGATTCAAGCGCACGCAGTGGAGTCAAACAGAAAATTTGTTAAACAATTGCGACCATTGTTTGGACAGTCTTTACTTTTTTTTTGTTAGTTATTTACCATCATTATACCGCTGCTGTTTGCCCTCCAGACGAAAGGGTCTCAGTCTAGGTTCTGAATGCCCCCGTCGGTCGTTGTAGGCAGATATGATGAATTGCCCGAGAGTCAAAACATCAAGCACTGGTGCATTTCCTTATCTCTCAGGCAAACCTGGGATGTGGTTTAAACCCCTTTTGTTCCCGCTGCGACTATGGACCACAGATGCAGACTGACGTCCTCGTCGTTTTTATCTAGACCTTGTGGCACGGCCTGATCCAATAGTTCTTTTTGCGTTTTATTTTTTTCATTTAAAACAAATAAATGATTCCTGTAGAATGCGAAACGTTCAGCAGCTACCATATTAACTTTGTACCGACCATAGCCCGTGCTAAGGGCTCTGCCATCGAAATCGACAGTTGCAGGAAAGTTGATTGATCGCATCCGCGGTCTGTTTGGTTATCTCCCAGTCTACTGTTGCTCCACTGCAGTTGCAGTGCTCCAATACCGTGCGGTGTAGTCACGGTCGGTGCGCGGTTACCGCGGTGATATTGAACTTGAGCCCAAGTGAACTTGACTTGTTGCCGGTGTAGGCTCGAGATTGTATCTTATCTGTGCTGGACCCATAGTGACACAGACCTGAAGTTTTGTTGCGGTAGACCTGGCAGCTACCAGTGAGAGGCACTTATATCGAACAAAAAGGGGTTTTTCAAATTAACGATCGGATATTTCGATTTTCAAATTGTTCTGTTGACCTTGTTGATTTATAAAAACTATGCATGAGTTTATATGCAAAAAAAATACATGGTTTTTTTTTTAGTTTTAGAATTCTGTACCAGGAAGGAACAAACAAAAACCTTAAAATAATTCTCTTTTCGTCTGTAGGTCACCGTCGATTTCCTGAGATTTTACTAAAGCCATCAACATGAAATTTTGTATAATTATAAACCTAAAGAGTCCAAAATTACAAAATTACTTTTTTAGACAAAGTTTGTAAGGGGACCACGGTGTGGTGAAAAATAATGTAAAAATAGTATTAGTAGTTGGAGATTTTTGAAAAAATCTAGTAAATATTACAGGAAAGCTAGAGCTATAATAAGTTCTATGCCTGATTACATTACAAAATATAAATATATACATTTGATATTTAGAGCTGATTCAGTTTGTCAACAGGCGAATTTATATTTTTTATTTATTATCCAATATCTTCTCGGAATTTTATAGAATCCCTGGGCATTGTTATACACTCTATATTTTATAAATTTATCTAATATCGTTTAGCAATGTCTAAATTGCATACTTTGCTGTTAACATCGTAAACATATACAAACAGCATGATCATTATATTCTCAGCTTTACTCCAAATAATAGTTGACTGTAAAAGAATCCATCGCGGGTAATGCTAAATAAAGGAGCAAATGCAATCCATCATACCGGCATTTGTTTATTCCCTCCGAACAAAGTACGAGATAAATATTTCGCAGAATTCCTCCGATAAACAAATCAAAGTCGCTTATGCCTCGTTCCACGTTGGATCATCCTTCGACGGCCCTCATTCCTTACATCAAACTTCCGGCGACAGCTTACAAAACGCGAAGGTAAATACGGGACAAGATGGCAAGCAATGGGAAAAAAGGGAACGTTCTTGACGATGTCATTTAGCGGGAAGACGGTGCATAAAAATCAAGGGAAATTCCTTGGATTGTGAAATCCATCGAACCGATAGGATCAATCAAGCTGTGCAAATATTTATCATGTTCGGGGCGGTAGTGGGACGTGGGTGTGTTTATAGCGATACTCCCAGGTCTCGGATATCTTAAGATATCTACTTTCTTAAGATATCCGAAAGAGAACGAAGGAGTATCGTCTGACGACTAGCGACTGAATACTAGCTGCGGAACGGGGGTTGCCTCTTGTTTACCCTCCACAGCTGTTATCTGTACCTCCTTGAGATCGACGCACTAGCGGCTGAAGCATTGTTTAGCCGCGGTTGAAATTATTTTAGAATTTTCGCTATCAGCGTCTTATCGGGCAATACACGCTGCTTTTCAGAACTTGACTCTCGAGTTCATTTATCTCAATGTTTGCACAGTTCGCTTATCAAAGTCAGAGCTTTCTTGTTCTACCTGAAATTATGGAAGACTCTAATTATTAAGTTTTCAAAATGGGTTTTGAATTATTCTGAAACGTTGGGGCACACCTGAAACAGACACAGTTTCCACTTTCTAAGCGAAGTTTTCTTGTAATTAAGACTTTGATTAATTTGAAGTTTCGTTTTTCAGAGATAATTTTGATTTGTTACCGAGGAATTACGATAAAAATATTCAAATATTCTTGAAGTTTATAAATTTATTTCGTTGATGAAGTAAACAGATATTAATGAAACAGGAGGTCGACTAATTCGTTAGAAAGAAAATCTAAGAATTGATTTGAAGGCATGTCTGAAATATTCAGTGAGATTTAGATGTTCTAATTGTGTTAATAGTTCACAAGTAATAGTATTTTTATGATTTTATAGTTATTTTAAAAAATTTAGGGTAAACTGAAGTAGGTATCATTTTGATATGACATTTTGGAGCACAAAAATAATTAAAAATCAATAAAGTATTTTATTGTTTTAGCATGTTTTCCGCCGTAAGTAATATGATAGGATATGTAATAGGGATATAGTGCAGTTAAATATTATTACGAATACTACAAATTGGAGAGGTGTACAAAGTTGTAGACTAAAACTAAATCTTTTTAATAACTTTACTGCTGTTCTTGGAACATGAATTTGCATGCTGCACGCTATTAAAAGCAGAACTCGTAGTAATCAACCTTAAATGAAATAAATGTCTGCAGAAAATTTGTTATGTGCATTCTCTATTACAGATACGAAAAATTTTTTATTCTATTATTTCTAAATCCTATTGAATTTACGTATAGTCGATAGATAATTTCTGATATCGCAATTATTGGGCTGGTACGTGGAATTCTCACCCTGTTGGGACCTATGTTCAATCGAACCCGGCCAGCTCGATTTAGAGCTTTTTCCTGGTACAAAATTGCGCCTTTTATTGCATCAAGAAAAACAAGGTGCGCGAAAAAAAGAAAAACAAAGAAAATCCATTTTCATGCCTGCGGTCGCCGGTGTTATTGACTCCGCGGTACGGCGGGCGCTGCTCCTGGAATCGCGTTCGCTGTAAAATTTTCTATGTGTTCGCGGCGCAAATGTAATCAAATACCGACAGCATTGGATTTCTGTCAATTGAAGTAATTTGCATTTCAATTGAAATGTGAGTCTTAATTGGCGAATGTTTGGGGTCAGTTTGCTGGAACCGCGAACTGACCGTCTGTTGCCGCCAATAGTGCTGCTGGTATAAGACCTTAATTGGAGGAATAATATTTTGGTGGGAATTTGATGTCTTAACGGTTTTCTGTTGATGAATTTTCGTAAATTGATCAACAAATTAGTCATTTTGTCGAGGCAGATTAAATTGACGCTCGATTTACGGAGAAGGCCACCTCTATTCACCTTTTCAATAGTTTAATTTAACTGAAATGGCGTTTTTAGTTTGCACAAGGTCGGCATCGGTATTCATTCTTGCTTCTTTTTCTGTTTTGCTTCTATCATCTTACTTGGATTGCCATAAAGACTTTATATTAGTAAACAGCACAAAAAAAGGTCATACTTAACGCAGCAGGTCGTAAAACCATTCTAGTGATTTATGTAGAGAAGAAATTCTGTTTTTATATTACATTAATTACAACTTTTTTTTTTATAAACCTGTCCAAAATACATTTAAATTCAATTCATGTAGATGCGACACAACATAAGAATTACAATTATGGAAAAAGTTACTAATATTTTCGATGAGGAAAACAATTTTTATTGCTGTTGCTAGGTTCAAAAAACTGCAGAAAAAATATTTTTGATATTCTGAAATTTGAACTAAGTGTGGGTGATAACTTTAGCGAAGAATTCGATTGTGGCCTACAAACAGATACTACGATATCATAATAAGAGTTCGTTTTCAGTGAAAGAAGAAATGAATAGTTTCTTCTGAAATAAGTATAAATAAATTTATTTCAATCTGTTTATTGTCTTGTACTATCAATAATAAATTTAACACTATATGTACATGTGTTTTTTAATCTTTTGAATACCCCTTTCGTAGAAACTAGTTAGAATTAATTATTTCCAATAGTAGAATATAATTCTGTATCGATTGGCCAAGTAATTTTTTTATAACTTACGATTGAAAATTATTTCAAATAAGAAGAGAGAAAAAGAGGCGAATTTTAAAAATTGTAATATTGGAAGTTTAAAATATATAACAAACAATGTATAGGAAAAAAAATGTTTTCATTAGTTTTTCTGAAATTTGTTCAGAAGAATGCCAATTTAAATAAATAATGAATAATAAACTATACTCAAACTATATAATGAATAATAAACTATACTAAATTATTATACTCAAACCCTGGTTGATCGAACTCCATTTTATCCATCTATTTATCAAGTTCTGCAAACCGGAATTATACTTTAATTGATATTTCAATATACACAATCATAGTCTGCTGCTTCTTGCCTATTAACAATTTATTGATAAATTTATAAAAACACTCCACAGAGTAAATTTTATGAATTTTTATATAAAAAGTTTTCCTTTTTTTATTTCCTCTGTTTAGTTTTTTTTCGCTTAATTATTTCACGAATAAAGTAATTGAGAGAAATGTTCACGCTAGTAATTAGAATCTAGAATTCCGCCCATATCGTTGTCTGATTCGAATAGTGCAAGTGACGGGCAAAAACTTGGCTAGAACAAACGGTCGAAGTAAAAAGCAAAAAATAATAATAATAAGTGCAAGAAAACATAACGAGGAGATTCGCGGTCCGCGACGACCAAGTAAAACAACCGCGAGGACTAAACAAGCCGGGAACGAACTTAAAACAAGTTCTCGGGAGGAGCTAGCGTTAGCCGCTTGAGAGCCGTGTCACTGCGCTGCCTTTTGAAAACGCAAAACGGCTCGATTTAGTTCAGTAGTAGCAGACAACGAGCGGACCTTTGAGATATCATCAGATAACTTCAAGAGGCTCTGAACGCCGGTACTTACAGCCCAGAAGAGGTCTTAAGAACTACGCAAACTTTTCGGTCTGTCTTAACTCCGATCTCTTGTTGAAGAGCATAAAACAAGGAAGGCGGCAACTGTCGCAAGGCTACACTGAACTCCAATAGGAGCGGATTTTAACTTTTAGCCCTTTTTTCCAGATAATATTTGGACAACACAGCACTTGAGCACCACTGGCACCAGCTTTGATCCTCAGATTTTTAATTCCTTAATGCAACTTGAATCCGGATATAGGGAACTATGATCTGACGGGTCAATCCCCCACCGGATGGAGAACTCTGACCACTTTTATTGATTAAACCGGCGCATTATGCCCCCAAGGGTTGAGTAATCAGATCAATCAGACGTGACGATGCATCGCCCCGAATTACGACCGTGGCGCACGCGCCTCGCACACCTTTACACAGTTGGGTTTGTTATATGCGGTCATATGTGATCAAGAGAGTTGTTCACTCTCCCGTTGGTTGGTCAAGACGCGCGGAGAATCACGCTCGCGATTATCATCGACCGTGATGAGACCGTGTGATCACCTCAACCGCTAAAGCGCTAAAGCCCTGCTGCACCGCGGAACACGACACAATCCTCGCTTGACTGCGCCTTAAACTGAACTGAGCTCGACTGGTGCTAGAAATCTTCCGCCGAGGCCTACGTCGCTGGCGCGGCCACCATGGCTAAGCTCCGAGTCTGAGCCGGTCTTGGGGCTTCCCTCGTCATCAGCGGCATTGGCACCAGCACAGCTCAAATCGATTTAATTCCATCCAGCACCACCACCGCCGCGCGGTTTTGCACCGCGAAATGCCTGTCGCGAACCGCGTTAGTTGCAGGGCTCCTTCGACGACCACGACGGTGACGGAATTCCGCCGTTTTCTGCCTATGCTCACTTTTAGTGCAAAAGTGAGTGACACGAAAGCGACACTGACACAGGAGCATACTAGAGTGTAGTACTGCACCGCTTCTGCCCTTGGATACAGACTCAGCCCAGAGTGCACAAGTTTGATGCCAGGGATGTGATTCTAAATCCACGATTTCATAGATATAATAGTAAAAATCAACAAGACCTGCAGAGAAACAATTTGTAAGTTAACGTATTTTCAAGGAGTTACATCTACCTAAAACGGAAACTGGAAACTCACTTGTCTCGTGCGAGTATTCTGTAAATTATTTGTATTTTTATATCTAATTAGTTTTTCGAAATTTAAGCTATACTACTTTTAGAAATAAAAAAAATATGAATAACTACAAGCTTCTTCTAAATTTAAGTTTCCTAGATTTTGAATATAAATAATAAATTTTGATTATTATGCTTTAATACTAGGCCAAATTTCAGTTTGATATTTTTAAACTCAATGGCAGAGAAACGATCCCATATGAATTCCTTTTCCACTTAGAATTTTCGTTGTCCATGTGACAACGGAAGGGTGATTATTACTATACTAGATCCTAAAATATACAGGAAAAAAAGTAGTAGTAGTAGCAGTACATTAATTATAGTTGCCCTTGTTTAAAACAATTTTTTACAGGGTTCCGAAAGTGACCTTCTCAATAGTAGTAAGGTCACATCCCTATCTGTGGTTGGGACCCTTTTTACGGGAAGACTGTACCAACCAGGAGACCTCCGCTCTGCCCAACAACGACGCCTTCTAAATAATTAAAATTTGCATTAAGGCGGCCTTTGTTCGATACCTCGATGACGGCGAAGAGCCGACTGCAACGACCGTCGTCGTCCGTTTCCCCCCTTCGGTGCATTGTTAATGAGGAGCATAGAAAAAACATCAGCTCCGCAGGGTTGCGCCGGTCGGTGCTGAGTTACCTGCACTGCAGTCGCGACCGCGGGTTCTAAGCTCAAACATTTGTTCAGTCAAGTGGTTTTGTTTGTTGTTGACTTTTGCTAATTCTTGGAAAGTTTCACGGCTAACGGAGGCTGCACTTGGCTGTTATCTCTCTGGCCGCGCAGTTGAGTCACTGGCGCGGCGATGTGAAGATTGACGGTTATCTTCTACCTGGCGCGTTTTACCAGTTCTTGCAGAATTCCTGTCGGGGGCGATAATTAGCTCATTGCTAATTTTGGAATGTAATTTGGAATTTTACTATAAGCGCTTAATTGGACTTGAATAGTGACTTGTTTATATTACAAGTCGTATAACATAGTATAAATTTGCATATTGCCTATGTCTCATATTTACTTTAGCTTCAGAAAAAAAAAATAAATATCTAAGAGGGACTTCTTACTTAAAACAAGTTTGAAATTTGTGGACACATTTGTATAAATTACTATGTTAAGTACGATCGATTTATTTAATATGCTATATAATAACTAAAATACAATAAAATGTAGTCTGTAACCGGATTTAAAATTGTCTATATAACGACCACAATTTGTAATGTTAACAACACAAAAAGAAGAAAAAAGATACTTGTATAAAACTATATTGTCCATTTTACTGTCATAAAAAATAAATTAATAATTGAAACCCAATTGAAAGCCCTAATAGCTCACACATACACACATAACACTCAAACAAAACTTCAATTAACTGCCCGCACCTTGTCGGTATCACTTCGAAATTGTGACAAAAAAACAAATTAGAGGGTACTTTGGTTGAAAATTTCATTGGCCTCAGATTTTATGAAAATTTACCCATAGGGCGGGCGAGCCTGATTAGACCGGCGTCACATTTTGTTATGTGGTTTACAGCTGAATGGTTTCAACGATGCATTTGCTGGACCTTATACGCAATATACCTGGTTGCTCCTGTATTGGCAGAAGTTTGTCATAAGCCACAGACAGGAATTGGATACCCAAACACCCATATTGGTCCCATTCGTCATCCCACCGTATTTAGAATTCATTACATGGAGCGCGGGCGTTTCGTTTAGAGCGCGTAAAATCTAAAACCACTTTGTGCCCGTCCGATGGCAGTACATGGCACTGCGGTTTCGGTTATCCCGATGTGGGTGTTTGCCAGCCTCTACCATTATATTGTTGCAAATTGAACGTTTCCTCTGGTCTGACACAGTCCCAGTTGTGTTTCAGGATTCTTCAAAGCTCTATACTGCAATTAACTTGCTAGTAGCTGATAAGCCTCCGACTTAGAATCTTAGTCTGGTATTAGACGCTCGGCGCCAAACGAGCACTTTCAGACATCTCAGAGGTATCAAAACAATCTTCTAAATTGCTTACTACTGTCTGAGGAACAGCAAAACACCCAGTAATTTGCATAAAACATATTTTCCTGCTAGAACTATATTAGAAATGACTCTAGATCTTATATAAGGGTATGGTACACACTCTTCCACCCTAAGCATATTCGGGGTGAGCTCTAAATCATACACAAGACAGCCCCAAGACCAATTTCCTTAAGGAGAGCAACAACCACAACCTAACCTCTTCTTGTTGCTGGTTACTTTCAATTTGTTCGCCCGTCCAGACCCACTCTTCTCGAGCTATCTTACTAACCAGTAAAGGGTTAGGCTCAAGCATACCACGATAAGATATGTCCAATGATTCTTCGATTTTTCTTTAGCATACAGCGTTCACCTGGGAAAATGTCGGACAGGTCAGTCGTAAAAATCAATGCAACTTTTTGAATGCTCTCAGTTTCGGGTTTTTGTCCGGTTCACCCACGTGTAAGGTGCTAAAGCGTACAGGTTGCAAGTCGAAGTGTGTATATCTCCAGTTGAGATTTGCATACAGTCTAACGAGTTATGTCTTTTCGGTACGACGTGCGTCGCGAAGATTTTCGCGATAAAATCTGCACTTATCAGTCTGTTCGATGCATTCAGAGGCGTGAAAATGTCCGCCTTTTTTTCTCATGTCACATATGGGCCGGATAGTTTGTTTAGCTGCGCCCAAATGACGGGTTTTATGTGTCGAGATAAAGTCAGCGAGTTTATGAGCGAAATGGGACAACGCTGGAATTCTAATGGTCAGTCAGATAAAGTGCTTAGATGTGATGTGGTCATAATATAAAAGGTTTATGAACCTTAGCGCAAAAAGAATAACTTGGCAGAAAGTTTCAAAATATTTGTTTGAATTATTTTTATATATTACATATGTAATATTTTGTATTTTCCTTTCCCAATTTTGGTCACCTTAACCCTACACCTACTTGATCCGTTCCAAATTTGTTTGCTTCGTTTACTCTATCTTTTAAAAACCTATTTGTGTTTTCTTTTATATTATAACTATTATATTTGGATTTTAGATGTTTAACTGACCCGAAAACTCTTTAATTTAAAAAAAATTAAAAATATATATATTTGCTATTTCTTGACTACCGCTTTTTTTCAAATCGGAAAAGGTTTCGGAAATTCAAATTATTCCTTTAGAGACTCAAATTTCGAAGTATAAAATAAAATATATATTTAAAGCAGAAAACTTCTCGATTCAGATAAAAGATATTATTATGTCGGAAATAATACTAAGAGCTAACGTCCGATACTTTATTTCTTCATAAAATAATATACTCCGTATTAGCCAGAACATTAAGAAGAATCCGACTCTACTTCATTCCTACAATTGCTTGATTAGTCTAGATTCTAGTATTCAAATGACTGTAGCCAATTTTGTAGATGTATTGCTTACGCCCCCGGTATGATAAAAACGGTAGCAGATGTGGTTTTGCGCATCTACATCACGGCTATGACTCAGTGAACACATCATTTTTTGCTCTGAGAAAAGTGTTTAGCATTTCTCACTTAGCTTGGATCGGGTGTAAGTCATAAAAATATCTTAAAACAAATCACTTGTCGCTTAGCTGCGGTACCGCATGACCCCTGCAATTACACAGCTCATATGCCGCATTATATGCCACTTTCCAACTCCATAAAACGTCTTCATGTCTTGGACAGGAGGAGGTAAACTCCTTGAAGAAGATCATCGTGAACGGCATACGCAAAGTGCTAGAAGTAGTAGAAGTGCGGGCCGAGAAAGGGCACCGCAGTATCATCTTCCAGGCACTTGTCACTGCATGTGCCACATCTTGAGGCCATGCACTCGTCGCGGTAATTGCCATGTTGCAGCACACGCGTACACCTATGCCGTGGCCGCGAAGACGACGCACTTATACTACACGTCTCCGGGCGCGGGCAAGACACACGAAAGACGACTGCACTTGTTAATGGAACCATTCGAGCATGTTTATGAGATTATGCAAATTAATTGCATCCAACCAGGTTGGCTATTACGCAAAAGCCGCGATCCGCGGATATACAAATGGGTGGAAAGTCTCCGCGGACCGGCATCGATATCTGGAACGCGAATTGCAATTTTCCGCGAGTCTTTCGCGGTTTTTGCCGGTTCGCTGCCGTTTTATGATTTATGGCGATTCCGACGGGATTAGGGGGTTATCTCTGGGACGCCAGGTAATTTTAAAGTGGCGGCAAAGTTTCATGTCTTTTCGCAGTATTCCGAAATGCAATTCTTTTTCTTTGTAAGCAAGTTGAAATGGAATGGTCTGCAGAGCGGTGCTATCACACAGGGGCTTCAGGTGTAATTTATGATTATGACCGGATTCATACCGACGACGTAGCGGTAAGGTATCTTATTGAACCTATGACAAATGTCTCGTCACCAGGCTTTTGTGTTAAACAATGATAGGTGATTCTATCAAAATACTGTGACAACTTAGAAAACGCCGCGGGGAATTTATCAGCCAGGTATATCATGGCCAGAATATTTACAGATGATTACCAGGCCATTCACTTAAAAGAAATAACTTTTGTTAATTCTAAAACGGAAGAAATATTCAAATTTATATTTACAATTTCATCTAAAGAAAAACATGCACAAATATTTCTTCAACATTAATTTTGTTAGTCTTTTTAAACAATCCAGATAAAAAATGTATTTTTTAAAATTAAAACAAATTCTACGTTCTTCAGTACATATATATATAAAGTTATAAAACATATTTTAAAATCAAAAATACAAAATTCTAAAGCCTGTATCAATAAAACAAAATAACGTTTAAACTAACCAAGAAATTTGACGTTTTTCTTTTTGGGTTTCGATTTTTGAAACTTTGATTTATAGATTTTGTTTAAAGGATTTGTCGATATGGATTCTCCGTGGAGGTTCTTTTACACTGTGTTATATTCTATTTGAGATTTCATTTATTCGATTGTTTGGAGAACTAAGGGTATTACTCCCGTTTTGTAAAACATGCATCCACTTTCTATAGATTAGTTCAACAGCTTTTGCTTATAATTTGTTGCTTTAAGTTTTTAAGAAAAAATAGCGGAAATATAGTGTATCCCACTATTAATCTTCTTACAACACACTAAGTAATCGATCGACAGCAATAAAATAATGCTATATATATATATCAGACTAATAATCACAAAACGATCTTAGTCGAAGTCAGAAAAAGCATTTATCAAAGAGGTACCTCAATCGGAGATCTACAGGTGATTATGCGTCATTCGAATGCTTGTTTTCCAAACATATTGTGGGAGCTGGTGTAATTCAACACCTTTTGTCATTCCACCGCGGGTATTTGGTTCACTTCGTTTATTAAAATAAATTCTAAAAGGTTCTGCTCTCTGATTGTCAGCAATTGTGCGTAATGGTCGCCGCCTCGGCAAATTCTTGGACCGGTATGTCCCCGACGTTCATAGTCATCCGCTTCATCAGTCTCAATTACAAGAATTTCCATACAATGGGCAATGAGGAGGACTTCCTTCGCCACAAGAAATAAATAATTTCACACTTGCCTCGCTCAATTGGCCATTGCATCACACCGTGATACTGTGATAGAATCTACGGGCTGGTGGCCATTTCGTGTAGTTTCATTTTACGAGGCTCTTAAGATGTTGTGCGTTGGGCGCTCTCAAGTTTTCTGTCGAAGAGACGTAGAAATGTTTCTCAAGTCAACAGTGAAGGGTCCGCGAACCCAGCTGAGTAATCGAGCGCAAAAGTGGCATTGCAATTGCAAATTGTGCAAAATTTGTGCGCGCGCAGATAAATCGAGCTCAAATGGAGTTCGTCGTCGCCCCCCCAAGACACTCCATCAAAATTGCAATGGGAAAATAATATCAAAACTTATTACCGAGCTCTATGGAGCTGCCAATTGTCCGATTCCGGGACTGGTCGACAATCTGTGTACTCTATCACGTCGCTAACTAACTGGGACCCCTCGAGGGTTGCACCAGAAGACCCTGATTGTCGTTAGTTAACGGAGCGGAGATCTTTATTGGCCGGTTAAATTTCAAATGGCCATTTTTGCTGTATTTACTTTTGTGGCCGGGAATTATTAATTGACATAGTCGTTCGCCGGCTATTGTACCTTTGAAGATCTAGAGCTTGGACAACGCACCTCAAGGGCTGTCATCAATAATCCTATTCAACCAGCTAGGGCATTAGAAAGGCTTTTGAAGCCAACACAAATGAATCTTATATCCTACAAGTAGAACAGCTGCAATATAAAATTTTCATTTATTCTGGTCGCCTTTGTTGTCATCACATAATAAAAAATCTTATAGCTTTCATCAAGAGAACATCTAGAAAATGCGAGGAGATGTCTTTAACTCAGTAGTCAATTGTATCTGACTTTCTTGGTAAATGCAAGGTCAATCGAAATCACCCGTCTCTTTGGCTTAATTTGCTTTTGTGGTTTCGAAAGTTCCTTGACTTCAATTCTGTGGTTGTCTCCAGGTTCTTAAAGCGAATAGAGCTTAGTATATAAATTGCAGACAATTTAAACCTATGTGGTATGCCAAATCCATTATCAGTATCTACGTAATAGATTACTTACGAGCAGATAGTCTACACAATTTAGTAATAGTATATGTTGTATATGTCTACGTTCATTTTTTACTATATTACTATAATTCTACTATACTAAAGATTTATCTGAGTCCAAAAATTATACATATTATAAAAAATTATATTTTTGAGAGAAAAATCAATTAAAATGGATAAGTACAAACCTTTATAAATAGAACCAAAAAGGTTTTTTTTCGATTTTACTTATGAAGTAAAATATTTTACTTTACCTCTGTTTTGTCCTGTTTCTCATAACTTATAACTCTCACCGGTTTTCGAATCTAAGACATCTAGTTTTTTATCTTTACCCTCCTTAGCCAGTGAAGTTTCTCCTCGAGTCCCATAATTCCCACAATATATTTAAATATAGAGTCTGGCTCAAAATGTAGATTGTTCAACACTAAAAATTCAATCAAAATCTTAATAAGAATGTCATATATATTTTTCAGTATTTAAAATAAATATATATTTAATTTTCTTTTTACTTTAAAGGCACGCTTTCAACGAGTATGCAGAGTATAAATAAAATAAAACTACAATTTATTCAGTTGTATGAGTTTAGCACGAAAATTATTCGTTTTTAAGGTCATCTAAGACTTGGCAAAATTATCCCTTTCTATGAATTACCTTACAAGAACATCGCTAGTCTAAACAATTTCCGAGAAAAAATCACTGAATACGATAGGTGAATCAGCCTGTCTATATATGCTATTTAAACTAAGCCTCGTAACAGCTAACCTTATATGTATTCTTTGGAATACATTATTTTCAACTGTTTCTACTTTATATGTTTTAAAGTTATACCAAGATTCACTCTAATTGGAGTCAAAAGATCCCTATCAGAATTAGCTCCTGTAACCTTGGAAGGTGCGATCAGGTGCTAAACTACGACGAGGTCCAACAATTACCCCATGTCACGACCAGCAAGCACTTGCCACTCATCCGCCGAAGCAGAATCATTAGCAATGTAAAACGAAAATCGCAATAATGGCATGCACCCTTTGATCTCGTCTTGTCTGAATACGCCAGTGAGTGCAACTATTTTGAATATTTTGCGGCAACATAGAAAGCCACTAACCAGGCGAATCCGGGGTGTCCCTATCCGATCCCGAACTGGGTGACGACTTGAGCCAGCTGCAGAAGGAGCTCGAAATCGGAACTAGAATGGGGCGATGAAGGTGCTAAACCTTCAATGGAGCACAAGATAACGCCTTGGGAATAAAAAAAAGCGTATATATATCTAGATTGCCTTTGCTGGTTCGCCACAAGTCCAGAAGCCGATGCTAGTACAACCTTCCAGGGTAGGTAGCTATTTGCAATCTGCGATTGCACGCGATCCAGAAAGTGACACTGAAAATTAAATGGAGCCTGAGCTGATCGCGCATGCGCATGCATCCGATGTCGCGCCAGTGTCTATTTGGCCGGTGCGCCACCACGCCGCGCCGTCGAGGACGATCGTGTCGACTGCGGCGACTGGAACGGCGACGGTGACAAAGTAGCTGCAATGATCTGACACTGAACGGCTAGAGGTCTATTTTTAGCAGCGGCAACTTTTGCTGCGGTCGCCATTCCTTTTTTTCTGCTCAGCGACTTTTTTTCAACGTGAGATAGGTTCAGGTTCATTGGCGCTAGAAAGGGAACTAGACACAAAAGGAAGATAACGTCGGTATAGCCCGCGGGATGGGAACAATGCAGACAGCACAACGATCGCGCCGGTTGAATGCAGTTTGGCTTCTAAAGGAGATTTCCTATTAATTGGATCAATTTCGCGGTTTTATGTTTCCGAAGAGAACTTTCCGGCCTTTCTTTTACAATAAATAGGATATATCATAGCGCCATCATAAATTTTAAATCGTGTAGTCATTTTAACGAAATCTTGCATTCGTCAAGTGTCGTCTTTTGAAAATTTTAGGAAATTAGCGACGAAAAACAAAAACACACAAAAGGTCTTATAGTATCATCCGTTTGTCTGTCCAATAGAATTTTTTGATATCAAACCGAAATCGGATGTAGTACTAACCCGCAAATAATCCTATAGCTAGAATTTAAGATCTATTTTCCTGTAAATTTAAAGGACCCAAGTTTGTGCTTTCTAAAAAAAAACTATTCAAATAAAATAAATATTATCAAGCAAACAGTGAACATGGACTAATAATCAAACTTATTTATATTTTACTATTACATTAGAAATAAAAACATATTCAATTAATCAATTTTTTGGCTTCGTGACTTCTTGCGTGATTATAAGTACCTTAAGCTTAGAATTTTTGAACTCAATTCAGATAGGATTTTGGTTTCTGTTGCATTTCTTGTTAAACATGTTTTTTTTTTTTGTAAGTCTTACGATTTAGTCTATGAACTCGGTATAAGGACTCCAGAAGAAAAAAAAATTATGTTGATGTACTATTTCATCATGACAATGGCTCCAAACATAAGGCTTATAAAAGTTCCCTTTAATTCGAAAACGGTAGTGAACAGTAAATTTATTCATTGTCGGATTATTCACAAAATAGCGCAGACCCTTTACTTTTATTTAATTTTCGCTGAGATTTAACTCCATAGGAGAAGGAGGAAGGCCAGGACGGTCGGTCGGATGATGAATCCTCTGGCGTGATTTAGGGGAGCATAACAAATTCCGTTTGTATAGACCATACCAGACCATGCCAAAAGCAAAGACCCCATCCAGCCGTTACCCAGATTTCCATTTTTAACCAGCAGCTCTCTTCCTCCATGATGTCGACGCTGACGCCCGCAGCTGGCAATGTACACAAAGCTGCAGCCGCCGCACATGAGCGTTCCGGCCTGAAGCCAGTTCGATGGCTTGGTTTAAAACTCTGTATTTTGCATACTTTTTGGCGTGGAAGTAATTTGCGGCTGGTCGGCATTCATTACCATGGAATCATACGTCTGTATTTCACCTTTTCAAAAAGGTTTATGAAAGCCAATGGAGACAGGAAAAATTAACTGCGAGCTACTTTTTTATTTTAATTGTTTAGTGCACTAACCAGTGTTCAAAGTGAAATATGCCTTTTTTCTAGCTTTCAGAAAGGCAATGTATTTTTTATTGTTCTCTTCTCATTTTTCCACTTCTTATTTAGTAAAAAAAAATAAATTGAATTAAACATTAACAGCACCATGTTCTCTAAACCTATTGTTTTAAAAAAATTAGTTCCTAAAATTACTAAACACTTTAAAGATGCATAATTATTTATTCCATGCAAAATGGACCACCACAGCTGGCTTCTAGTCTTAAGTGAAATTCACCTGACGCTACCGAATTAAGTGCGTCCTTAAGTTATAGGGTAAAATATACCATCAACATTTACGCCAGGGAAAAGATCATTAAAAAAAACCCCTAAATAAAACGCATAACAACGAAACCTTGTGGAAACACCTGTTTCACCTCACCTTAATCGAATGAATGTTCCTTGCAAGGCCATTATCATTAAGAGCTCTATCCGGCGCCATTAAAAGCTTCCCTCTCCTACTCCAGACATACCTGCAATTAAAGAGGTTCGTGCTGTCCATTACGCTTAAACGGTAAATGTTGCAGCAGAACAATTCCGTCCTCTACCTGCTCCTTTTTTAGGGCTAAAAAAATCGTTTCTATTATAGTCTACGTGAAGACTAAGTGCGAACGCGTTACAAGAGGAATTGAAACAGTGGTAGCAAATGAGCAACGCCTTTATAAGAACCTTAGGGTTTGCAAGGTGTCCCTTTTGCTTGCCCCTAGCCACGAAACTTTCGTCATTTGCTAATGATCCTAGATAAAGTCGTGTTTTCGCCGAAATTCTCCCAAAAAGTTGCGATAATGGCAGAAGATACTATAAAAAAGTCTTTAAGGATGTTCAAGGCATGCATATTCCGCCTTCCGCCAATCTGAGTTACATCCATCTGACTGGGTCGTTGCTATTATGAAAATTTCCAAGTGCCGTTTTTCGCCTTTTGTTCCCATCCAACACCTTTCACAAAGGGCTCGAAATTAACTTTTACTCCCCGAGACCACAGCAACGTCTAGGAATCATCTTGTTGTCGTTTCAAGAAAGAGCAAACGGAGAAGCATAAAAGGATACCGGTGACGGAAATTACTCCAAATACTCCCATCAGTCGTCAGCCCTCGAGGGGTGCCCGCGGGGTATGATGATATCCGCCACGGAGGACGGAGTACCCACTAAAAGGGCTCATTGTTCTGAACCCGTCGAGAAAAATAATCGCACGTGGATAAAACCTGGGCTAGTGATGAAGTGGGACCACCACCACCATCATCAACGTCGTCGCCCTTTGTGTATTCAGATTCATTCCTGCGTGCAAAATTGTGATTTATGCGGAGCCCCCGTGCGGATTCCCTGGTTTAAGGATGAGAGACACTAAGGGCTCCTCAAGTTAGAACTCTGATGACGACGATGCTCCCTTAATGCCAACATTCAGCCCAACCCTAGCCCGGTATGTGTGTAGAATTTTAATTTTTGCTCTCGGAAATTAAATTTAGTGAAAATAGAGTTAAAACGAGGAAATTTACTTACCGCCATGTAGGCGCTTTGCCCCCGGTTGGAATGAGCTCCACCTCCGGCACGATGTTGCCCACCGCTGGTAGGACATGATTTTTGGCGCCTACAAATAAAAATTAGATCATCAATCAGTGTACTAAGAAAAGTAATTTTCTAAAAAACATTCGAATTTATTACTTGATTTTTAATTTTAAAACAATTATAATAGTAACTAACAACCACATTTAATGTACCATCGTCATCTAGACGCCACCATCCCAAATCAAGGAATTGTTCTGTGTTTACTTTCCGAGAAAAAAAGTAATCAATAAGTCCCATAATCCTCCCAATCACAAAACCGAATCGGAAAAGCTTCCCCAAAACCTCAAAGAACCTTTGCAGTCTACCACAAATAGAAACCTTACAAGAGCAAATAGGAATCAACTATATTTCAAATTTAAAAGGGGGAATATTTGATACTCGTCGATCCTGGGAGTTGCTTAGGGCGACATTCGATACACCTCGACAGGAGGGGTAAGTGCATGGCACTACTTACAAAAGTGACGGCAGGAGAGCTACCTGCTGAGGATCCTATGGGAGATGTCTTCCAGGAAAGCAAATTGGCATTAGTCGACTTTTATATTCATAACGCCCCCTTCTACCCCAGTAGAAATATAATGCAAAATTTTTGCATATTTTCTATGGGGCGCTCTTCAAATTACGTGAAATAGACAGAGCTGAATAAATTTGCATTTAAACTGTTCAAATTGGGTGTAATGTGTCCATAAAATGGTTGGTCAATAACTTATTGAGATATGGTTATTTATTGGAACACCGAGAATGACTATAAAATTTAGTCAAAGTAGTAATATTAACTTTGCGCTTTTGACAAATATTACTACAAAGTTATACGTCTTAAAAATTTATTTGGACATAGATCTTCGATAAATCACGACACATTCGATTCCTTTACAATTATAAGTACAATTCCGTGGAAGTGTAACTTATAATTGAAATGAACGCTGTAATAATAAATATTATTAATATAAAAATATAAGAGTTACATTCAAACGCAGAGGAATTCTTCTTTTGCTTAAAAATAAAGAAAGAAGGAAGAAAAATAAATCTATAGATTATATAGTACGTTCGATAATTTATAGCGAGACATTTCCTACAACAGACGGTATAATACATTTAATAAAAAAAGATTTAGAATTTCCCTGCTAACTTAAGGGCGATTATAAATTAGATAAGGCAAGGAACAAACAAGTTAATCCGAGAAATCTGCCAGACAAGTTCACTATATATTCCCCTGATTACGATAGAAATTCCGCTGCTATCGAAATCAATTCCCGGAAAGAATTATATTCAATTTGCAAGTAATTCGTTTCCGATTGATTAGGCCTGACATGGATCGTACTCGCGCTCTGTCTTTGAGCGCTATCACGTTCCCCATCTTCCGGCGTCCTGTGAAGACATGCTTTTTGAACTCGACCAGTGTTTTTCTTTAGAACGATACTTCGATGGAGCATCCTCGATTCCATTGTAGTTGTTTTTATTGACTTGAATTCGTGCAAATATTCGGCGGGAATTATTCGAGATAATACGTGTGGAACTCCCACATATTAAGGGAAAGAGGGATGTATTTCGGAGAAAACGAGGAAGAGCAGCAAAGGGCGTTGAATACAGAAGTCATGTGTAGCAGTACCAGGACTTATCTGGAATCCTCTTCACTCCGGACATAGTGACTCATTTCGAAGACGTTCTCGTTGCTCGGTAAGGAGCCAAGTGGAGGGATTAGAAGACGGAGAATGGGCCGCCAAATTGGAGCAATTTGTTTGTTGACACTCGCTCCGAGGAATTGCTGGGATATATAAGCATGTGCTCCTTTGATGGCTTCCAATGACAGCCAGAGACATTAACTTAATTCTTATGTTGCAGGACGAATTATTGCCACGAAACCATCATCACTGTCTCCGGGTGATTCCTCAATGATGTCTTCTATTCATCTTCGCGTCTTCCTTCCATCCAGTTTTCGGGTTTTAAGGGGATTGGAAACGGGTGGTACAAAAAGGGGTTGATATTCGCCAACTTTTTATCGTTATTGAGGCGAAAGTGCTGATTAATTTTCTGAGACGATATAACGATTTTTCATGGCAACAACAAAGCACCCTCGAAGAACTGGAGTCATATAATAAATGTTGATGTCTTAGAGGACGCGCTCCGTCTGAGAGGAAGAATTATGCAAAGCATCAGTGTAAATGGAATTGGTGCCAATTTTCAATTTAAATAATACACAAGGGGATGATGGTGATGGCCCAATCGAGTTAAGAGTCAAAGGGAAATTTTGACATAGTATTATGAGTTATTGAGGACATTTTGAGCGACCCGGAGCAATATTGTTGGATTTGAATTTCACTGGAGACAAAATGTCGTACAATTTCTTAGGGCAATGAAGAAATTAACCTTTTTCTAGAAGGGCAGAAATGTCAGTCTTAGACACTCATCTGACCACTTTCTAGATGCTGGGCAACAAACAGTTAATTAATACTAATTTAAAATAGAACTACATAAAGTTGGACTGTGGTCGGTTCACACATTGCAGTTGTTTGTTTTTTTCTAATTCTAAAACCAGAAAAGGGTATTAATCTGAACGTAGGGAGAGGGTTTTTTACTTTTATTTTCTAATTAAAAGGAGGTTGATTTATTTATTTATTTATTTATTTTTTTAGTAAATAAATATCTAGGAATAAATCGTTAAAAAAATTATAAGCCTTTTTAAAAATATAAATAAAAATAAAATTAATATACGAATAAAAATGAACATATATAAAATCGCTTTATTATTTAAATTCTAATGATTTAAAAAATAATTAATATTGAAATCTGATTTTACTTAGTATAAAGATAAAAGAGTGAAAATTGAAGCACTTACACACTTATAAATTTGACACTAAAGATTTTGTAGTGTCAAGGCTAAACGGCATTATGTTTTAAGTACCATCTGCAAATCTCTTCGATTCGCATTGTATTCCATAAAGAATAGAACAATTATTGGCACCATAGTCGAAATTTTGAAGGTCGTCCCAAACCATTCATTTCATTTAACACCTTAAGTTATATAATCGCCGTGCAACATTCCTTTCCTCAAGACAAACTTTTACGCATGCTCGCGTCACTTATGAAACAGAAGCCAATTAAATCAATTGCTGAGTCGATTAAGGGTAAAAGAATTGGTACAGAACGGAGACATATGGCGGAAATTCTTCCTACTATCCAGAAGTCTTGTTTTATTAAGACATTTGCAAATTTTCGCAATGGGTTCTACCTGTTTTAGCAGGTGTATATATTTATATATTTTTTCATTATATCTGAGATGCGGATACAACCAATAAGCAATGACACACAATAAAGTCGGATAAGTGAAAACAATGCATACCAGCAACTGTCTGCACATGCTCAGTTGAAGACCTTAATTGGATGTCTTGGGTTTTTGTACATTTTTCCGACCTTTTTGTTGATTTTTTCCTCTTTGTAATCCAGAAAACTTTTCACAGAGGGGTGAACACGAACAATATGTAACTACAGCATAACGACATCATCCCTACCTTTTTCATGATATGGTTTGTAAAGGAATTTTCCTTGTTGGGGGTCTCAAAAGTATCTGCGGTCTTTTATTTAAGGAATTCTTAAGATACACTAAGAGTTCAGTATTTCACCGGATTTTGACGACTTTTCTTGGATTACTATTGCTGTTTTTTAAATATGTGGAAATGCATCATTTTAGTATTTTGGTGCTCTATAGTGATTTCCAGTGCCTTGGATACTACAACCCAAAAATCAAAGGAATCAAATGATGTTCTATCAAAGCGTGACTTAAAGTCAGATGGAGTATTGGCTAAGACCTTCGATCCACCACCAGAATACTACAGGTCTGAACGAAACACTATAAGATATCTACGTTTTTGTTCTGTTACAATATTCCCTTAAAAGTGATGTGAATGTGTTTTTTTCGATTCGATTGTGTTTTTTTTGTTTTACAAATTTTTTTTATATTTTTATTGGAAGTGTTCAGGTCTAGTATACCTATAATAAATTAATGACATAATTTTCTTTACTTCTATAAATATTTATTTTAGCGAGTTGTATATAAAGTGAAAATTTACGGAATTTTGTTTTAGGTCAAGCTGTTTCAGAAATGTTTTGATTACGGTTAAAGAACAAACGTTCCCAAGCAGAAATTATAAAATAGAATTGATAGAATATCTTTAAAAATGTTTTTTTTTTCTCTCGACTAGTGTGAAATTAAAAATAATTCAAATTATGGCCATATCAAATTCATGCATTTCAGATTTATCAACGAGTTTCAGATTTCTAGATGAGCTTTCATTTATTAAAAAATAATTTTTTTTATCTTGGATCATAAAAACTTTAGCCTTTTCACATCTGTGAAGAAAGACTAATATCAATACCGCCCTATTATATTTCAACTAAATCCCTTTGGTGACAAAAAGTCAACAAAAGTTAGAATCTTTGCACATCTCGTAAAACCATTTCACCACGTAATATCGTCATAAGGTGGCGATAACCCTAAAAACACCTTTCATTGAAAAAAAGAAAAAACCGTAGCCACCCAAAGCAACAAAGTGCATAAAAGAGAATCCCGAAGAAAGCCTGAAAAATATCCGCCACCGCCGCCCACCCCCACTGCTACCTTTAACGATAACCTTTATGATCCCGGGTGCAAATTACCGAAAATTATTCTGGGACATTTTCACTGGTGGCGACCACCCGCCGCCGCTATACTTTATGGGTTTATTGCTTATCCGTCCGGAATGACCCGACATGAAACCGTTGTCGTTATCCTCTATGCCGCATCGGCTGGGAATTCCAGAAATCCTCGTAATCAATTTAGCACTACATCCTTGAAAATTTTTCTTCGAGGATAAGAGAAAAAGTGCATGGAGTTGTGGCTTCTAAGGCGAACGTCTAATATCAAATAATAATAATAATAAAAATTCCAGAGGACCAGGATCTCAGTATGAACGCGATAGGAACAAGGATAGGGATGTTGTGGGATTACATGGTCCGTATAGACCCGGAGGACCTTATGGTCATGACGTCAAGTATCCTCCGAAGGGAGGAAGTGAATATTATGATGGTCACCGGAGACCCAGCCAGGACCGGATAAGTGTTGGTCGGTATGCTTTTGCACCTTTATCTTGCAAATTTTTCAATAAGGTTCGCACCCTTCTAGGGCACTATGAACACTCATCCGGTGAAGTTGGGCCACAACATGGGCAAATTTTGTACGGCAGTGGTGAACCGCATACGGGCGATTTGGCTAGTACCTATGGTCCAGTAGGATCTGGACTTGGACCGGACAAATATCCTGGACCACCGCCTGGACCTGGACACTATCTCCCAGAACAGCCAGTCGCATTTGATTTGTACCATAAGGGTTACGGAGATTATGGACACTCGTACCCACCGTCTGGATACTATCCATACAATAAAGCCGAGCTGGCAAAGAGTTTTCTAATTCCCCTAGCTGGTGCTGCAATTCTAGGGATTACGGCAGCACTCATTGCGAATCCATTGCTCCTGCATCTGGGAACAGTGACACATGGCAGGCGTAGGAGGCGTGATCTGAATGAAAAGGACAATAAAAACATTAAATCCCATCGGCTGGCTTATAGGGCTCATGTTCGTAATTAGTCAAATTTTATGGGAGCCCTTTTAATTGTAGGACCCACTAATTGAAAAATATTCAACATTGTTCTATAATAAAAAAATAAAAATGGAAAATTATCGGTTTGGCTTACCTTATAACGACATCGTCTGCAGTCATGATCGTGCGTGATTACCCAGAGCATGCGACAAAAGTATCTAACGTTATACACTGTACAAGTTACTTCAAAAGATACCTGAGAAATAAAATATAAAAATAATAAGTACGAGTTTTTCTTAAATGACTATTTGTTAGCAAGGAGGTAACTCGAAAAACTACAGACCTCTGATGTCTTTTTATTTTTAATGCACCAAAGAGTATCTAGCAAACGTTCGATAGAAATACGGGCAAAAAATATTATTCATTATAAAATTCACATCTAAACTATAAAATAAGTAAAATGTTATTTATTTTTTATAAATAGCAAAGTATATTTTAGAAAATATCCATGATTCCGACTATTGACTGTACGCTAATTCGTTCCGATTTATTAATATTATTATATATATATTTAAAAGATAGACAATTTGTTTTTAGGATTGTTCGAGGTAATCTCTGAAATAACTATAGCTAAGTATCAGGAGGTCAGGTAGTCAGTGAGTGATGGGGTTAACTGGCCACAGGGTCAGTGAACCATGTAACTAGCTGGTCGGGCGCTCAGCCGGCCACAGTGAGCCATGTAGCTAGCTGATCGGGTGGTCAGTGAGTCATGGGGTTAGATGCTTAGTTGGGGTGAGCGGGAGATGTGGTTGGTCGGGCAGTCATGGTTTAGCTGGCCAATAGGTTAGATGGCGAGATGGATAATAAATGAAGCGGTTAGCTAGTCAAACGATCATTCAGTAGTCAGTTCTTCAAGGGGTCAGGGAGTCAGGTAGTCGAAAGATCGGCTATTCAAACGCTGAACTATTGGGTAGTTAGTTTAAAACTGGTTCTATTTCTAATTTTTACATACTGATTCATATAAACTAATAATGAAAATTATATTTCAATCACAATATGTTCAAAATTTGTGTAAATATCCATTCGAAGAAAATTCTACAATATTCTAGAAAATAAGAAAATATATGTGTACTTTTAGAAACATTAATGAAGGTATCTCTAAAAGGTCAGAATGCTAACTCTTCCTATAAAAAATTCTAGATAATTTCTTTCCTCTAATAATTTATTTATGATTGAAAATATTTGTCCATCTCTCTCATTGATTAAATTAACCAAAAATATTTACCGAATCGCCCGTACAGCAATTTACACATTCAAAAATTAATAGCCAAATTGTACTTTGACGAACGCAATCGATTCAGCTGCTTATCAATAATATTCAATTAAAATGCCTGACGTTGCTTCAAATAACTCCATTGACGATAGTTCGACGTTGTTTTGCATTGCGCGGTACAATTTTATGCTTTGAATATTAATCAGAAAATTATGATCCCACGGAGACATGGCTTTGCTGCGAATTCCGCCGCGAATTTGCCTTTTTAGCTAGCCATACGTCGTTGTACAGCAACACGGCAACTTTCGCGCAATTCCCGTGAAACAATTTTGTTTTTAAGTTGCCGCAACTACTTCAAGAAATGAACGTGTCCATTAATATCAATCAAGGCGCAAGGCAAGATCCGAATATTGACTCAGTTTAATTAAAAAGATTGCTAGCATTAACCATGGTTTTGGTAATTTTCAATTAAACGAATTTCGTAGAATTCTTTTATCGGTTCTCATCATGGTGGAATAAAAAAAAGAGCAACGAAACAAGACACTTTGAAATTAAAAAAGCAATTATTAATAAAATGTACAGAAACTGCTTTCTTAACTCAAAAGACTTTTTAGGCCTTAAGTAAAGTAAGTAAAGTAAAAAAGCGCACTGTTTTTGTAAAATATTCTATATTAGATTAAATTAGTTTACTTTTTCCACTGAACTAATATTCTGTATTTTTGCTACTTAAATAAACTAATCACAAATATAATAGGATTAATATTTTAATATTGTTTATGCGAATTGGAATTCAGTTCTTTTAAAGGTCAAAGTGTTGGTTATTTTTCAAAATTCTTTAGGTTTTAATAATATATTGGTATTAAGAACACTTAAGTGCATAGGTATTAAATCATTTTCACTTAATGCACTTAAGTTGCAGAGGAAAGCCAGAATGGGCGGCATTATTCGCATATTTCATTTAAGACCCACATTTCTCTGCCCACAAAACAGGTTTAATAATTCAATTGATTCAAAGACTTGTTGAAAAAATAAAGAAAAATTATTTCGTTTCGATTGGGGCATAAAAATCTATTTCCAATCAGATTGGACACTTTGTGGCAACATATTTAAAATAAAATAACTTCAAGAGCGTGCGTGGGATTCCAACGCAGAACGCAAAGTGGTCGTAAATGATAAACGCCCGCGTATCTGCGTATAGCAGCGTATTGCCATGCAAATTCCATTTCGTTTCAATTTTGCAATTTTTTCTCATTAAATTGAAGCCATTAAGATCGTCTGTGCCTAAAACAATCCATCCACTGTACCCTAGATACATTTTCGTGTTTTCTTTTACGTGTCGCTGAATGTGCACTTGGTGAGACCACATATGACCTCGTCGTGCCGCCTGTCGAGGATGACGAACGTGTCATGCGCGAGGGCATTAAATTAGAACACCATATCGATAAGATGCAGTTACAGCAGAAAAACGTTTTTAAGTGGGCTTCTCAAGAAATGCCTTCATTATGTCGGTTGCCCACCAGTCGTCGTGAGTCCATTGTGGAGTTTGGGGCCTCAGTGCAGGTTCTTTTACGCGAAATATTCTTAGACGGAAAAGCAGCAGCTGGTCGAGAATTTCCTAGTTTCTTCAAGACCGCCGATTTATGTTTTATTTACCTTTAAGAAGGTAGATAGTAATCGATTCATTTGGAATGCGGTGTACAATGCAGACAAGAATTCTCGGACAAATGAATCGCATTCCATCATGTTTTGAATCGCTGTAGTAAGGCTCCCACTTGTACTGGGGTATGGTCCCTGTGAGGTAAATAATCGCAGCAAAAAAGAAAAAAAAACGAATAAAAGAAGAAAAATTGCAAGAATAAGCAGCAAAAGAAAAAGCAAAGTCTTAAGAAAAATCTGTGGTGAGATATCCGAGAAGATCCCTTCTATCCAATGCGCAGACAGAGAAGTTCATCAGCTGAGAAGGTCTGCGGTTTTATGGGATTTTCTCGGGTTTATCTGGATCAATTTCATAAATTAACTGTAATCGATGCTGTATGGGATGAAAATAGATGGAAATCTCTGCGTGTTCCAATGTCATTTCACTGGATGGGACGCCTCCAGGAAAGGGAGCAGGGAGGTCGTCTTCTTCAGTGATGACTCTGTGATGGCTAAGCGACTAAAGCGAAATCGTCACGTTTCGCGTGCGCTGTTCTCTATTTAATTCAGTGGAAATTTGTTCGACAGATGGTTTTTTCTTCTGAAGGTATTTGTTTTAATTTTAGATTATGCAAATATTCAGGAAAGAATACTGTTGGCTTCCCAAAGATTATAAAATATTTAACATTCTTTTCTTTCGAAAAATTTAATTATTGTACATAAAATATAATAATATAATAAAACTTCTAAACTTAGAAAAATCAAGGAAAGGTTAAGAATGTTAATGATGTGTAAATTGAATGAAAATTTTAAGCATTTCAACAGCAGTTTTATTGATAAATTGTTTTTCGGTTTGTAATTATTTGTTTGAATCAAATGTAAACTTGCATTATACAAAGTGTATATTATATGCTGTAAACTAATTATATAAAAACAATATTACAATAATAAATTATTATAAATATATGCTAAAAAATAAAGCAGCTTATTTTATAAAATGCCTAATAGTTTAAAAGGACAGAAAAACAAACGAAATCGGTCTTTGTTTTTCTTGTTTGACCCACTAAAAACAACTTTCAATGGTATATTTAAATTTTTGCTTATATTTCCTAAAATATTACTAATTTTGCTTATATTTCCTAAAATATTACTAAATTTTATGGAAATGCTAAACCAACTTACGGAACACATTCCAGACTTTTTCTAAAATAAATTCCTCTTAAAAAGAAATGTTTTTAAAAAAGAAGGAAAAGGGTGAAAGACCAAACAAGCAAACGCATAAATAAGCAGGAGATCAACAAACCCAATAACAACAACCGAAAATTCCCACAGCTAGAACCTAAGAAAGACCACCAACAAATTACCGTTACTTCGCTAATAGCCACAATGACAATTAATTTGCATATATGACGTCCGAGGAAATAGTAGTAAGAAGATGAAGAAGAAAATGAGTATGGACGGACAATTCACCAGTTAGTCAAGAAAAAGTCCGCGAGTCACCACCGAATCAATCGGTCTTAAGTGATTCAATCGCGCGGGAGGAATTAACTTCAATTAAAAAAAAAAAACAAGAATAGATACAGACGTGGAATGCGGGTGGGGATGATGGGAGTCATTTACGTATTTTACTTACCAGTCACATATTCCAGACTCCGGGGTCCCCCAGGAGAAAAGTATGATTAATGACTCTGTGACCCGGGGAATTACAGTGACCCCTATTCCTTCCGTCAAGACCCGCGATCCGGCGCGCGTTGACAAAACACTCGAGGAGCGTGCGACAAAACATGTAATCACCGTGCACAAACCATTTCGACTTTCAAACGCAACAATGACCTTTTTGTAAATGAGATACGAAGCAAAAAAAGGGAAATGCCATATAAAAACAAAAAAACGGCTCCCGTCGAAATTCCCGCGATCGTCTTATCTTAGCTCATTACCAAATTCGAGACACCACCACGACGATCCCAATGTTTATTCGTTGCACTTTGCTGTGTGGAAGAAAACACTTAAACAGGTAACAATAACAGGTAACAACACCACAAAGGCGCAACAAGATAATTAAATTTAACTGGCCACTCAAGCAACAGACACTGCTCTGTCTGTAGCACAATGCACTCACGGCCGCGACACAAAGTTCCGGCCCCGATTCCCTCTAACCAAAAATCAATACAAAAATGCTCCCGCGATCGCAATCTTATTATGAACTGGTTGTTACTGCGATCTTAAGAATTTTATCCAAAAAACAACTAAAAACCCTTACACACATACCTACCGGTAAAATGACAAGAAAATCGAAAAACCGATCTCAGATTTGACCTTAAAGGAGAAAAAAGAGAAGCTCCGATCGATCGATAACCGATCGGTGGGAATCGGAGATCGCGTCTAATTTATCACGTCACACCGGCGCAATGGACGATTTGTTTACGACTGAACGCGGATTTTCTCGCGGCTCTCGCGCTTCCTCTGCTTCGCCTTCTTTATAGTTGCGGCCAACGTGGCCACAAACGCGAGTACTACACTAAGAGGAACTGAACCGCTTCAAGACGGAGGGCGACAGCATAAACATCTCGTGGGACCACTCTACCCGTGACTCTAAGTGTCTCCAAAAAGCAGTAGTGGCTTAAAAGACGATGTTTAGTTAGGTAGGGTGAAATAACTGGGGAGAGAAGAGGCAGGTAAGCAAGAAAGCCAAGGGCTTGCGACAGTGATATAATACCCTACCTAGAAAAAAGTCCCTTCACATTTCTAAAATCCTCCATATTTTTGCACTTTTGAATATATGAAAAATTAAGTTTCTCAATTTTTTTAAAAAAGCATAATACAGTCAACCCTCGAATAACACGATACTTGAGTTATTTTCAAATTTGGAACCGAATGTTCTCTAGACATGAGCATCTGATAACACGGTTTTCAATAACACGGAACCAATTAATCGTGTTATTCGAGGGTTGACTGTATATGCAAAGCAATATAGTAATAATAATAATAATTCAACCAAAAAATTCTAATAGTTTGGAAAGAAGAAAAATAGTCAAGTGAACTCTTTTTAAATAACAAAAAAAAAAAAAAAACACAATTTTCTTGCATTTAAAATTAATATCCTAATAAACGAAACCTCTGGAACTTAAAATTAAAGTAAAAGAATCTGTATAAATGAAATTCTTGCGATCTCAATGTCTATAATTTTTATAGTTTATAGTTTTTTAATATATTTTATATATATATATATAAAAGTTATCACAAATCGATCAATCCAGACTTTTATCATTTGAGATCCCTATAGATCTAAAAAATTTTTCTTCTTAAAAACTTAAATGAAAAAAAAAAACATTTAACTAATTGGAGTTCCATTGTGACTAATTCTGGAAATAAAATATGCGTTGATAAGTATGTTTTAAAAGGCCATGTTTTTTAATTAAAGAGAAAAGGAGATAAGTAAAGTGGGTTATTATAATAAATATAATTTATTATTGGCATTGAGATATTTTAATGGAGTAGATGATAAAGTTGTTTTCAAATTTTCAAAAACTCTATAAGCTCATTTTTTATGTAAAAGCAAATAAAAAATTAAACGTTTCTTTTTTAATCGAAGACTGCACTAATTAGAAATTAGCATCACAATTTTCTATATAATAAATTTAATTCTTACGTTACGTAATATTATTTTACATAAATATATATTTTTTTCTTTTCACTTATTGTTAGTATCTTTTTCACTGTGTTGCTGAAAATACTCATGTTTCCATTTATTTTTGTACATACGTGCACACGTGTGTCTGCAAATTCAATAGAAAGTATTTAACCAAATCCAAATAAAAATTGATTACGTATCGATTTTTTACATACAACATTGCATATCGTTGTTTTAGCGATAACATTTATTCTTTAATTTCATTTTCAGAAATAATTGCTCTACGATTTAATATCATTTCATTCTTGCTACTGGATTTCCCCTAAAATGGGGTATTCTTTCTAGCCACGCATCACTATTCTATCGGAAAGCTAATTGAGTCAATTACACCAGGAAAGGAGCGAGTTTTGATTCGAGACAGAGGGCCCAGCCCGATGAATCATTGATGATTGTGCATAGCCACAATCTTGAGCCCTTCTTTAGTCTGCCGGATCGAGTAATTTCAAGACGTTTAAGCGGTTCCGTCTTCATCTCAATCCCCGTTTTGTTTATGTTTGTTCTCAGGCAGAAAAGAATGTGATCGAGGTGGCTATCAGCCGCGGAAGTTAAGACTATTGGGGTCACTTATGGCGCTGATGAGTGATAAAAACCAGAAAACGCGATAAGCTCGATTGGAGGTGTTTCACACATGCACCGGGAATGTTGATATCGGTTTACTTTAATGATTTGCTCCAGCTTCGAAGGTCATTGAATTTCAGGGAGAAATTAGACGAAAGATGTATAATTTGTTGTGTTTGTTGTTCAATGTAGATAAGTTTATTTTATTTCTGAAAATTTGGTAAATGAATTTAAATCCAAATTGATTTCAAACGATTCGTTATAGTGCTACGGCTACTGGGCCTCTATTCGATGGATTTTAATTTGAAGCATTCATTTTTTGTATGAAAAGACTATCTGCTTTTAAAGCTTCACTGAGCTAATAGCTGAAAGGTTTATTTTTTTTCTGTCTTACTACAAGTTTTTAAATATTCTTAATTAATTTTTAAAAAATAGTCCCTTCTATACCCCGAAGGGTCATTAGATCTAAGTTGTAGACCTTTTTTTGCTTAAACTTTGCGGATATTACCAGACAGTCAAGTACTCTAATTATCTGAGTCACGAATTGCTTTGTCGGTTATTCCTCATAAAGTTCTATGTAAAATTTCATGCCATCATGATCATCAGTATTAAGCTTTTTATCTTAAGAATTATGAATGCTTAGGAACTTGTCTGAAGGTCGCTCACATGACATGATAAAAATTGTACAGTTTATAAACTGTTCCATAAGATTCATCCATTCGGAAATTAGTTTGTGTTGTAATTTTCGATTTCTTTACTGTAATCCGGGACTGGTAGTCAAGTTCAACGACTTTTTGGGGTCCTCTGAGCGTCTACAAAACTCCAAAACAAATTACGCGACGTAGTTGCACACCGTTAAAAAGTTGGCAGTCGTCCATTTAGTTTTAGTCCGATGTGTACAAATGATCCAAAGTATCTGGCAAACGTCTTACGATTTATTTCCGGTGACTTCGTTTAAGCTTAGAAGATGCTGGAAAGTCGTCCCGTGCACCAATCCTCATGGGTGAAATGGATGCCAATTGATTGTTTGCACAGGGTGAAGAGCAAAACCACAACGGGTCCAGATGTTTCGACTAGCATTCATTTATTTATACGTTGCCACTACCCTGGGCCATTAAAAGTCATATAATTTGTGGCTCTAGTTCAGACCAGTGCAGCAAATACGATGAAATTTTCAGAAGATAGCCTGAATAACACTCGAAGGCATAAAGTCCGAAAATATTGAGTGGAAGGTAGTGCACTACTCCTGTAGTACAGTAGCTCTGGCTACTGCTGAAAATTTCAGTGAATGAAAGTATTTTATGCTGATGGAGACTGCATCAAGCCCAGGGGCTAAAATTTGCTGTTATTATATCCAGACAGCGAAAATTTAAAAGGTTAAAAAAAAGCGAATGAATAGGAACATATTTTCAAAGAACGTGCCCGGTTTGCTTTTCGTATCTTTGACTTTATTAAGGGAAAAATTATCCTCTTCATTTCCTTTTGGCTATATTAAATGGATTCACACATTTTGCAAAAAATTCAATAGTTTATACAAACAAAATGTAATGAAATTGCAGAGAATCATGCAACCAAATTTTTGATGATCATAAATTCAACGGTCAGTCATTCTGGTTGTTAAATACAAAATTAGTTAGACAACATATTTTTTACAAATGCTTAATTTTGGTCTCGTTATGTCTTTTTGAAACTATGCATCAATTTGCAATCGTAGAATATAACATTTATTTAAGAGTAGAAAAAAATTTAGTAGAAAGAAGTATATTCTTATACATAAATAAATAAGTAAATAATATTATTAACAACATAAAGAAATTATTATCATATTAGAAAGCGATAATTATTCACTCGTGTCTTAGTGGTAAAAAATATACTATTTTTACGTAGATCACAGCAAACGATAACACAATGTCCTTTGATGCTGACAGAGAATTAACATTTACTATAAAATAGATAATTATACGGAAGGAAGCTAATGAGTAGTAATTTCCCCAATTAAAGCATAGACATTCCCCCCAATTAGCGTTTAATCTCGATGAACCACCTGTAATCACGCTTGTTACAAAAGTTACAGTGCTGTATGCGGAGGACGCCTGAACAGTTAATAAAAAGCATATCATCACCGACATACAACAACTTCTCTAACTCTAACACCTTGAGGTGGATAAACCGGAACACAGTAGACTGTGCTCCGCGCAGTTCTTGCACTGCGTCCTCCCGTCGAACCCGCTGATCGGGGACTCATCGTCGGAAAGACAGTGATATGCAAATATTTGAACACTTGAAGATTTCGATTGGATTTGCATGCACCTTTTGAGTACGATAGCTTCGGCTGTTAGCAGAGTGGTAATCAATCCCTTTGCAACGAGAGCCCGTGAAAGGTTGATTGGCGTCTAATTGCATTTCCTCTTCGATTTTAAGTGGCTCCCTGCATTGTCTAGAGGTCTTTTTTCTGCAGATTTTCTTTTAGAGTATATTTGAGAAAGGAATCAATGTGAGAATGAGAATGGATAAAAGAGTTTAATCAAATTTTAATCTCTGAACCCCAGGGAAGTAATGGTCTGGTCTAGTATAAGTGGTCCAAACGGAGAAAATTCCGTTTATTAATTTTCCAACGCTTCAACGTTTTCATACGTTAAAGATTTGACCGAGGTCCAAATTTTCAACATTATCATAACTCGTTGTCTTCAGAAAGAAATAATTACAGTCACATTTTTAAGAAATACTGATGAAAAATATTATCCCGGAAAGTATCTTAGGCTTAAAACTTTTCAGAAGCCTCCCATCGGTTACAATTTACTCTATGCCTTCTTCTGTGACCACACTACTACTTACAAACACACTAGATAGGATATGTTCAAAACAAATTTCCACAAATATTGAAGACCTTATGCTTTTACAGTGTGACCCCATTCGTACCACTATCTGACCTCAAGTTTATGACTTTCCATGTCAGAGAAAATGTTTTGAACAATAGAAGTTTACAGAGAATTCCAGACCTATTCACAGATGTCCCATCCCTTCCATGCAAATTTTCTGGATGATAAATTAGGTAGTTCGGCTGCATTCTGTCAAGTTTAATGGCTCCGTCGATTTACGAGGTATCCTGCGGTTTCGTAAAACCACTTATGAGTCCAATCTTCCCGCCACGTTCGGGTATACAAAAACCTATGAAGATCGCCCCCTTGCATTTAACCGCAAAAGTCTCAACGAAATTTCACCCGGAATAACTAAACCATGAATGAGATGATAAGTCGTCGGGTGGCACTTTTAGACTCACCCGGTCCGCCTTGATTCGCCCATTAATCTGCATCTATCTCGTGGTTTTTGGGATGGCGATAATCCCCTTGTGGGTCCAAAATTTGCCTGCGGCAGTGCAGTGTGGTACTTCTTTAAAGTCATTGCTCTATTCTAAGGAAGAGGAGAAGCTTCTAGCTTTCCAGGAGAGGTTTGAGAAACTTCACTTTCCTGATGCAAATGAAAATAAAGAGGATCCTATGGGGCTTCTATATCCCAGCCGGAGTTGTTCGCAATACCGTGAGATTTAGAGTTGCAATTTTTCATCTCGTGCTGCTTTCCTCGGGGATATTCATGAGCTGGGGAGTATATTGCAACCACAGCTTCATTGGTGTCAACCAACATCAGTGGATGGAAATTGTGCTGGCGCTATTGTGGTGCTTGATGATGGAATACTGAATTACTAAAAGAGCCCTACAAATGCTGATACCGACAGGTGTTAGACCAATGAAATTTATTTCGCTTGCTAAGAGGTTAGATCTAATTACCGGAGTAGTGAATCTATCGTCAAATTATATTTTGGAGGAGGAAAGTTGTCAACGAGTTTTTAAATTCATTTCATTTGCAAAAGCCAAAAACTAAAATTATTGCTGACAATGCTAACAAACTCACAAGCATTTTTGCATTTCTACTTATTTTTAAAAGTATCATTCAAAAGAACTGAACAGTTATTATAAATTTATGGAATTATACTCTTAGTTATAGGGAAATAAAATTTGCTTAAATCTGACATTCTGGTTCATTTGAATAGCAATAGAAATACTGAGTGTTAATTTCCAATAGGAATTAAAATTCTATAAGTCGTAACTATTAATCTATTTAATTATTTCCGAAGCATATGCACTTGTAAAAGTTACAGCGAGAATGTAAAGTTGTAGAATTTTATCAGTTTCATGAAAAATAATTACTTTCTTTTTTTTAAAAAGAAATATTGTTCAAAACAAATTCTATTTATATCAAGTCAAAGTCAGTGCGCTAATTTTACTTTTTCTTTATGTGGTTACTCCAAATCATCGTCACTGGTGTTTTTAAGAATCTTTCAATTGGCAAAACCGGAAAAATATCAACTGTCTTCATATGATGATAGCTGGTGAATTATGCGTAAAGATGAATCAAAGCAATTAACATAATTTCACGTTCATCATCGCATATAATTATTATTTGTCAAATGGGCTATAATCAGATAATTACTACGAAAACAACAGCTTTACTGACTTCTTTGTATTACTTGTATAAAAGAACTGAACTGTTTGAAGATCGAAACATTTCGTTTAAGTTTTTCGTGTATTACACTAGAACCTTATTCCGAATATTTTGTGTTTTTAACCGTTTTTCTATTAATTTTAAAAATATCTAATAAATAAAATGAAAATTTTTAGAATTCTTTTACTTTTCGGATTGTGTTTTATTGCAATTGACTTTTGTTCGGCTGGAGTGAGTCTATTGAAATATTTTATATTATTCGTTACATATAAATTTTCTGAGTAAAATTAACTACTATTTGTAATTCGAATTAAGAGTCAAAATGTCGGCCATCTAAAGTAAAAAACAGGAATTTTGTCTAAAACACGTACTTTTGTCTGATTATTAAATACTTTATTATTATTTTCAACAGGTCTTCTAATTCTTAGCAACTATGAATAGATTGTCGGAATTCTCAATATTATGTTTAATTTTTTGAATTCGTTCGAGTACTTTATTTAACAAAACATACACAGATTTTTATAATTTTTTTTTACATAATAATGCAAAGTAATAAAGTAAAAGTTAATGGTATAATAATTTTTACAGGCAACAGAAGAACAAATGTTGGGCGCTGCAAAAATGATGAGAGATATTTGTCAACCAAAATTCAAAATCCCGGATGGTAATTAAATTTTATAAAGGAACATTTTATTATGAATAATTTTTTTTTAATTTCAGATATAGCCGATGGTTTAACAAAAGGGAATTTCCCTGAAGATAAGACAGTAAAATGTTATGTAAATTGCCTAATGGAAATGTTGCAAGTTGTAAGGAAATTAATTTATTGTTTAAATTTAAGATTTGCTTTTAAAATCATTATAACAGATGAAGAAAGGAAAACTTTTATATGAATCCGCTCTTAAACAAGCAGATATGATGTTACCTGACGACATGAAACCAGATTACAGAAATGGTTTTGCAATTTGTAAGGACTCAGGTAAAAATATAATCTTTATTGGTTTTTAAAGCTTATATCATCAGTGTTTCGTGGGTAGTATCAATGATTTAAAACTTTTTTCTAGTCACTGCATATAAGGACCACTGCGAAGCGTCGTATGCACTATTGAAATGTCTTCATGACAATACATCCAAATTCATATTTCCATAAACTTATTATTTAGTAAATAAAATACTAAAAATTTTGACCTTTTTTTTTGATAATAAATGGTTGATGTACTGGAGCACATTTTTTTATTTAAAGTATAAATAAATATAACCCATCGCCGTAAAATGCCCTAATACTGTTTTAACCTGACACGAGAACAGACAAGGCAAGTCGTAACTCAGTCTAGCTTTCTTTAGTCACCGAATTTTAAAATAAATATAGATTGTTTACTCTACATGTCATCATGTCTAATTGAGGCTTTTATAGCATACAAATACTAATTACCGAAAGACTGCTTATTAAGAAAAATATTACTTCCGTAAATTCTTTTATCATCAAAGGTGTGATCGAAGTAAAAGAAAAACCTTTAAAAGGCACTAACAGAAATGCTTTAAGAAAAAAATATTCTAGTTCGTTGGAGTTAGTGTGTGAATTTCTCTCAAAAATATATTTATTTATTTTACATTTTCTTTTAAATCGTTTGCTAAACAAATGAATAATAATCCAAAACAAATTTTTCTCATTTGTTTGTTAGTGTTTTTTTGGAACGACGGCGAAGATGGAGTAAGTATTATAAAAATTGGCGAAATTCTTGTAGTGCATTTCGGAATTTTTGTGATTGCAATCAAAGCTGAAAAATAATCAATTCCACTATAAATAAAAATTCAATTTATTACAAGGAGGAAATTTTATTTTTATACGTAGAAAATCAGAATTGTTCGAACGTATAGCATAAACGATAACATAAATTTCTTGTTGAATAAGTGGAAAAATAGTAAAGCCCATCTTACTTAGAATGTATTATAGTATAGAAGATTTATCTATTTAAAAAATTTTCAGGTGACTGTCGAACAAATGGTCAATGCAGCCAGATTGATGAGAGATGTTTGCCAACCGAAATTTAAGATATCCGACGGTAAGTCTGCTTTTTAGTCTGGCAATCTGCTTAAAAATCTTCTATTATATTAAAATCGAATTTTTAGAGGTGGCAGACGGGATAAAAAGAGGACAAATGCCCGAGGATAAGAACGTGAAATGCTATGTAAACTGTTTGATGGAAATCTCGCAATTGGCAAGTTCGAACTTTGCAAACTGCAAACAATTTCCTTTTCGCAGCAGACAGACTTCCCTTGCTCCCCACCCTCCTTCCTTTTTTCCTAGGTAAAAAAGGGTAAGGTTCAAGAAGGAGCTGGCAGGAAGCAAATCGAAATTATGGTCCCCGATGAATTAAAGTCCCAATACCTTACTGGATTGCAGGAGTGCAGGGACTCGGGTAAGAAAGCGGTGCAGTATTGGGGATGATGTGTAGACCAATTGCCTTCCCACATATTTTCCCAGTGTCAACAAGGGTACAAGGGTTTGTTGTGATTAAAATTTTCTTACGACAGAACTTCAGTAAAGTAAACAAGGTGAAAAGTTAAGGGCCATCGGAGGGTTCAGAGGGGGTTTGCCAATGAAAATTTTCTTTACTTGAAACACTGTTGACTCGAAGCAAGTTAATATGAGAGACTCTTACAGTTTGGGAAATGACTTTCTTCGGGGAATTTACGGGTCGTACAACTTAATTTAAGTTTTGAGAGGAGTTGGGATTGCTTTTAAGAGGATTTTAATTCCCATGCCGATTTATCACGGTTATTTTCCTTTTCTCTTCTAGGGAATGGTATAAAAAATGCATGTGAGGCATCCTATGCTATATTGAAATGTTTCTATAAAACGACACCAGATTTCATATTCCCATAGGCAAAAACTGGATCCTTTGATGTTAAAGTGAATAAAATTAATAACTCAAAATGTTGTTTTATTTTAAGGTACACAAAGGAGAATATGTATGCCTTGATATATTCAAACGGTTGTCTTCATTAAATAAATTATATTTGCGAAATTACAAATATTTAAGATAAAGAGAAGTTTAAATAAAATTTTACACAATTTACTTTTCCATTTTACTATAAACAATTCTAGCTTCCTATTTATTCCTATTCCTATTTAAAATCATTTTCAACATAAATAAAAACTCATGATTTTGTTTTTTATGGAAAAAATACAAAAAAGGCAAACTGTTTGATTAAATTGAATGTTGGTACAAAATTTCACTTAAAAATAGTAGTGTACTAACATTTTTATATACTTTAGATCAAAACAATTTTGTGGATATATTTAACATAATTATTATCTGAAACCTTGCAGAAACGTCTTCGAAAACAATTTTTTTAACTAATTGTTCGCGATTATATCTCAAACTCATTTATTAAAATATTGTACAGAATTATTGAAGTGCACATGAAAGACGCATTTCAAAAGTTTTTTTTAAAATTAATTGCATGTATAAAACTTTAAAAACAGATATCGTTTAAAAGGCGCCTTTAATATCCTGACGTTCCCACACCATTAACCGCCAAAACAAACACTGCGGGATATTAAACAATTAATTAAACGAAAAATATCCGTTAATTACAGCAATCACTGACCAATCCCGCTAAATTATTGCAACCAAATACAGTATATACGTGTTCAATCCAGAAATTTAAAGAGTAATGCTCTTTCCCCCCCACAGATTATAAGCTCATTATGCAAGTAGCAGGTGCAATATATGCAGATATATATGTTCAATATGTTCAACACTTAAACTGCAGATATTCATCCAATTAGTTTTAGGCAAATTACAGGAAATCGAAAACATCCGCTTACAAATGAACAATGTATCACTATCAGAACAATGAGATGATTTCGCCGGGATCACGAATTGCACCTATCGTAAGTGTAACTTGGAACCGTGTTAAACGACACTGCAAAAACATTGAAATATATATTTTTTTATCTCTAAAAAATCCACAGCCCGGTGCATTCTAAGAATTACATTTAACAGACGTGGCCGATGAAGTCCGATTCCGCGTTGCTTGGAAGTAACTATCAAAAAATTAATCATCACCAGAATGTTTCGTTTCGAACACCGTCACGTTTTGATTTGTATTATTGTTTCTCGTTTATTGTATTTTTTAAGCTTGTCTGGTTTCATGTATGGATCTGATAGCGATTTAATCGGTGGCACTCGATGGGGTTACATTTTTTTCTGTAAAATATTAACATATAAAAGGCAACCGCCAACTGTTCTGAGTTTAGTTAATAAAATTTTTGTGCTTAGTGTTGTTGAATTTATTATTTGTAACATCATGCTGAGCGTTGGACTTTTACTGTTGATCTGTTTTAGTATTGGAATTGAGGTAAGGAATGATAAAAATGTCCTGTTTAGTGTAAATTTAAAATCATCCTTAAATTGCTCTGTTAAGGTAAAAATCAGTTATATTAAATGACGTTATAGTTTATTTAAATGAATGGGTGACTATTCCGATAATCACCAACTTGCATGAATAATATTCTTTTTTTAAAAAAAGTAACAATGTACCATAATTAACTACACGAATTTATGGAGTAGGAACTTTGAAATGAGTAGAATTATTCAAAAAGTCAGAGTGTATTTCTAGAAAAATCGATAATTTCTACAGCATCGCCAATCTAACAAAAATGCAATTAAAGTAATGGTACACTTATAAAATTCTGCAATGTGACTTCTTTAAGATTTAAATAAATTATGTACACACACAGAATAAGAGCAAACTTTTTAAGATCTTCCATAGCCTTCTATAAAAATATTTATTTTTGCCAACAGCGAGATTGTGATGCAATTTTCTATTTTTGCAAATTAAATTAATGGATCTGAAAATCTGAACGTGAATATTTTTTCCATATTTACAAAATCTTCAGTGTGTTAAAGATAGTTGATCCAATAAGTTAGAAATAGTTACCCCTTATCTTGCCCTCTTATTAATTCTATAGTTTTAGGAATAATTGCTTGTGACAAATAAACACATGAAAGTAATATAATTTTATGTAAATGAGAGATTTTAATTTATATTTTAAGTTTTCGCCACGCCACAAAATTGTGAAGAAGAACAACAACAGCATTTCGAAGTTTTAGATTCTTTCTTTCTTCATTTTTTTCACTTTAACAGTATTTTATTTAGGACTTTTACATTTCAGACTAGAGCAGAAGATGATGATGCTGATACTGACAAAGTGGCAGTTGCAAAAGAAATGGTCAAAGGTCTTGCGGAAGATTGTAAAGTCCAAGAAAAAGCGACTGACGGTAAAATTATTTAGTGTTAACATTTAAATATTTCATTCACATTAGACTCTACCTCTGACCTGTTGTATATTTGTTATTTTAAATAATTATGATATAATAAATTATTAATTATTTATAGCCGACATTGAAGATATGATTGCGAATAAAGAAGAATCTTCATACAAAAGCAAGTGTGTACGAAAATGTATGATGCAAGCGTTTAATTTGGTAAGTTTTGATAATATATATAATTTTATATTATTTAGTTTTAGTTTTCTAGGTTTAGTAAAATTTAGCATCTAGAAAAAATTACATAATAAAAAATAATCTAATACAATTCATTTTTTCATACACTAGATGGAAGAAGATGGATCTATTCCAATTGCTAATTTTATACAATTTGGTCAAATGTTGAGCGAAGATAAAGAGGAAGTTATTGACTTGCTTAAGGAAATATCTGAAAATTGTAAGGATATTGATGATCCAGACCAGTAAGTCAAATTTAATTAAAAACTGTATACTTCTTTTTAATGTATATATATTTTTTAACAATTTTTAGTTGTGAGAAAGCATTTAAATTTGGAAACTGTGTTGAACAATATGTAAAAAGTAAAGGAATTTATTAAATGTACAAAAAAAAAAAATATGGAAAATATTGGATAATGAAAAATTTTTAAAGCAAGCATAGACATTTTTTAAGATTTCAATCTTTCTTTATATTAGACTGTTGTAATTAAAATACTTTGTTTTTACTAAAATGTGCTTTATTTGAACAAAAACAATTAAAATATAACGGAATAATTACGTATTAAGTAAAAAAATAAGCTATATTTAGCTATTTTCAACTTTTTTACCATTCCACTTTCATTCCTCTTTTCTCGGTTGTGTCTTTAAGACACGACATTATTTTGAATGCGGCTTCACACCTTAAAGAACGGTTTAATTTATTTTATCAAAGTATAAAATATGTAAAATTCAATCTTACTGATCTCCATCGGTGACGTCCTTGCATTCATTGATTATTTCTTCAGCTAACTTCATCTTTTCAGGATCTGATTTGACTATAAAGTCTGCGATTTTTAGCATTTTTTCTACATTCATTTTATTATCAGCAACAAACTAAAATATTTATAAAATATATTATTTACTTTTGCATAAAACACAACATTTTTGAATATAATTTACCAATTCAAATTTATTCATCATACAGCTCTTTAGACATTTTCCTTCTGGTGTTGAACTTACTCTATGATTGAGTATAGCCTCGATGTCAGCTAAACATTTTGAGAAAAAATTAAATTGATTAAATCCAATATGAGTTTATATAAAAATTTGGTCAAAAAGTTGCCGGAATGGCCCTATTATTTCTTTCTTTCCATTTATAGGTAAGTAGTAAAACTGTAGTCATACGCTATGAGTTCTTCACGCCTTTTTTAACTCCCAGAATTAACAACAAAATAATATTTTTTATAGTGAAAAAATGTTCTATTTGTTTTAATTTTTCCATTCCAAAAACTTTTTTAATGACCATCATACTTCAATCGAACTTACCATCAGAAGCTCCTGTTTGATCTTTACACTTTTGAGCTAACACTTTGAATGTTTCTTCTAATTCATCCTTGGTTAAACTAGCCTATAGATCAAAAAAGTATCTTATAAAAACTAAGACACTAAAGTAACCAAAAACAGCAGCTCGCAATTATTCTTCGCTTTAAAAAATTATAATTTACGGTGTTTTTCAAAAATTCATCACCTGAACTGAAGCAACGACAAACGCGACACAAAGCAGAGCAACAACACCATGAAATTCCATTTTGGATGAGTTCAATTCACTTCTCCTGAAGGCACTTAACAAATGTGCTCAAATATTAAAAGGTTAATTTACTGACGATGTCCCGAAACTGATGAAGTAATCCGTTGAGTTGAAGCGATAGACTACGACCGTTTGGGGTTTGCACCTTTCCTATATATACGGATACAGATGGTGAATAATGGCTTGGACAGAGGACACACCTGGACGACAGATTCATCCAGGCGAGTATACACTACTCCACCAGGTGACACTCTTAATTACTATGATTTGAAAAGGTAGTCGGACGATCAACATTGGATGCTGTTGAGTGAATGTATGTATGTACACCCGGGGATGTCTGAAGTGGGTGGGCCTCTGCTGGTCACCAAGTGGAAAATGATAGGTTTTGGGATGATAGCGTACTTTTATGCAAAATCACTTGCGATTTAGATGAAAGCATTATATCACCGCGACTCGGTAAATTCTATCTGATGGAACATGACTTTTACATCTCGAATTTATAATTCTAGTGATATGCTTAATTTGTAATTTGTGTTCATAAAAAAATAACCTTTGAGTCTCAAACAGGTATTGTATATAAGGTCATGGTTCTTGTTTTAGAGCTTGGACTTTTTTTGAAACCAGTTGTTGTAGAGACGATATTTTAGAATTTTTAAATAGGTGTTCTAAGTATGAGTGACATTTTCTCTTAACTTTTTTAAAAATTAAAAAGAATTGCTAGATATCTGCTTGTTTCCTTTTTTTATTTAATTCGCTCTTACTTGAATTATATTTAACAGCTTGTTAGACGCAATAAATCCAATACTTAAGCCCTACAATTATAGAAATGCACCCCTCTAAAAAGAAGCTAACCGAATGGTGTCCACGTTAGAATATTCCAAATCTTTATTATTTTTATTTATATTTATTAATTTATGAACTGGCTTTTAAAAATATCTTCGAAATTTTTCGAAAACATAAAAAGATCACTTTTTTGAGCATCCCCTGAAATTGGTCCTTAAAATTCTTACACGATCTTTGGTTTATAAATTATAGACGTTTTCAATTTTGTAAAGCAAAGATAACATTTGTACCTCTTAAAGTTAGTTTTAGTAGAGTTCTAATATAGTTTAGGATAGTTTCGTATTTATTTTGGATTTCTTAGGAACTGATATACTTCTGGATTACGATAAACTACAAAACTGAATCTTCATTGTGTTTGCTGCATTTTTGTTTAGGCACCATTTTGTTATTACTTTTAAACAAATGTCAATTTTACGTACATCGTTTTCTTTTATTCCCTTAATAAAGGAAAAGATGTAGTAATATCAATGTTAAATTTAAATAATTGTTTTAGCACCTACAATATAAAAACATAAAATAATTTCCTAAAAGAATTGGTTTCGATTCCTGCCTCAGGGTTCTCTTAAATTGTTATTTTTATTGTTATTTCGATTATTTTCTTTATAGTTTTTTCTTTGAAGTTTGTATTGTTTTGTTTAAAAGTATATTTTACATACAATTTTACTTTTGCATTGATAAACTGAAAACACGGGATACAAAGTTCTAGTGTTTTCTTTTGTATCTAAACAAGATAGTTAACGAAAAACTACTTACAGAGTGTTACTTCGCCAAATTATTTACACGCTGTTGTACTTTTAATAACTTTGCAGGGTTATTTATCCATTAAATCTGAAAAACAATTCCTGCAAATAAATTTCCTTCCACCAACTTCGCGACGCTTTCCGTTTCAGCCTTAAATTTTCCACCTCATTTTAGTCAACTTCATAAATTCACCGCACTGCTCATATAAACATAAAAATCAGCTGTTTAACAAATGACAAACTAAAGCATGGTTTGTGTCCAGAATATAAAATAATATAGCCTCAAATTTTTCACTAGAATGTCAAAATTCATTTCCATCCAAATTCCGGAAATTTGCATAAATGAACTCCACCGTGTTTTTATTAAATTTAACGTAATTTCATAAACAGCTCCACATTCTGTTTTGATTATACTGACGCAGTAATAATAGTTATACAATAGAATAATGTCCAGGATCCAAGACCTAATAGGAGTGTTCCGTGGGGCTCAAACTGTCGCAGCGGCAGCCGTGAAACACAACGGCGCTTACTATCGAAAAAGTTGGGCCAATTCGAGCGTTAAAGAAATAGTTGATCGAAATATTGATATTGTAAGTAAACAAGTGAAAAAAGCCTCCACAAGTCCGACGACAGAGCTGAAGAAAGTCGCGACATTTGTGAAAGAATCTATCGAAAGACCTTACGCTGCAGTTGCCGGTGTTCAACAACTCTTAAGAGCCAATAAAAAGGTAAGTGTTGTGTAATTTGTCCTGGAAAGATTTAATTTAATTGCATTTTTAAAAATCTGAATAGCCATCTACACCCCTATCCACTCAAAGTACTACTCCTAAAACTACTGAGATACTACTAGATGATCCAAACCTTGACGTTTCCTCAATTACCTTAAACGAGCTAAAGGAGATAGTTGCCAAAAGGAATAAACAAAAACCTAAAGGTACATCTAACGTGCAGACCCACCCTGTAAAGGAGGTTGCTAAATCCGGAGCTTTAATTGCGAGATCAAATTCCGAAACAGCATCTGTGGATCATGAAGCAACTTATGTCGAGAATATGCTAAAATTTATAGCAGGTAAACCGCCCGATGAAGCATCCCAACAATCTTCGCCTTCGGAGTCAACTGTGACAGATGCTACGCATGAACTTAATGAATTGAGTTTGGTTGCAAAGCAAAGAAAGGTGCCATCCAATCGTGTAAGTCGTCTAGCATCGTTTGGTACACTATTTGCAGGATTAGGTGTTGGTACCATTAATGAACTGACCAAGGGTGCTCTCGGTTTGGGAGGTTCTCGTAGTGTAAGGGAAGCCTTTCTTAGTCCTTCGAATGCCGAGCGGATTGTTGACACTCTTTGTAAAGTTCGAGGAGCTGCTCTAAAACTAGGTCAAATACTAAGCATTCAGGATTCAAATGTTGTCTCGCCAGAACTGGTTAAGGCTTTTGACCGTGTACGACAGGCCGCTGACTACATGCCGGATTGGCAGGTTGATAAAGTGATGACCAAAGAGCTTGGTTATGACTGGAAAAAAAAATTCAGTGACTTTGAGCAAAAACCATTCGCTGCCGCTAGCATAGGACAAGTATGTTGTCTAGAATAAATTTAAGATTGAACAGAAATATTCATTAAAATAGGTTCATCGAGGAGTTTTAGAAGATGGCATGGAGGTGGCTGTTAAAATTCAGTACCCAGGTGTGGCCAAGAGCATTGAAAGCGATATAGATAATCTCATTGGGATGCTTAAGATTTGGGACGTATTTCCTAAAGGTTTTTTCATCGACAACGTTGTCAAGGTAAGTAATTTTTGCTACACGTTGAAGGCCATTAAAGAAAAGCTAGTCAGTAGATTTAATTACATAAAAGTGCATATTAATTTACGATCGAGTTAAGAAAATTAAATTGAACCAAGTGACACAGAACGCGTAAATTTACATGCAATCGATAGGACCTTCCCCCGTCAACGTAGGATTTACTTATTCAACTACATTCTTGTTGACTTCTATAATATTATTCTTTTATATTAGAATATATTGTATAAAAAAAATATTATCATATTGCTAAGCATATTTTATAATATCGTGGTTATTGAAACCAGTTTAAATCAAAAGAAAAGAGTACGTAAACAGACTGTAAACTGCGTCACGGATGGACCCCGAACATTTTCTTAATAAATAAATATACGGAATATAATTCAATAAAATGTAAGAAATTTTATGGAAAAAAAATAATAGGACACTATATAATTGAAAAGAAATATATACCTCTAGTGTTTTTAGCATTTCAGTGCTTTGATTTTAACCATTCTTTTTTTAAGGTTGCTAAGCGTGAACTTACTTGGGAGGTTGATTACACCAGAGAGGCGGAATATACTGACAAATTTGGTGAAATGATTGCTGATTATAAAGAGTACTATGTCCCAAAAGTAATTAAGCACCTCAGTACGAAAAGTGTCCTTACAACAGAATTAGTTCCGGGATTGCCCTTGGACAAGTGCTTTCATAAAAGGTACATTTTTAAAAATTCCCATTAAAAATTAACAATTAAAAACTTTGTAATATTTAGTTACGAGCATCGCTACTTTATAGGAGAGAATGTCCTCAAGCTCTGCCTCCGAGAGCTCTTTGAATTACAGTGTATGCAGACAGATCCGAATTGGTCAAATTTTCTCTATGATTCAAGTTTACAGAAGTTAATGTTAATAGACTTTGGTTCAACGAGGTTTTATACTAGAGAGTTTATGAAGAACTATAAAAATGTAAGACTGATTCGAAATGATCCTAAGATGAATTCTTAATTTATATATATTTTAGATCATAGTGGCAGCTGCAAATAATCAGCCTGAACAGATTTTAGAAGTGTCTCGAAAAATGGGCTTCCTCACTGGCTACGAAAGTAAGCAAATGGAGGAGACTCATGTGAATGCCGTAATGATTTTAGGAGAAGTATTTCAGTATGATGGTGAATTCGACTTTGGAAAACAGGTATAAATATATTTATTTTGTTATAGCCAATAAAACTAACTTGATTTGTTTTTTCTGTTGCTGTAGAGTACCACAAAACGATTAGCTCAAATACTTCCTACAATGGTTGCTCACCGATTGTGCCCCCCACCCGAAGAAATTTATTCTATTCATCGAAAATTATCTGGAATTTTTCTTCTATGTTCAAGACTTAATATCAAAATGAATTGCAGACGTTTGTATGAAGATATAATTCTGAATTCAAAAGTATAGTGATAAATAGAAAATGTATGTTTATATTTGGTGCTGTAATCGTACAATCAATTAAGTATGCCTAACTATGATACTCCAAGGATTTGCAACGTATTAATTAAATAAATGCGATTTTCTTGTTTTCTGCATATAGATTTACCTATTTATATCCACTTTAGTAAACTTTATTATTTTACTTTTCTGAACGCGATCGTTTGCTAAATGACCTCATACTAACTAATTAATTATGCAAGCCATTGCTAAGGCTAACATCTTCGTATTAGTTCTGTGAATGTACATTTATTTACTATACTGTATCGGATTATGTTGAAAGTTGTTTTTAAACGCAATCAAGACAAATCAACTATTTGGGTTTTAGTTAGTCAACTAACAAAACGACGATATTTCGTAATTAAAAAATGAAACATGCTATCATTAATACTTTAATTCCATAAGCATCATAAGGACTGTCTCGGATGCGTATAAATAGATCTTAGTATTTTAGAAGCCTTGCAACAATTAATGTTTGCAACACGAAAAAAAAAGTAAATAATTTACTACTTTTTGTTAGAAAGTCATAGGGTATTTTATTGTTTACAAATTTTGAAATTGTATTAATGGTAAAATGTTATTTTTTTTAATGGTTATTTTTTGAACACATTTAGGAACGTTTGACTATTTATACTCTGTTTACTTCAGAAAAAACGTAAGTGGAGGAATACGCATGGTTTCACTGAAAAATACTTCTGGAAATTGCAAAATACTATAACAAGGATGCTTCTATGACCCTTATTCTTATAAAATTAAATTTTAAAAAACTAAAACCTGAAAAATATTATATATTTTTTAATTCCCCGTAATTGTTCGCTTCAGAGTTAAAATTCTTTAAACACATCTTATGTACATAACAATTTCTGCAATTACATTTACATAGCATAAAAATACTGAAACATTAACAATAATGAAAAAATAAAGCATATAATTAAAAACAAAATCAAAAAAAAAAGATTTATAGAAATTAACTTTTTAAATGAAAAAGATAAAGCGATCACCGGGTCTATGAACATAAGAAGGCTCGAATACCTCTACAACGTGTGATCGAAGGCATCGAGCCAACTTAGTTCCGATAACAGGTGCTTTTAAATTTAATAAATTGAAACCATCCGCTATTATTCAATATTAAAATTAGTACTTTTCCGAACTTTCGCCAACGGCTATCTAAACGTCTGCCACCGATAAGATAGTGTTCCCTGCATATCCCGGAATTTATATATCGATGGAATTTCTAATGAGACACTTGACTTCACTAGTAATCGAAGTGCTATTTTCAAGTGAATATCCGCACTTTAAACAATCATGTTTATATATCAAATTGTAAAAAAGAATAACAATGCAAATGCTACTTAAGAATACTGAACTCCATATAAACCATACAATCAAAAAATTTGATACCAAATCTTCAAGATCACTCCATAGTGATGGTACGCGAGTACGGTGATGATTTGTGAATGTTATAATCGATAGAAAAGGTTCACCTTTGTTATGGTCAACAAAGCATAAACATAAAGGTAAAATGGCGAAAAGCAAAACTTTCATTTACTTATGTTATTATGCGGGAAAGGTCCGATTGGGATCAGCTCGTTGCGGGCAAAAATGTTTGCGGTGATGAGGTGGTGCAATTCAATGGTCCACATCTCGTAAAATGCCGCGGAATTAGATTAAACGACAATGAGCTAGCGTTTTGTATTTCTGTGACTTACTCGACTTAAAATTGCGCCACCAAATGAGCCATGCTCAGATTTCTAAATCTTTGACTCACCTGATTTAATTTGGACTACTAAAATATGGTCTATTTCTTGCAGTTGTGGGAGAAATTATAAATTCGTATTTTGTGTTGATTATTATAACAAAATACTTTATGAATCTCTTAGTAAAAATATAAACACAAGGTAATTTATAATCACGTATATAAAAATAATTTAAAAAACTGCAGAACGATATTCAAAACTATTTCTTCAATGTAATATTATACTAGCATTAGTACAGAGATGCACTTTTAGTATTAATTGCAAAATTCAAAAGAATATGGTTTTATTATTAAAAAAAGAAGTAATGTTCTTCATAGAGAAAACAATTATATAAAATAAAGATTCGAATTTTTAGTAAATATAATAAATTTTAGTATATTTAATAACCAACATAAACAATTTCTTTAATATAAAATACATGGACATAAAAAATATAATTTTAACTTAATAAGAAGTTTTCAATAGTCCACTATAAACAAACAAATAAAAAAACTTTGTAAAATATGTTTCAAGTCGTAAAACCCTGGAAACAATTTTAGCGTGATAAATTAGCCAACAGACAAATAATACATTAAAAGTGAACAGACAGACATATAGACAATAAATTGTATTACGTAATGTGATGAAGTCACATACAAGTAGATAATTCAGGAAATAGTTGTTTTGGATTCTCTATCAATATCACTGTTAAAAGGCATAGTTTTTTATGAAACCTAAATATCTAATTTTAACCTAATGCTTTGCGAATTACTATTAAATAACAACATATAGATTTAAACTCTAGATTATTTCCAAACATGCAAAGACTTTTATGCCATGTTTTTAATCTGTTCTACTTTTTATACACATGTAGATTTGATTAGGTATTGCCGCAACATCAATAAAAACATACATACTCATAACGTGTAAATTATTAATTTACATCGCAGTCATCAGTACGTTTTATTTAAATTGCAAAAGTAATAATTACTCGCGTGCCTTCATGCCAGCAGCGACGATGGGTGATAATCGTGCTTGAAATTCAAACTGCATACACCTTCGATTCATTTTTGCAATCAATCACGTCAGTCATTCCAATTTTAATTGCTTTTGTAATTCGCTTGCTGCCCGGGCAATCTGTTTAAAATTTGGCCATCATCGATAACTACTTTATCATCACTATCATCACTGGCTACTATCGGCTTCTTTTTAATTCGCGGTTCGTATCACACCCCAAATGATCTTCAAAATTTCTCCCTTTTTTTCGCCTTGTAAAAAACAACAAAATATCTCCTTTCATCATTTTTGGGATTTTCTTAATTTTTACAATTTTATTTGTGTAACAAAGCGGGAGGAAAGTAATTGTAATTTCAAGTACCAATTGAATAACAATCGAATGCTGTGGAATTGATTTTTTTTTCTTTTTATCTAAAATTAAGAGAAACACGAATTTAAACCTTTTGTTTTTGTTAATTAGATGAGAAACACTGAAATTAATTAGCGGAATTCATTACTAAAAAAATAAAAACACGTAATTGATTGTCTAATTAATTCTCGAAGATGTCGAGAAGAAAGTAATTTTTCCAAACCTGTACACCGACCCCCGTTGGATTAATATAATAGTAATCTCCAGATTAAAAAAAGAAAAAAACAATTAATACATCTTAAATTGATCGTATAACAGCTGGATCTACGAATCCACACGAGGTGAATCGAATTAAACTCATGTTGAAACATACACACGACTTTCGAGTAATGGTAAAATTTTGTGAATGGTCTGGATTATTGGATTGATACCATAAGATGCCATAAAATACCTCATATGAGATCATTTCTGAGTTCGGTGAAATTTGCCTTGCTGTTGCAATTATTTCGATCTTTTCCCATTAATCACTATAATCTCTCATGATATAACGGTGCAATTAGATCATAATACTGTGGGAATGGAAAACTCTTAGTTGGATATCACACATGGATCACATTTAGTTCGACTAACTGCACGGCATGCGAGAAAAATAAATCAAAATCAGATCGGCCTTTTATGTTCAATGGACTTCACACTGCCATCAACTATATTTAATTGTTTGAGCTTTTTTGTGATGCTGTTGAAAGGCAATGCAGGAATTAATGAGGAGGAATTTGAATAGAAATGTTGTGGAGTCTTTAATTCAGGAATTGTTTTGCATATGTTACAATTAAACCTACTCATTGAAAAGACTAATTGGCTTTTTTAGAGTTGCATACCACCTTAAGAAGGAAGTGAACCTCTTTAGGATTGCTCGTTTGTTCGCATATCATAGTCTATTTTTTCTAGATTCGATAAAGCTTGATTTTTTTCAATAACCAGAACTTAAAAAGTATTTTTGGGGATTCAGAGGGTAATTTTATTACGTGCTACTTTTAGGAAATTTTTTTACATGGTAAATTACATTATGGGACTTGAAAGTTATTTAACTTTCGATAAAATCACTATCACTTCTAACAAATATTTCTATAGTCGCTTTTACTGTACTATACAAAAAAATACTACACATTTGTAGTCTATTTTAGTGATAAGAGTTGTATCTTTAAGAAACGTTTACTAATAATCGTCCAAACTCAAAGTAGTGTATTTTAAAAAGAGCACATTTAAAATCTTAATAATGTGTTAAGAACGGCTTTTTCCATTTCTTTCGCTCATAACTTCTAAAATATCGTAGAGCTTGACCAAAACAATGATAAAAAAAAATTTTCTTCGTCAAGGTAAATCGAACTCATTAAGTTGTATTGTAAACGTTTTGAGACCTCTTTAACAAATACAATAAGAAGAATTTAACGACTCAAAAACATTTAAGGTCAATTATGTTCAAGGATGAGAACTTCCTAAAAGAGTATCGTACATTAGTGTAACAAAAAATAATAAAGCTATAATTTGATATATCATTTTGTACTTAGTAAAATTCTTTGCCAAAATAAGCGTATTGTTGTTTAGCTTATGGTTAAGTAAAAAATCACATATGACATTGAATTTAAAGACATCTGTTAATGAAGCATTTTCAGAACTTTGGGTTGGTTTTATGAGAAGGCCTTAACCCTTTTTAAATGCAGCAATAGTCGTGAACAACGTTATCTAACTACTTCATGAATGATATTATTTCGTTTTAAAGTACCTGCGAAACACTAAAATATTATCTTTTACTTAATCATACACAAAACCTGAGAGCGTATCTGAGTGTATCCGGCAGTTAAAATTGTATAGAAAATTGTAGCAAGATAAATCATTTTTGTTACCTGGGAGTGGTCACGCTAATTGAGAGCCTACAGTAAAATATAAAAGAAAAATCAGTGGAATAACAAAAGAAATGGACACTACGTTCCCTAAAAATTCGTTAATTACCGCATACCTGTCATACTATTAGAGTACTTTCTTCACTTAGCAAACGGTATCAAATACCTCCCAAGTCAAAAGCTTCCTCCCTTTTACTTGTCCATTTGTCCAATTCGCGAAAAAAAGGGAGATTAATTCAATTTCATGCATCGATGTACAATTTTGCGGCACCAGCAGCATCTGGAACAATCACCACCATTTAAATGGAGGAGGCTCTGTCTAAGCAACAGCCTTCACTACTCTCTCACTTTTCCTTTTTTCCGGAGAATTTTTGGGCTCGGATTGTTACGCAACACTTCTTCTACACTATGTCTCTTCAATCAAGGTAACCACAGTGGATCATGTCATCTCGAACACTTTCACCTGCCTGGTCCTGATATGTAGTTGGGCTAATCAAATGGCCCAAATCTTCTACACAATAATCGTAAATTTCTAGAGGTATACAAGATTATCCGAGAGACGTGACATGTACAATACCTTAACATCATCACTGCCCTAATATCTTAAGAAAGTTAGGTTGAAGATCATCTAAACTCCTTATAATTAATGCTTTACCGGTAAACTGTTACATTTTGAGAAAAACATGCATGTGTAAACTGCTCACGCATAGTCTCATTAAGGATTGGATTAGCTTAACTAGACTTGCGACCACTGTCCTGCTAATGGCGGGAAAAGGTGCTCCGCTTGGTCATTTCTTAACTTTTTCTTCAGAAGTTTTTTCCCTTTTTTTCTACATACACTCAAGCCCTGTTATGTGCACTCTCTTCCAACTTTTGATTTCGATATAAAAGACCACAGATGGAAACGTGTAAATAAAAACAAAAGCTGCTATCGCTACTGCTTCTTCCCCCCAGGCCCTGAAGAAAAGCGAACCAGAATGTGATCTTGGCATCACCGTGAGTAATCTTGCGATCTTGAAGATCTTGGGGATAGCTGCCAAAGACCTTCACCGGATCCGATCTAGTCACTGTCTTGTCTTGTAGCTCTTTGACACTACAATTGCATAAAAAAGCGTGCTGCCGTTGACGGCGGGACCCCCTTTTGAGGTGGATTTCTTTATGTCGCAAAATAGCTAAGATCACGAGGTGTTTAAGACCCAAGCAATTGTACGGCCGGAAGAAAACATGAAACGATTGAGACCCGGCTAGTTGATTGAGATTGAGCATGTCTCGTAACCGTAAAGAAGAAGGTGGGCTTCAGGTGTTGGAATAGCTCAGCAGTTGAATCAAATGGAAGACACTGACGACAGTGACGACCATCTTTTAAAGGAGATTGTTGTCGTAGATCAGCGCGCGAGAGAGTCTCCAGGTGGTCGTCAGATAGTAAGGAGGGAGTTGAGCTACTCACTTTTAATTTCGGTTGAAACATCTTGAAATGCGTTTGTATGAGGCGGCGGTATCAGAGGAGCCGACGAGCGTGCAGCTCCTCCACTCACAATGTAGTAAAAGGTCCGCGTATAAAAGCACTTGAAATTTGGTAAGTCAACATCACTTCCATTCGTTGATTCCTAAGAAGAGGATTACCTTTAAGACCTTACCGGCGCGGCTGTTATAAGAAAAAGGGCTAAGGAAGTAGCAAAAGAAAAGCCGCGAAAGTTTCCTGTGTTTTCTTTTTCCTCTTTTTTTTTGTGAAATTTTACCAGAATGAAATTAGCCGTAAGTAGCCTCGCGGATCTGACTTGATTTATGGGATTAATGGATTAACTCGTTCTAGGTGCTGATTGTGTGCGTCCTTCTAGTGGCGAGTGTATCTTCAAAGGAAACGGTTAAAAAGAAATCTGGAGATAAATTACTTAAAGGCAAACGTGAATCTCCTACGGGATCATATCTACCACCTTCGAATGCCTATCTGCCACCGTCGAAATCTTACCTGCCACCCACAGGAAGTGGAGGCAGCATTGGTGATGGCCATGGAGCTGTGGAAACTTATATTATAGCTTCAGGATTAACAGGATCATTAGGCGGTGGATTTGGTGGTGGTAAATCATTTGGAGGCGGTGGTGGCGGAGGATACTCCTTTGGTGGCGGTTTCGGAGGCTCGAAGCTTGGATCAGGTGGATTGGGAAGTCTAGGAGGTGGTTTCAGTAGCGGAGTTTCTAAACTTCATACTGTTATTATTCCATCTCAAGCCTATGGAGCCCCAGGAATTGGAGGAGGTCATGGACTATCAGGAGGATCTCATGGTATATCAGGGGGATCTCTTGGAGGAAATCATGGTCTTTCCCTTGGTGGAGGACATGGATTCTCGTCTGGCGGAGGACATGGTGGTCCAATTAAAGGCGGATTTATTTTTGAGAGCGCTTCTGTAGGAGGAGGTCAATCACTTGGTGTTGGTTCGGGTCATTCATACGGTGGTGGAGCTGGAGGTGGATCATTTGGAGGTCATCCTTCAGGTGGACATTCTCTTGGATCTGTAGGAGGAGGTTTCGGAGGCCATTCTCTGGGTGGATCTGCACATGGCTCCTTAGGAGGTGGCTACGCACTCAGCAGTCATTCTCTTGGTGGTAGCTCATCTTTGCGAGGTCATTCCTTTGGAGGTGGCTCACCCTTGGGAGGTCATTCGCTTGGTGGAGGCTCTTTTGGAAGTCACTCCCTCGGTGGAGGACACTCATTGGGTGGGTCTTCCTTTGGCGGACACTCACTTGGCGGAGGTTCATCATTCAGTGGTTACTCAAGCAAAGGATCTTCAAGTGGCTTAGCTTTCGGAGGAGGATATGCCGGTGGATATGGAGGAAGTAGCGGGTATTCATTTGGAGGTGGTAGCCATGGTTTAGGCGGCGGTCAATTAGGCGGTGGTCATTCTCTTGGCGGTGGACTTGCATACGCTATCAGTGATGGTAGTGATCACTCTTCTTCCCTAGGATCTCTAGGAGGAGGTGGGCATGGAGGAATTGCTTCTATTGCAATTCCTTCAGGATCGTATGGAGTTCCACTTGGTCCCCCAATTGGATCTTATACACCGCAGATTAGTATCGAAACATCTCATGCTTCTGGAGCATCAGGAATCACTGCTGGTTATGAAAGTCCTGCCTATGCTGCTGGTCACAAGGGCCTCGGCCATTACCAATCAGGAGGCTCCTTTAGAAGTGCTGGCGAAGCAACCAAAGTTCTTGCTCTAGAAAGCTCTGGTTATTCATCATCAGCTTCTGGTCACTCACAAGCCCCTTTCCGTCCTTCAGTATTCTTAGGAGCTACACATGAGGTTTCAGTTCCATCTAAATCGTATGGTCAACCTGCTCAGGAGTATGCAGCACCCGCTTCTTCAGGTCATGGTGTGGAATACGAAACTACAGGAGCTGGAGTTGGACATGGAGCATCAGCAGAGGGCGCTGATGTTTCTACAGCTTATCTGACCCCCAATGTTCCCGAAAAGGGCTATTTACCCCCCGGTCGTTCTTATGGCACCCCTGCTGCTCCTAGCTCCAACTACGGCGTGCCAAGTTATAACACGATAAATTACTCGCAAGGGTCATCCCATGGCCATCATTAGAAGTAGGTTGATTAAGTGATAAAAAAAAGATCTTGTTTTATTTATTCCTCCCAGATGGATTTTGCTGTAAAGCTTTTTTTATAATAAAAATTTTTGTTAAAATATAATGCTTTTCTATATATAGCATCCGGTGCGCTCGTTTATGACCTTCTGCGGATACCCCGTAGTTCCGGAAAGTAATTTCACGATCACGCGATCAGATAAAATCTGGATAATTCACGTCATATCGACTCATAGGATGTGTGAAAGTTCCGTTTAATTCCAGGTAAGTAATTTCATTCGGTGCGCACATTTTGCTTTTGTTTTCCTTTTTTTGTTTTATATATTTTGCGATCGTGTTGTGCATATATAGAGCAAAAATAGGTAAAGTGAAGGTCATTTACGTAAATCGTTCATCCGACTGCGGCTTATTCGAGCTAATGCAGTTAGTCGGTGAGTGGATTGATCCCGTCACTTCTTGCCACTTTCATTCACTTTCTTTGCTCAGGTGGTTGGTTGGTAGCTTTATTGAAGCTCGTAAATCTAGATAGGCGCCGCTTCGCACACCTGGCTGATTGTAGCGAATTGCAATGTTTTAAAATAAAGTAGCCGCCGCTTAAGGTGAAATTTTGCCATTCAGGTAACAAGCCAAACGAGAAATTACTGCTGCTGAACTTTTGCTATTCTTGTAATTTTTGTTGTAGATGGTTCAAGGTCGTCTTAGACACTACTAGTGGTAGTATAGTGAGTTTTATTGAAAGTATTTTGATTTCTCTTGCGCATTTGATGCTGTGCAGAATTTTAATTCGACGGTGATGACTACTAATATTTTCTGTCTTTTCTAAAAGATATTCTGACATATTTGTCCACTACTCCATTGAATTATTTGAATACCCTTGATTCTATGGCATTTGTTATCGTCCAATTGATTCGTAATGTTATGACTCAGATTTGTTATTCCGGGTATATTTTTATTAGACCTTGCTTTTAAAAGGCTCAGTACATTTTTCATTAAGATTTACGACCAAAGATATGAAAACAAATGGCTTGATATATCTTAAGTATATTCAAAATGGCAATGGACCCCCACATGTATAAGATTATCATCTACCTGCTCTTTGGAAGGAAGTATCTACTATTTCAAACTGTGTTCTCTAATCTATAAATTTACTTGAACTGTTTAAAATTCTTCTCATAAACCAAATTCTTATATATATTTATTTCCTAATACCCCAACATAAAATAATCATAAATAATTATAAAACAAATTTTCAAAATTAACAATATCTCTAGGAATGGATTAAATTTTAAATTCTGCCATTTCAGTTGTGAATGTCATGCTATTTTTTCAGGATGGGGTCTCATAATTTAATAAGCAGAGTTTCTAGAAAAATCCAATCGATAAGAATCCAAAACTTTCAGAAAACCTCTGACTACAGTCAATTGTTCTAATTGTATATAAATTTAAATAATCAATAAAAATCCCAAAATATGAGTTGCATTGAAAAACAGCTTTGAAATATTTTTACGGCTCTTGTGTCATAATTTAAGCTAGAAACTATAAAACTCTAGGCCAAGACCTCCACTGAGTTCCAGTTAAGAGTTTATTTTGGATCCAGTAAAAAATAATATGAGACTTCTTTATTAAATTAATTATTTATATTTTTAAAACAATTTTAAGACAAATTCGTCATCTTATAACATATATGATGATATATTGATGATGGTAATGATAAATATTCTATAAGAAAATAATAAATTGCCTTTTCGATTTTATTTGAACACCTTTCATTCAAGATGCAAACAAAAAATAAACTTTATACGATTTCGAATTTCTCTAACAAATTCTCACAATATTTCACACGCTGACGGACTTCTCAGGTTTATTCGAAAAAGAAATTGGGCAATTGGTCAAAATCTACATTCAGTGTGCACCTAATAGAGCAACTAAAATCAAAAGAAAGTCGTGATCATGTCTGGCTATTAGGAAAGTCTAGCCGCGTCATTTCGCGCGGTAAAGGTGAAAAACGAAGCGACAAATGAAAGATGCAAGGAGAGGCTATAAAGCACAAAAACAAACAAATCATAAAGCGATGAAAAGAAAATTTAAGACCCGACGCCGGTAGAATTTGAAATATAAAGTAAATATGTGTATATATATATGTCTTACTCAGAGTAACTTTTATTTGTGGAAAGGTGTTAGCATATCCCCCACACGAACGTAGGCACAATTTTTCAGGTGTTAATTGTCCGGAATTAATTCGCTTTGGACCTTTTTGTCTACTTAATTGGATAACCGGGTGAATTAATGGCATATTGTCTAGCGCCACTTCCACCTTGAATTCCAATTCATTTCATTGCATAACATTTTTGCAAATTTAGTTCTCATGTTGTGCAATAATACTACCGCCGTGATAACTTATTTTAATATGCGAACAAATATGGGTCATTAAACACTCACCCGCTTCCTAACTCTATTGAATGCATCTTAAAAACTATAATATATCCTGTTTTCTCACCATGACGTTATTGATGAATTCCGTGCATTTATAAATTATACATGCATTATACATAAATCTATAAATCTTTAGAATTTCTTTTACAACCGGATCGTCTTTAAAAAATCTTAAGAATGTATTTAAATCTTTATTAAATCTTCTTCTATCGAAAGAATCGAATATGCAAATTACACTTAGTAGGAATCTTTTTCAGTTTCTTTAAATGCATGGCAAGACAGCGTTGTTTATATTTTTTTTTATTACCTTTATTATTTGCACTACGTCGCAGCATGAAACAGGTAACTTAGCGAACCGCAACTCATGTTTATTTATCGGACATTATTCGTGCGCTCGAAGAAATACTAGCTGAATACATCTTGAGTCAGAAATAAGTCTTTCTTCGGATTAAGAGAAAACCGCTTTAAAGCAGCCTAGCGCCTGCACGTGCTTTGATTATTTTCATATCTAGTAGGTATATCTGCCACCATTATGATGACTTTTTGTATTTTTCTTTACGGTCGATTTATTCCAATAAATAGAGGACTTGAATTCGGGGTTCGGTATATTCAGTTAAGATACCATAGAGGAATTATAGACGCTGATTCAGTCTTTAATATTAAGTAAAATTGTGACACTATCTTTATAGCATACGTAATACTACGTAGTAAATTTTAAGAATTTTCAGTATATGTGGATAGGAGTAAAACCGGGATATGTTGTTTTGAAATATTTTCTTTTCATCTTAATTGATTTAAAAGTGACCATGATAACTTCGTTAATTGCGCGCAATGTATCAAATGTTTCTGCCATATTACCAATTCAGTGTAAAGAACACTCTACTTTGGTTGTTCCCTTATAGGGTCATTCATATTTCTTTAGAATTTAATGTTATTGCGAATATATTGTTTAAAAGATATCCTAAAATGTATTCCCCACTATTTCCGAAATTAATTAAGCCACAATTTTTTTATTTAAAAGATAAATGCAGCTCTAGTTAGATTAACTTCTAAGGAACTTCACTATTTAACTAACATAGACTAAAATGTGGGTAATCCTTCCACAAAAATATTAGTCAGAAAATATTTGAAACATGCTACAAATACTCGATTTTTTTGCAAATCATGACATCACGCCTCCACTGCAATTAAGCCTATCCCACAGAACAATTTTAAACACAAATTCCCGTAAACTGTCTGACGAAAGTATTAATTATTTCGTTTCATTTTCAAACTGTTCTCAATTACCTCCTACCTTCTAGCAATTACTGACTAATCTTACCCCATTTATCCTCCTCCATCTCAACAAATTAAATCAAGTTCGTCGCTTGACTCTTTTGTTGCCTGAGATAGAATCACATAGCACAACGGACGGTCTTTTTGAAAGCCATACCTATGACTACCTAGTAGTCATAGAAAACACGATGATCTTCGCAAGGTGTGGCATTGTCAAGGCACAGCACGTTCAAGTAGCTGATTTAATTTGATTTACGTACATTCTTGGTTAAGGTCTATGGCCATGACAGTCCAGTTCCGAGCACGATTCATGCACCGCTGATTCTCTCAGGTGTAATTACCACATCTGAAAAACGAGACGAATGTGCGCAATTGCACCCAAAGATGGTTTGGTCGCTCAGTAAATGGACCAAAACATGATAAAACTGATACAATAGGAGAAAGACCAACAGATTACAAGTGCATGTCGAACTGGTTTTGTAATGAAAGTAAAAATCGAGAGAGCCGTAAATACCACCGTCGAGAATCTTTAACGCCGTGGGATGCAGAAACCAGTACTACCGAAGAGGTCGCCAGTACAACCAAAAGGGTTACTAAGAAAAGACAGTGAAATTTAATTTACTTTATGAAACACAAAAAGTGTAAAACGACCAAAAAAAAGGGGTTAATGATGAGGCTTAAAGTGCTGTTGGTCGAAGTCTTGGACAACCACTTGCATTTCGACAGATTCGAATACCTTTAAAAAAGCAATTTTTCATGATTAGTCACCGTATTCAGGTAACGAAGAAAAGAAAGTAATTTTCGGTTAATTCTTATCCATGACGTCAAAGAAGAAAATAACAAGAAATATAAAAATAAATAAAATAAGAATAAAAGTTTTGCCAGACTACCTTGCTTTTACTGTTGCGACAGTGGACGATGTGGTACCAGATTTCGTAAAAGGGGTAATACAACCGCATGTGCTTGTTCATCTGATCTTGAGCTGTCTTTTTGTGGTCTTTTCCACCTGACGGGCGACGCTGCACCGGTGAAAGTGATAAACATACGCGGAGAAGTTAATTGCAGCGAATTATGCACAAGTCGCTGAAATTTACATCTCTGCTTTACTTTCAAGTACCTACGCGAAAAATCAAAGAATAGGGCGTTTATAAGTTGCTTTAATTAATAGTGACGTCCGTTGATGCTGTTCGCTAAACTTCTCTAGCCGGATTTTAGAAAGGTGGGTTGTTCGAGAGGTGGAAGCACGTTGTTCTTTTATTACTAATATTTTAACACATATGCAGATTAGATTGGGTTTTTTTTTGGTTTAGTTCTTTTCACAATCATATCGAAGAAGATTGCATATATTTTGGCGAAAATACCTCCAACGTACTATTAGTTACGTTAAAAACACTATAGGACATGTAATGCTAATTCTATGCAGAGTTTTGATAGTGCCAGTGGAGTATTTAAATTTCTAAGTATTTTTATATTTAATAAAAGATTAATAAAATTCATACATTGAGTCGAAAATGGTTTTTCAAAAAGATATATTCTTCTTATTTTCAGTCCATAAAAACAATTTTTAAAATCACATTTTTAGAAACACAGCCCTATTAAAAAATTATCAATGTCAAATAAAATATAAAATTGTTAAATAAGTAATTTTTTTTAAATGGAGACAATTCAATGTTTGGAAAAAAAAACTAGTGAATTTTACAATAAACCAATAAATTAATTTTAATGCCATCGCTAATACAAACCCGAACTCTAAAAATAATACAATATTTTTTTCCATTATTGAAAGACAATTTTATTGGTCCAAATTTCCAAGGCCATCTTATGCATATGCTTTTCATTGTTATTCATAAAAATATCTGACCCATTTTAATTGTTTCAACACAATGTTTTTATAAGTTTAAAAACACTCATTAATATTTTGAGTCATGTAACTAGTAACTACACGTCGATCGATTTGTAATAGACAATCGAGTCAATCTTTTACATAACAAAATTTACTTTGGGTCTCAAGATATCTTAATTTTCAATGCACAGATATAAAAAAATTATTTCGAGCACGCTACTTTCCATGATTCTAGTTGATTTACGTGGAACAATGAAAAAGGTAAATTGATATGTTATTTCTAGCCACAAAATTTGCTCCGAAAATGCATAAATTTTTTGCTAATTCCCCAAGGACCGGTAAAAAACGGGCATCTAAGGACAATAAGCACAGACCCACTACAAAAACAGGTTTAACAAAACAAAGGCGTTTCTCTTTTGTATGAACTAATCTTTCAATAGACGTGTGCTCAGGTCCATTAGCCGGTGAGCACTTAAAACTCTTTTAAAACACTTTAAGGCTCTTTAACGTGCTAAAGGTAGTTATGCGAAGATGCGCACTTCTTCTGATCAAAATATTTTGATTTATTGCCCATCACTCGGCTTCGCGGTTTACGCCTGATTAGGAAGATTGATGGATACTTCATAAAGATTCTCTTCGAGATCTTCTGTCTGCTAAACGAAAGTAACTCAATTTGGAAAAATTAGGGTAACTCAATGAGATCGGCAAAACTAGGTATGTGATTACGTGCAAAATGTGATAAATGCAGTTGATTGGACTTTCAGACATGTGGAAGCAATTATGTAAAATTAATGATATTATTCGTGGTTTTTGCTGGTTGTAAAATTTCTTATCAATTATTACTACAATTCTTGAACTATAATAAACACTTGCCTCAAGAGGAAAATATTGGCAAATTAGCTAATTTATTTTTGAATGATAATTCTTAAACAAACTTTACAGAAATTTTGATAGCCAAAATATTTAAAGACCTCGATAAATAGAATGAATAGACTTTTAAAAAATAAGCACATAAAAAATGCAAACGAATTTTCATATTCATTTTTAAATGCAGTTGGCTGACCCCTTGTCTAACTAACCTCATAGCTAGTCGAATAGCCAACTGACCGCTTGATTGACTATTCAGTCCTATACATCCCGAACGACGTGAACACTCTGACCTCTACATTTGGCTGCTATGTTATGTTATGATCAGTAAATTTTTCCCGCAATTTTAAATGAAATTATTATTTCCTATTAATTTTTCTTTAAAGTGATTAAATATACGCAAAATTAAAAACCGAAAATAAAATTCTATCATCATTCGAAAGCTTATATCGATTTCTGTTTTAAACAAATTTTCCTATTTTCAACTTTCTGTTATCTTGAAGGTAGTAGAACATTAATTTTGATTTTGACTAATGCTATTTCATTTTTATAAGGTAATAAAAATATTTTGACCGATTTTATGTGAAAATAATTTTTGAAATAAAAAGCGATAAAGGCAATCTTCAAAAAAATATTTAAATTCAGTTTACCATGTGTTATTTACTTTTTTTAGAGGTTTTATATTATGTTTGTATTCTTAAATATTAATTTTATAATCTCGAAAATCTTTAATTTAGTTAATCTTTGCATTTCTTCGAGTCTTTTATAGACTTAAAGTCTGCATTCATAGTTTGAAGTTTTTTTCTGAATGCTAAACATGCTGAAATGCTTTCACTAACGTTGACGGTAAAACAAAGGAACTTAGAAAAGTGTTTTAAATAGTTCCACTTTGTTGTTAACAACTCTAATTAGCATTTTAAAGCCACAGCGGATGTTGAGTTCATAGCTAGCACAATAAACCTGTCCGACACTTCCCCTTGCCATGTCTCAAGTTGTCTGTCTTCGACGTCAACAACCTCTTTCGATTGAAAACATATCTCAACTTCTTGGCGAAATCTTGACCTTGCTCAAATAATTACTGTTTCCCTTGTCTCAGCTCTGTTTGATTGCTTGAACTTATATAAAAAGTCCGATATACCTGTCTGGGATGCAACTGTAACAAACAACGCACTGTATCCTTTCACCTGACGTTTATCAAAACCAGTTGCAAATTTCCATCATTGCGGTCAATGAACCCACACCTGAGATGGTCAGAAGATCTGTATCAACGTACATTACCTCATATAAAACATAAACAAGATCACAAGATCGTATGTAAGAAAAGTGATTTGTTACTTCTTTTCATCTCTCTCATATGCGAAATTGCTTCAAGACGGCCATCAAATCGAAACAGTGAATTTCCACCTCCTTTTCTAGTTCACTAAGAATTGAGAAAATTCAATTTCGTGCACTGGCGCAGAGTGGGAAAAAACGTAATCAAAGAAAATTGTTTGAACTAAATGGTCCGATCAACGGCTTCTCTGGTAGTCAATCTACACCTGGCTGGTCTGATCAATTGCAACTTTTAGTGCATGCGAGATTTTCCCGTTTGTTTTTTATTTTCTTCATTTTTCTCATTGATTTTCTTTTTTAGTCCCTGCCAAGTTCAGTTACCAATCCGAGGCATTTCTTCTCGGTAATCTTTTGATTTTTATTGATTTGGGAAAAGTAGTTCAATGTCGACGTATAAAAGGTGCTCGAGATCGAATACTAAATTGATTCGTTTAGTATCATCCGATTGGTGAGTCACAGGATTGCGTGTCGAGTCCTTCAATCTTACGTGCCGTGTGGCCTTTGAACTTGAAAATAAAATGCGTGAAATTTAAATGTTGAGCTATTTTGTGGCAACTATTTTAAGACGGTAGTATTGACCGGAACCGTAGAAATTGTTCACGGATTACATGACGTTCGAATAATTGCAATTTAGCAGTGATTATGAAAAAAATAGTAAGTTAAAATTGCAGAAAAAGTGAAAAGATCTCTTGTGCAAAAGATTCAGTTTTTGTTCAGTTTTGTTTATATGTTCACTACTTACAATATTCACGTCATGTAGCTTTCTATGTTTTATTTTATATACAAAAATGATTTCTATGCAATCATCAATTTGTCTTCAATATTTAATAACAAAGCTAATATTCCACTTAACCTGTTAGGACAATTTTGAAAAACAAGTTTATTTATAAAATATAAACTCTTAATCTTCTATGAAGAATCATACGGAATGGCACTAAATTAACCGCATGATCATTAAATGTTAACCCTTAAGATTTTATAACCAATTGATAGCGGTTTGGAGTTCACAGACGTATAATTAATTTGTATTTGCGCTTAAATAATTTTAGTGCTGGTTAATTTAATGGAAAGGTGTTAAAGTTTATTACACGTTCGTTAAACAAACAGTCGAAATGAAGGGGATTCCTAAGAGGTTTCGATATAGAACTCTTTAAAAGATGGATTGACTCTTAGATGGGAGTTCCTTACGACTATTTTAAAACTATTAGCCACTTAAATGAGTTGTACTCTTATCTAGAGAACCAACCCAGGAGAACTAATTAAAAATATTATTCTAAAAAATACAAATAAATTGCGAATTTTCCAAATGACGGAAAATTTTATGAAGAAATAAAAGTTAATTCAAAATTATACTTTTTGTTTATAAAAAGTATTTTCCCTTCGCATTTTAACTGAATTCACCTCGGAAAGAAATCTTTTTTCATAGATAGTTGCACTGTGTAATCGAAAGTAGCACAGCACGTGTTTGATTACCCATTAGATCGTTAATTCCCAAAAATCATTCACACTTAAAAAAGTTAAGCGTTTTTATACAAACAACTAAATCGAAATATTCCAATTCAGTCCTCAAAATTTAATAATCACCCTGTCATGAACCTCAAATGTTCAACTCTAATTATGTCCACCGAAATTATACACAATTACACGTTACATTTTCTACATCCTCATCTTGGGGGGTATTTGGCCGCGTTTACGGACAGGTACCATAACACGTGCTTTGGATACCAAGGTGTAATTTCTCCGATCAGAGAAACAAATTTCAAGTTCTGAAAACCGTGGTCACGCCGACCGCGACTGCAGCATTATATCACCGGGGGCAAGTTTTTCATCGTTTTGCACTTTCATCCATTTTTTTGTTAATTAATTGCACAATTTCTGCACGGTACTGAGTGAATTTCAAAATCTCTGATTAATCGTATCCGCTACTTTCTGGGAAATTTGTGCAGTTCTGGTATTCTGGTAAACGCAATCGTTCGAAAAATGTGAGCCAATTATCATGGCCAATTATAGAAAATCGGGAATTCGTCAAAGCGTGGTAGGAAATAAGATATTTGATTGATATACGACAAGAAGTCTCGCCGTGCCCGACACCCAAGAAAACTACGAAAGATGTGGTTTTCCCAAAAATGGTTACTTGTTTCCGACGGTCAAAACAAATGTGCTTTTAATGTCCTAATCAAGAATTGGATTGCTTGGGCATTTTATTAACATTATATAAATTAGTAATAAAAAGTTAAGCTCTCATCAGTAGGTTAGAAACAAAAGCAGTAGCTCAAGCCGTAGTTTGGTCACATATAGAAAACTATGTTGTGCCTCATTTTTGATTTTTTAATCAATAAATTAAGGTGAAATATTACATTTATTCATTATCAACCTTTTATCCAATACACATATTAAAATATGGTTTTCAACATTATCTTTTTAAGTAATATTATATTACAGCAAGATTTTTAAATAAAAATCCAAACATTGATTGGAAATTTAGGGTTTTTATAATGCACATAGTTTGTTATAAAAGTAAGTAATAGTATACCATATTAGAGCATAGATCTTTATAAATCAACAATTCTTCTCTAGTTAAAAGAGCAATGGTCTCAAAATTAAATAGAGTTGAACTTAATATTTAACATTTTTTCATGTTAGAATTTAAAAGGAACATTTATTTAGTTCTTTTTTGTTTTTACTTTTTCACTTTCTGCAAGTGGAAATTTCTCTTATTTCGTTATTAATAGTATGCATAAATAAAATATTTGATTCTATAATAAAATTGCGTTGTAAAAGAAAAAGTTGTGAGAATTAAAATAAAAACCGAGTTTCTCTGGAGTTTTAGTTTTCTCGGGATTTTAAAATAAATGATTTCTTTTACCTTTCTTTATTCCTTCCCCTGAAGTAAAGGAAGACTACTCGGTATCAACATTAAGTGGAAGTGAATTATTTTGCTATTGATTACCCACCTGGTTAATGCCTCAAGACAGGCTTTACCTTAGTAGGCGTTGTCTGCTGGGTCTGTTGACAGAAATTACCATGATAACTTTCATTCGCATAGGTTCGATGACATGCCTCATGTATCTACTTGACTGGTCTGGTCGTAATAGCACCTTCTAGGGGTAATCAAGTGAAAGTCAAGTCTACCTGAGATCTAGGCACTTTTACGCGAATGACTTAATCTATTTTTAATGTTTCTGTCCACATGTTTTTTTTTTGCAGATCTACAAGGTGCTTCTCGCTGGTGTGTTAATACCACTAGCAGCTTGTGCTTCTAATCCAGAAATAAAAATTCAACAACAGCAGCAGAAGAATGCGGTACAAGCGAATTTGGGACCAATTTTTAATGCAATTAACAATAGCCACCAAGAGGGCTTAGGGCCTTTTAAGCCATTCCACGGAATTTTTTCGGGCTCTATTGGAAATCAGCACAACCAACCAGCAACAAGCAACCAGATTAAAAGTCCACCATCCCTTTTGGGTCCTATAAACGTACAGCCAAATTATCAACAAAATCAAATACCTCCAATTAAGCAGACACCATCACCGACAATTCCGACACCTGTACCATCTCCACCTTCTCAACCTAATTATGTCCCAATTGTACAACATCCCATTACAACACAAATTAAACAACCGAATCAACCCTTACCACCACCTGCTATATCTTTACAACCGGCTTTAGGACAAACCGGGCCCACACCTGTAATCTTACAATACTTAACACAAGGGCATGTACCGGGACCTATTCAGTACCTCCAACTAATACCAACTCGTCCCCTGATTGTCCCTATTAGCCCGTACTTGGCACAAGTTCCCAACTATCAAATTCACCAGAAGGTTGGACAAACGAATTACCAGCCAAAAATCAATGCGATCAACGATCAGATTCCGGCAGCGTCTAGGACATCGCCAGGAAGTATTGTTGGTGGTTATGTCAATAATTCTCCCTCGTTTAGATTTTTTCGTTCCAACAGTGGAATGGAAGTCATTAATCCTCCTACGGACCTGAGTCTTAATACTAACGAGTACATCCCGGAAATGGTGGTTAATTTGAATAAGATTTCTCCAAGTAGATCCTGATTACTTTGAGCCTCCGCTTGGAACTTATGAAAATATTTTATCGACTTGTAATATCTGTTAATTTGTCATTTAAAATTTTACATTTCAAATAAAGAGTGTGGTAGTTTGTTGAGTTGTTTTTTTTCCCCTTTCTTTTTAATAAAAGTTGTATGATTCTTATGCATTATAAACTTAGTAGTAGTAGTTTTCAGACAAATTATTACAGGAATGAAAAATTTAAAAACTTTTATATGTATTTGCTATTGAAATAAAAACGGTGTTGGGAAGTTCGATTACTTCTTCTCTTGCAAGGCCATAATTACGTAATATGATCGGTTAACATGTAAAATAATTAAAAGTTAAATCTATTACATATTCATTTATATAATTTAATCTAATTAATATTATTAATACATTGCATAGTTTTCTATTGAGATCAAATTATGTTCAACACTAGATAAAATATGTAAAAATCTGATTGATCTACAGCACTCAACTTTTACTAATGTAAACTGAAGCGATTTTTTATGAACAGGGCACATCAAATTTAAATTATTTAAAATTGTTTAAAGTTCCAGTTTAAAAGTCTGTTCACTCGTCTTTTTTTTAAATCTAAAGAAAAAGACAATATTTTACTTCATTGCATAAATATTAAATTAATCTAAAAATTGTTAAAAGAATACGAATTAATAAAAACATTATTTAACTCAATTATATTTTAGTCTCATTTTTAAAATTCAATTTAATTTCTTAGTTATAATAAAAATTAAAATTACCAAAATCAAATTAAATAATCAAAAATTACTCCCAAATATATGCAAAATTTCTAAATAACTAACAAAATAACAAAGTAAACAAAAGTTGTTCGAAAAAAGAAAAATAGTAAATAATATAGAAAATACTATAGACGGCCAACTTCACCTAAAATGATTTTTCTGAAATAAAAAGTGTCACCATTTTTGACTGTGGAAATGTAGAGAATGTATCCATTCAAAAAAAAAAAATAAAATAACAACAATCACATCGGGTATGTGAAAATTGCTAAGATTGTAAAATAAGAAAAATTAGAAAACATTCAAAAGCAATCACAGCGGCCATCCCCTTAAAATGGCCATAAGCGCGCTCAACGCGACAACACGATGTCCACCTGGATTACTATTATTAAGCTCTCGAAAATAGTACGGTCCATGGTCAAAATGTTTACGCCCTCGTCTGTTTCATTCCAATAAATAAAAAATTACGATTTTAAACGCAACTCAATTTAGCAGAGAGAGAAATTTACCCGCAAAGCGTGTGGACATTGCGCAACGACCACGAAGTGTGCGGAATGTGTACTGAAAACACGATTTAGCACTCACCTGGTCGTAGAGATAAATGCACGGATAAAAAGATCACCGCCAAGTAGATATTCAAATAAAGGCGAGCAGTAATTGTGCGTTTATTGTGGGAACAGTTTCTAGTATAGCTTCAGTGAGAACTATGGCTTCCCGATGAAGGTCTCACATTGTCAGTTTTCTTAATTGCCACGATATTTGCAGAAGACCTGTGCAGGTACGTCTCTGTAATGAGTGGTGGGCGTGTTTCCATTAATTTAACTTTAACTTGAGCTAGTTAATGGCCTTTCTACGCTCTAGCTAGCGAAAGAGTTTTTCAAGAGTTTCAAGAAGTTGCAGATGTACAACTTTCTAACGAAGTAGCAGCAAACAATTCTTTAACATTAAAGTATGTGGGCAAGAAGAGTATAAGTGCATGATTTTTACGTAATTAAATGCCATTCATAAGAAAATATTTCACCGTCTTGACTTGAAAGAGTATACAAGTGCCCCGCAAGGTTCATCTTTTCTGATCAATCAACCGTTTACTAGCACTGCATGAAACCTGTGCTATTAATTAAAAGTGACCAGGTGGATTTGCAGACTGCCGTGAAAAACAAAAGGTGCGCACAGCATTTTCGAACTATTCGGCATTTTGAACTTTCATTATTTTACAAAGATTATAAAGAGATAGTCTTCGTGTGAAAGATACCTCAATTATGCTGCACCGAACCCTAAGTTTTTTTTAGTCACATTGGAAGAAGATTTTCTCCTTACGATAATTCATCTACTATAGAAGCAAGTGGACAAGTCTAAAAGTAAAAAATAATCCAAAAAAAGTTTTGTACGATTTATTGATGACAACCAACGGAGGACTGTCGGAATTTCTTTCAAACCCCAATCATCAAATGTTGGCTCATTTTAGGACCCTGATCGATTGATTGATCATCTGAACGCTTGATTTTTGTTATATCAGATTAAATTCGATCAGTGTTGCGAAACGATCAGTGGTTTGATGAACATGCACTTCGTACACAGGTGATTTTGTGCAGAACGCTACAGAGTTGCGAAAAATTAATACACGCAGCCCTTGCCGATTGATTTAATTTTCTTCTGAGCAATGATCTACAAAATCACCTGCAATTTGTCTACGAAATATCAATAAAGAGAAAATGTATTACTACTCAGTTTAAATCTTTTTTTATACCCAAATTGACAGCAATTAAACACAGCCCGCAGCGTTTGAGCTTGTGCGAAATCTAGCGTAAGCTAATCATTGGCAAAACGAAATCAAATCAACACAACGACGACGCAGCTACACGTTCGACGTGTTTGTCGGTCGAGTTAATTAGCAAGTTAAGTCATACCTGGTGAACGTTTACGATAACAAATATACTTCTTCAGCAGCAGTAGGCTGGATCATTCAGACATCTTTCTTCGTCATAAATTGCCTATGTGGTTTCATGATATTTAGCAAGACAAGAGTATCTCAAGAGATCTTAACGTGTATCTAAAGTTGTTACAGAAAATATTCATTTTTGCTTAGATGTGATTTACATTTTGACGTCCACACTTGAATATGGGGTGAGTAATTAAGGTTGAGTACAGACTAGTGAGCATGAGATGTTTTTATGCAAAATATTATTTGCAAAAATTTTAAGTTCAATTAGGAAGTAGTGACAAAGCATCAACACGATTTATGCAACTATGTTACAAAATTATTCAATAACTTCTTCTACACGCTAGTTAAGAAAGTATCATATTATTATTTTTTTCTTAATCTCTTCATAAATGAAACTAATGAAATATTTCATACTTTAAAATAATTTCCTTTGACCATATATAACATTTTATTCGTAACTTAATAATTTAACTTCTCTCGCAAAGAAAAGTTGTAATCTATAAACAAGTACATATTATTAAAAGAATCAATCAATCAAAATACAATTTTTACTACGTGTATTAATTTCAGGCACATCAGCTTGCTTCGTAAATTTATATTTTGAAACAGGTGAAAATTCACAAGTCTAATTAATGGTTAACAAAATAACATCAAATTTTTATATCAAAAATACCATACACCATAGTATTTTCTACTAGATCTCATTTTACAAGATCGATCTATCAATCAGGTAATAGGAGCACATCTTTATAAATATATTAATTAACCATTAAATTACAAACACTATAAATATTTTCGATCCATTAAAACACTGTAAAATCGATTGAAATATAATTTCATAGGTAAAACGTGAAAAAACAAGAGGAAGCAATAAATCTTTGTTACAAGCAGGAAAAAAACGAGCTGAAAATATTTTATAAATTTCTCCCCACGGTGGCAAATATCTCTTTAATTTGCCCCAAGTACAACACTGCACGATTTTGGACAAAAAGGGAAAAAACAACAGAACACCTTAGTTTAGCAGATTTGTTTTTTGTGATAAAATTTGATGAAGATAAATACTTTTCGTGCCGAAGAGGAACAGTATGAATTTCTTATAGTTCAATAGTTTAACCTCATATAAAATAGTGATAGATAATAAAAAATCTGTAAATCTTCTTCCAATCAGAATGATTTATTAATATGATCCGATTTATCGATTTTGAGATATGAAATTATGATAGAAAAGTGTAAAATGAAAAAACCAGAAAAGTTATAAAATGTATTTTCCCCGAATACTTTGTAAACATCTCGTTAAATTTTCAGTATAATTAAAATTTTTTAAATTAATAAACTCATTGTCTTTGTCATATTTCATTTTGTAAATTTATTGCATAAATCATGAAATCAAAATATTTTAAATTATCCACACGTTAAAGCAAGCAATTGTTATTTTCCACTACCCGTTAAATTCAACAACAAAAAATCCCAGCCATGCCGAAACCCTTTTACGACCCATGGCATTGTCTAAAGAAAAATTAATATTGTGTTGCACGGTTGCCAATCAATTGGAAGACGTTTGTCGAGAGCCATTCCGGCATTAATAAAATAACAATAAAAGGTAAAAGACAAAGAAGACATTTACGTGATTTCAGCCAATAGCAGGCATTGCACGCAAAATCTCACCTACTTGCAATATGTCATCTCGACGGAGGTATTTGCACCGCAGCCTCTTGAGATAAGACCATCCGGCAGATTTGCCTGTAAACCACGGAAGGCAGAGAAATACCGCTTGGGATGATTACTTAGCCTCCAATTTTCTTGAAGTACGTCTCTTATGAACCAGAGTCACGATGACTTGAAGAGAAGGAACAGAAGCTTCACGTTGGCAGCCGTAGCGGAAGAAACGCGCTCGTTGAATCACCTCACAGGTGAGTTTTGTGCGCTTTGGAATCAGCGTAGCAGCAGCATCTAGGCAAAGGTAAGAGAAAATGTAGACATCACGCGTTAGCGGTGTTAGCCGCTTCCACCAAAAGAGCACCTGAAGACGTTTGATGGTACAGCGATGACGAGACGGTAGTTCTCGGCCTTTTCCTGAAGGCGGTTAGCGGATTGCTCTTTCTGTGTTGCCCTAGGTCTGCTCTAGGTGTGTTAAGATAGGCACGTTGTGTTGCCGCGGAGATGTTGCCGCTCATGGGTCTCAGAATTGGTATCCAGGTAACTTCATATATAAATGGAAAGGCCCCACTATCATCTTGATGTAGTTCATTGGATACTTTGGCACATATAAGTTAATTTTCTCAAAATATAAGAAGCGCGGTCTCGTTCGCGGATTGTGCTTCTGTGGTTTCTTCGCGGTTTCCTTTTGATCGGCATCAGACAGTGCGTGAGTTTCTAGCCGGTGTTTTTTGTGATCGATTTTGATTTGTTTTTCATTGTAAGGACCTTTAGGGATACCTAAGGATTACTTTAGTGACTGCTTATAGGAATAGAACAAGTTATAAGAAAATGGTAAGTGATAGTAGAAAATGTGACCTGCTTTGCTAGATTTCAAGTGAATGGACAAAATGTAAGTGATTGGAAGAATGTGATGCAACGATGGCGTTTAGCCGCGCTTTGAAAGGTGGAATGCAATCCAAGTAGGACTATGTGAAAATCTCGTAGACCGCTTTTGAATTATTCGTTGCTCATATTCACTTCCAAGATAAAAGTCTTCAATGTATGTGTATTTTTTTAGAAATTCCTGTTTATCTAATTTTCTCAGACATTGTGACTTACAATGAAAAACATTTGCAGTTTTTACATTTTGTACACTTTAACTTCTACAACGAATGAATTCAAGCCATTCAACTGGCCAAAGCAAGTCTGTGGTTCGAATACAATTATGAACTTAAGCTATGATAATAGAAATTGTTCAATAATTGCAAAGAGCGCAGTTTAATACCATAGATGCCATAGACATGGTGATTATATTGATAACTTGTACGTTATATCTAATTAATATAAATTCTAGTTCAATAAGATTCAAACATTTGTAAATTATATGTTTGAAATGCATATAAGGATCACTGGAGTCATTCTGATAGAGTTTTTTTTTATACATTTATTAGTTCAGTATGTCAAAATAAAAGAGTATGTAACATTATACTATCGTAAGCAAAAGCAGGGAAAAATTGAAATTTTGGGGGTTTTAAGGGTTCACGAGTTCCCATCTATATTTTAAAACTTTATCCTTAACAATTTAAAAACTCAGCATCAATCAATGTTCATAAAATCTTGTAATACACCTTCCTTTAATATGAATATAACTCAGTATTACTTAAATAGTATTTGAAATTACCTTTGTCAATATTATACCATATGCCTACGTACTACATGTCTTTAATACCTATTTAATAATCATTTTGAACCTTAAATTGCCGGGTATTATATTATAATACAATTTCCTGCACAAAAACTATGGATAAGTAAAATTCTAGGTAAAGAATTTTCGTATTTCATCAAATACGAAAACTTTGCGTATTGCTTCTGTTTTTATAACGTTTTTAAAACTCTTTTCGCTCAAAATTCCATATATCTTTTTTCAAATTATATTATATATATTATATTTTATTCTTTATATTATATACATTATATTTTATTATTTTTTATCACAAATGTAAACTCTCTTTAAGAATTTAAAAACATATACATAAATTTCATTTTTGACTGTTTAAAAGGATGATATTTCTTTAACTTTTATTATGAGGTAATATACTACAAGAAACGTTAATTTGATTTTTAGTAATTCCTATTGGCTTTTACCGAAATTACAAAAACTAGCCACACATATTTCATCACAAATTGCGAAAAAAAAATTTAATTCGTTAATGAAATAAAAACTATTACATCTACTAACGAGTGAATCACAATATCTCGTCGATAAATCACAATAAAAGTGAAGGAATCCGTTGATTCCGAAAATTTGTAAGAAAAGTATACGTTAGTACGTTAATTTTTCTTAAAAAATTAGTTAAATTTGAGCTACAGATTCCTCCGCATCGAATGCTAAAAAGCTGCCCAAAAGGGAGAAACTATGAAAGAATAAATTAATTAATTGTTTTAATCATTTAGGAAGTTATAAAAAAATGTATCCACATAAAAGATCTAAAGCAATGCGGGCAGTATAACAAAAATAATTGAAGGTTGTACCTTCACTCCTGCCGGACGGAATATAGTGACCTCCTTAGGAATTATCGTAAAATATAAAGCGAAAAAATGACTGCCAAAAGTTGCTGATAAAAACCATCATGAAGGGAGCTCCGACTCATTTGTGGTCATTACAAGATTGACTTGCGTTTGCTACATCGCAATGATTGTTTAAGGTCTTACTGATTTGTTTTGTACGAAGGTAAAAAATTGGCACTAGTTGTGCAATCACACTTAATCGAAGTGTTGAAATTGTATTTGCACAGCCTCAATGCTTATTTCGGGGCACCTTTATTGCATTTATCGCTTTTTATTATTCTTCACCCTTCGAACACGTTTAGGTATGACTTTAATTAAAAACAAAATAAGATGGTACTACAATTTAAAGTAATGGGCGTAATCCAATTACGACGGCAGACCTATCATTTAAAAACCAAACAATGCTCCCTTTATTAACTTATTTGTTTTCAATTTGTTTCATAATTAGGTAATTAAATAGGATTCGAAAACTAAATACTAATTCAAATAAAAAAATAATATTATATTTACAATAGCAAGATTTCCGTTTCACTTATGTAAAGAAAATATAAATTTAAGACCTTAACTTCAAACATAGAAAAAAATTAAATAAGTATCATTTTCAATGTATGGTTTATAAAATATGTAGCTTTTCCATTATTGCGTTCAAAACAATGCAATTAGTATTACTAACAAAAATTGAGTCTAAATAAATCTTTAATCAAGATTTCTTCATTAATAAATCTTCATCATTGTCGCTAGATATTAAAAAGCAAAATTGGCATGTTACATGATAATGGCACATTAATTTATCAAATTAAATCTGCTATTTCATTTTTTCATGTTTAAATCATTTCCAAAAACCTGATTTTAAGTCAAAAACAGACAAATTTCCTTATTATGTTAATATCTTTTAAAGCATATTCAAAACTTATTATATATTCAGATATCAACCCCTGAAAAGGCAAAGAACTGGAACAAGGCATCACATTTACGGCAAACACCAAGAAAAAATAAAATAATAGATCTTACGATTTTAAGTCTTTTTTTTTAATCAAATTAATTGGATGGCAACAGAAGACGGGGCACTAAATGAGAAGTCGCGTTGTCTAGAGTCATTTACCTGCCATGCTGTTCTATTTGTGATCTTTGTCTGCTTCCAAACGAATTTTAGAAAGTCTTTTTTATCCATCGCTTGCATAACAAAACAAAAATTACCTGGTGGCACACTCTCATCGCTATTTCATGCATTTTAAACGTTTATTTCTCTCAAGAAAAATCGACATAAAGAAAATGTGGAATTTTGAAAGAAAATTTTAAAAAGTGCACCTGAGATGAGTGTTTATGACCTTAAAAATTTCTGCATTATGGACATCTTCCGAGATTATCATCGTTTCTTTTTAATTAGGAAGAGGAAAGTAAACCTCTTCCCAGCACAGGTCGACAGAGAACAAAGGACGCCGAAAAATAATAATACTAAAAATGTTAAAATGCGTTAACTAAAATTCACTGCGTAAAATGTCCCATAAATTTCTCCTGTTTAAAACTCGTTAAATTTTTGTTGTTTTCAGAAATTTACACTATGACACGAAAATAGTGAATGTGACCCAACTACGGATTCACATACTCCCCAAAGCACGCTCAAAAGAGTGCTCGAAAATGGGGTTTACCTTTACCTCTTAACCCGTACTTAAGGCGTCTGTCATATATCGTGACTGTCGCACAGTCGCCGACAATAATAATTACACTCGGTGACAGAAATTACGAAAATTTTGTTTGTGGAATTTTCATGAGCAACAATTAGTGTAGTTAGTAGAATGTGACATGATTCGAGGTGTCAACGATAGGAGAAATTTGCCATCGTGTTCAGGGCAATTACCTAACGCGTGAAATGGACTTGGTCTACCTAGTCCTGCTATTGGTGCTTTTTTAATGACTTCCTTCTTCGCAGTTTCCTCTTAATGGATGTGCGCAGTATGCATCGTTTTAATGAGAATTTAGCACTGAGAGTACACGGTGAATTAATACGATTAATGGCTCAATAGAAAACAGATTTTCACCTTTTTTGATGCTATTTAAAAAGAAGTTCCGTTTTAGAATTAATTAATGATGATTTCATACATTAATAAATAATTGTATCGTATATTTGTATATTGTGTATTCTACAAAATGTCTCGGGAAGTATAAAACATATTTTTTAAATAATTATTTCATTTGAAATTTCAATTGCTCGGTTTTATGTGTAAGTCATTTTCCTTATAAAGCAAATATTGTAAATGATTCCATTAAGTATTATGAGAAATCCAAGCTAAAAGCTGCTTAAGCCATAAATCCCTAATGTCTCCTTTCACCAACACGTTCACGAAATTATGAACGAAATCGGCGCAACGTAAAGTAATTCATCAAAACGAGCGTACTAATACCCTAATTGCCTATAATCGCCTATCGAAAACATCTAAATTGCTTGTTAGAGATAAGTAGCACTCGAATCGTTTGAAACGACATGGAATAAGCGTGGGATCGGTCATAGTGGTCTTAATAAAACGAAAGAGTTAAGCGACGAACTCGTCAAAAAATTAATAAATACACTCTCATACACAATGCAGCTGAAATTCGGACCGCGATTTCTTAATCGTTCACGGTACATTTATTAATCTTAATTTTGTTTATCTAGTTTGTATAACGACCATTAGTATCCATCAAGGAACTACTTCACTCAGATGGAATGGACATAGGGAGAAAGGCTGTGCTGTTGCAAAGTGTTTGCTTTATGCCGGGAAGAGATTGCACAGCAGATATGCTGTCTCAAACGACATAATTACTATATTTTCACCGGGCGTGCGATGCGATGCGCATGTCGGCAGACAATCCAATCTAGGTAGATAACGACTAGAAGAAGGTAAGAAGAAATGAATGAAGGGGCATCCTTTCAAATTCTCCTGTAACTTGTAAAATTAATTGCTTAAGACAAGAGAAGATTTACTGCGTGCGATCATGACAGTTTAGAAGGAGTTCTCTTCAATTGAAGTATAATAGACTCTATCTGTGCAAGAAAACTATCTATACCTACCTACTGGCCAGTTACTTTTCTTGCCGACTATATCGCAATTATTATAGATCTTCTGTGTAAGATGAACTTGCGATCCTTATGGTCTTCTGGAGAATTTAATGCATGTCTTAAAATTTTTATAGCACATAAAATTGGCGCTTCATGAATCACGTTCACATCAGTGAATGGCAGTGAATTATGCCTACAAAAATCGTAAAGGTGCAGGTTGTGCTGTTTATTTTGATATTGATTTAAAAAACAATGTTATCAATAGTAATTTTTTAATAATACAAATAATTCTAAAATAAATTCAAAAGTGTTATGTACGATTTTGCACTTTTAGCTCGATGTTTCTTTTTAAATTCAAGGTAATACGAAAGATAAATATTTCTAACCAATTTTTTAACAGAGGAATATAATTTAAAATTTGATTCAAAAAGGGTCACAGTTTATTTACCAATTAATTCTTTTTTTGAATACATTTTATAAAGCCGGATTTATTTTTTGTATTTTTTTAACGGTTAGTAAGTTCCCTTTGTTGGTTTGTAAAGTACATTTTAAGTTCTCATTGCCATTAAGGTATCGTTGTACAGCCACTTAATCTAAACATAACCCCTTTTATATTGGATATTTTAAGCTTATTAATTTACTTTAAGCTTCGATCTAATATTTAACAATTATGGAATCTTATTTTATATTTCCGTTAAATTCCATAAATAATATTAATGCATACTCTTTACCATCAACCAACACCCGCATTCATTTAATGCGACCTATATAAACGCGTTGTAATCCGTACTTATGTCACATCCGCTTACCAATAGGATGTACAAAAGGTAAAAGTATAAATTCACTACCTCATTACCTACTGAAGTTAACAATTTACTTGAATTGACTTAGCAGCGTTGATTGAAGTTAAGACCATAGACATCCCGCAGATCTGCAGCATTAATATAATCAAATACTTTTTACCACTTTAACCGCTTTCTCTAGTTACCATTTTTTATAACAGCTGATGCCCAATTCAAGTGAAAACTTCCTCGGTCAGTAAGAATTTGCTCGAATTAATGGCTTGCTCTATATTACATCACCTTAAGTGTCTTAAAGAGGAACACATTAACTTGGTTCAGCCACCAAAGGCTAACACCTCCCAACTGGTGGTCATCATAAGGTCTCTGGCCGTAACAGTAAGAGCACTCGAACGGCTAAGCAATCTAAAACAATCTCTTTCACTGGAGAAATATAATTTTTCATCTTTTTGTTATTGATATTATTTAAGACCTTCATGTATGTGCCTTTATCGTTGTTAGTTGTTACTAACCGCAGGCCCGACCAAAAAGGCAATGAACCCGACCAAGCCCAAGCAAACTCTTAGAAGAAAGTGTAAGTCTTGCTTGTGGTCTGGTAATGTATCGTTTCTTTTTTAAAATAAAACTTGCAAGTACGGATGACAGGTTGCTTGGGTGTACATTTAATTGAACCCGAGAAAACTGGAATTGAAGAGCACTTAAAAGAAGCGCCCCGACAAGTCTCATTCCTATAAAAACATAACCTGCCCTTCAATGGTTAGTACCATCCAACCGTGAATATACCGGTCATACACTTTCACTGGTTCTCGGTTGTGCAACCCCGGCCTGATAAAAATTTGTGGCGATAAGCATAAAATCAGGTTTCAATCATCGTAAGAATAGAAGAAAAAACAGTAATGCAATTTACTAGACGCCCATATCACTAATGTTCAAGACGCTAACCAAGATGTAACGATCGTTTCAAGGAAGAAATAGAGCTCCTTTTACCGGATGAAATGGAAAGTGAACTGACCACGGTTGAGTGCTCTTTTATGATCTAATTTGCAGGTGCAGGTCCAGCGACTGGAGTGCGTTTGATGTATTATTTTCGTAGATGGACATGTCTGATGCTGCATAGTGCTTCCGGTTGTAAATTAATTCAAAAACCTGCAATAAACAGTTTTCCTCTTTCTCTTTAAATTGCATAATAATTTAATCGAAAACGTGATCAGATGTTACTCGAAAATGGCAAGGGAGTGATATGCACCTACTTCCCTCAACCGATTTGAACTATGTCAAAATTGGGTTAAACCGGAAATAGTACACTTTTTATGGAAATATATTTGATCTTGTCCGTATCAACGAAACAATAGCAGTCATTATATCATAAGCCTCAAGTATTCAGTTATAGCAAGTAATTAGATTAGATTATTTTCATATAATTACCTTTATTAAATCCCAATTTGATCGAAATCTCGCGAAAAATAAAAAAGCATATGTTGATAAATAAGCCTCAGAAAATAGAGAGCTAAAAAACTAATTGTGTAGAAATATTTTCAGTTATGAGAAAATCCTGCAACTGTTTTGCTACGTTCTATTTTTTTACCAGATTGTAGGATTACTATTTTAGTTTATTTACTTAGCCTACTTAACTGAATAAATCACAGCTATAAGATGGGATTAAAGCTCAAGTACTAATCAAATTAGCAAACTGAAAAGCAATTTCCTCTTTTAGATAGAATGACTATTCCTTTTCTCATTCAGGTCGTAGAGGCGACGTCTAGAGTACTACGCAACTTATTTAGTAATGTGACGAGCAGTGTTGGCACGCTCATCAGCTTTCAGGTAGTAACACCTTTTCAGTCGCAGAATCTTTGTAACCACTTTGGAGTTATTTAGAGCATCCTAAAGACTCATAGTATACATAAGAGTGTCACACGGCACGTGGCGTCGACGTGACCATTTTATCAACATTCGTGCGTGTCTGATCTAAATCCAAAATTCCTTTTCACGCTTTATAAATCTGGCACTACGGTTTGAAATATAGAAATACGCATTCCACATTTTTATCAATCATGAGAGCGATTGATAAGTGTTAAAAATATTATGATTGTAACATTAAATTTTTCAAAATTGTTTGTCTTAATAATAATTATCTGCTATAATATGTGACGTGTCATATGGCATGTTTTTGTTGAAAAATATAGCCTTTGATTATCTGCATTATATAAGATTTTCAACTATGGAAGAGTATTCAAAATAGGTCCAATCGTTTTTGAGATTACATATAAGCAAATTCAAACTATATTTTTATAGTACTAGTATAAATTTTTTCTTGTTTTAGAGCCGGATAGTATATCTTCTACCCCTACTAGCACTAATATCCTCCGTATGGGCAGGAAATGAAGCGGATCGCAAAACAAAACTAGAGGACATTGAACATGATAATCTAGTTAGCGAACGCAAGACTCAACTAAAAGAATCCCTCGAGCAGCAAGCACAACACGCCCGAACCCAGTCTTATCACAGTTTATCTCAATACAAATCACCAAACCTTTTCCCCACCGGAGTTCCACGTGGTGGAGTCGTTTATGCAAAAACATCGCCTCACAATGAAGACGAGACCCAACAACAAGACTACGAAGATGACGAAGGTCACCAACTAAGTCATCTACAGTACGTGGCCCCAACGAGTGCCATCGAGACTCAAGGTAAGCCATCTAACACATTTTGCGAAAGAATCTGAGACCGTCTGAGACCACTGCTTACAGTTTACGGTGGCGCCTCACCTATACATGAGTCATCCCACACCTACGGGGTCCCCAGCATACAAACTCCTGCCGCGACTTCTTACGTGCACCAGCAAGAGCAGCCGCAGTACCTGTACGTGCAGGCGGCGGGCGCAGGCCGTCATGAGACACGGAATCTGAAGCAACATGTGGCTGGACAAGCTCAGTACGTTGAGGAAAGCTATGACTACGACAACGGCGTACAGTCCGGAGCGGCAATTCAAGGTGGACATCAGCAAGAAGAGCAGACCTACGAGCAACCTAGCTCAGCTAACTATCTCCAGTACGTCCCGTACATCGCACGTGGACCGTAAGTATCTGAGTGGAAGGTATTTCTTATGGTTGGTTTGTGTCTTAGACAGTCAGCAACTTTGATGTTAATCATGTATATGATGCGTACCTATGAATTTAATACTTTTAAAGGAAAACATTAAAATCTAATTCTATATTAAAAAGTTTTGGAATCTAATTCTATATTAAAAGGATTGGAATCTTAAAAAGTTATAAATAGAAAAATTACGATTCTTCTTTCCGTGCGGAGAAATTGATTTGTTCTTTTATAGCAAAAATTTAAAAAACTACTTATTAACGATAAAAATAAAGATGATGCTAAAAAAATATCCAAAAACTTGAAAGTACTACTTACAGGATGTTATCTACAATGAATACCCCTAAAACAAAAGACATCTACCTTTTTCCATCGTTTTTTATAAATATCTAGCGAAAATTTTATTTTTCAGTTCTCTTTAATTTAAAATAAAAATATTTCGCAAATTTTTCTATTTAGTTACTACATTTATCCTGAAATTCTAATGACTTTATATAAGTTGCTCTATAACACCCTTATTATTGATTACACATAAAAATTGATTTAAAATGACTATTAAGAAGATATACGAAATCGTCCGCCCCCAGCCACTTGAGTAATGAGTATTACTAATAGTATGAGCGCTTATTTCTGTAAGAGTCTTTTATAGCAAAATAGACATTAAATTTTTTCTTCCTCTTCGGTCACGATTTCCACTTTTAGTACAAAACGAGTATCTACACTTAAAAGTCCTAATAAATCAATCTGAAAAGAATAAATCTAATTTTATTGCTCTCTCAAGTTGAAGATGATTTTGTAAATTATCCATTAAATAAAATCCCCAAAAACGAATTATAGCATTTCAGCAACCGTACACATTGCGTAAAATAAAATAATACTCTAATCTTGAAAATTAACATAAATTTCTTTTTCCCTATCTTGCCCATTATCAATGCGGAGTAAACTTGAAAATATCACATTACTACTTCGTGACTTCTCACCCAGAAAAGATGCAAATTTTTTTTCTCATAATTTATCGTATGATGCACGTAAGTTTTACCTTGAATTACTGGAATTTAGTGTAATATTCCAATGAATTAAAAGGAAGGGAAAAAATCTGAAATGGCAAAATAATGGTAAAAGTGTCATATGCAAATCACTTGGATACTTTCGCTTTTCATGCTCATCCCATGAAGATCGAGTTTTCAATGGTTTTTAATTAATTTTTAGTCGACGGAAATGTGCTGCTGCTAAAAGGTTTGACCTTTTTAAACCGTAGTTGAAATTACACGGTTTTTGTAATTTTTAAAATTCCACACCATTACCGAGAACTCGTTAAATTCAATTTTTTAAATTCATTATTAATGGATAACAAAACATTTCCCATTTATATTATGAAGAATTGTAATTGTCTTTGACTAATTCCTTCAGAAATAATTAAAAAGCATTGGAAAGTGAAGAATTTATTATTGTGAAGTAAAAAATTTAATAAAACAACTACTAATTAAAATTTATAAAGAATTAAGAAATGATTTCTTCTCCTTAATTAATAATTACAAGTACAGGGTCTAGTCAGAATACAAAATCGTAGAAAAGAAAAGAAAATTGAGAAGTGGGAAGATTTTAATGATATTGCTTTTGATATATCAAATATAATACACTTGCCTACTTCTTTAGTCGACACGATTTTTTTTCAAAATAAATAATAATTTATTCACAGAAATGTTTGTAATCGCAGTAAATATCCTTAAGCAAAGCCGATAGCCGGTCTATTTTTAATATTTCGATTTACGATTATCGCCTATTTTATTAATTTACTGGAAACAATTTTCGATATAACAAGAAACACTTCGAACTTCAAGATAACTGCATTTTTTAATATGATGAAACTATTTTGATAAAGAGTGTAGACTTCTATTTACTTATTTATTTTTGGACACTTAATTACCTGTTTAAATAAATTTTTGTTTGTCTGTTTTTACTATAAAATACCGCTATTAAATATCTAATAGGTCAACTAAAATTTTAAGCTTAAATTTGTTGTCCAGGTGTTTGCTTACTTGCTGCAGGCACTAACTAGGTCTAGAAAATATCAAAAAGAAATACTAAACTGATTCAGTGCTTCTCAAATTATAAAAACGTTTCAAGGTGCATAAGATGTTATAAAAACGAGAAGTGATTAATGCGCATATGGTTAATTGATGGAAGATATAATTCACACCTTATAAAGTTTAGCAAGTGCGTGATTTCTTAATCCATATTTTCCACATGCCTTCTTCATTGAAGAAGTTGTTAATATGTTGTCATCAATTTTTCCTAAGTAGTATTTTTTTAAGCATGTATATACAAATTTATCGCAATAAAAATCCGCATTCATAAGCAATTGCATGGCAAAAATCCCTCTCGTTTACAAATAAAAAAAAATAGCGGCACTCGCATGCGTTTTACCATTAAGAGGTACAATAAGAAGTTTCATTTCAATTATACGACAATGCCATAAAGCAAGTTTTTCTCTGCAATAGTCGCGATCATAAAAGATATATCCTAAGACGTTTGATTCGGTGGATCACGGTAGATTTACAGTCGGATGATATATAGCGAAAAGCACTAGTACTTCCTATAGATTGCATGCGACCACTGCGTACCTAAGCACCTTTAATACCTGTGCCATGTCTTCCTCACGCGGGACTTTAGGCTGTATTGCCGAGGACTAACGATTTGCACCCAGGTAATCAATGGAGAACGCGCGAATCGTAATGAGATTTTATTGATGCATACACCGCAATGGGGAAAATGGCAAAGTAAGGAAAGCAAAGAAAAAAATCTCAGCTCATGTTGAACATGAGAAGCTACTTTTACGCAATCTATGGATTCTGCGATCTTTATGGCGCAACTTTTGCCATCGGCGAGCAACTTTCATTCAAGTTGCGCGAGATGTCCACGCTTTGTATGGCTGGCAGTCATGAAAGGATGTTGGTATGCATTGTTTGTCCCATATTTTCCACTTTTTCAATGAGAAATACTACAATCGTTAAAAGAAATATTTAAATCACTTAATTACAACTCTGGCTGCTGAAAGGTCAAAACTTTTAAGATCAAAAACGTTATATACTTGATAATTAACTTTAGACAATTGATAATAAAGAATGCTTTTATATAGAAAATCTTAAATTTTATCTCATTGTGTCATTGAGTGATAAAGAAAACTAATATTACCTGCAATACAAGAAACCTCCAGAGTTAATACCGAAAGAAAAATATAATGTGTATGTTTTGATTAGGAACGATGCCTGCATCAAAATAAATATAAATATATTCTTCGAGATACTCCTTAAATAACTTTTCTATACACCCTCTTTTTAAATATCCTCATAAATTATATTTCATTCGCGAACTCTTTCTCTGACTATTTTAATTCACAAATAATTTTTCATTTGTCGGCCTCTTGACAAGACTGCCTAGTCAAGTCAGACAAGTCTAGTAATGCATTACCCGGTTAATAGATATTGATATTATTATATTTTGTCGTAACTAAAGTGGTATAAGAAACCTATTTGCCCAATTGAATTAAAATCTGATTATAGAATTTCTAGCAACAGTTTTCCTCCTCCTGCTATAGCAGCTAGTCTGTAAAATTTCAAGAATTCCAACGTATCATGAAAAATATTAGCGGCGTCTTCCCTTGGTTTCAGCAATTTGCTCATTAGTCGACCACATCGGTAATAAAATGTCGAATAATTGGCCGCTCACAAAACTTGTTACGATTCACCATTGGAGCCCCGAAGAAAAGCGAAAGGAACAAAATAAGAAGAACCCAACGGCATCGTCGTCTTCGCCCATATCAGTCATTTTATTTTTATCCAAAGAGTATAACCATAAATTCAGCAAGTTGCGCAAACGACGCACTACACCACGCTCTAAAATCGGAGCATTCAATTAATCGCGGTCATTTCCGCTTTTTATCATTTTCCGGGCCATCGAAGGAGAGGAGATCATTTATCGTCCGCTGTCTTGATTTCTTTTCTTTTTGATGCATCAAAATATACTGCTAATTTTTTGCTAGTTTTTTGTTAATTTTTATGTAACGCGAGCGTGGGTTGAACCCATGTGTAATGGAATTTAGTAAATGTAGCGAATGAGCGCTTGAAACTCATGTTAGTAATAATTTTTTTTTATTATTTTTTCTCAATATGAATTGCAGCACCGATGAACAATCTTACGTAATGATGGCACCTATTCCAGCGGGATACCAGCAACAGATCGGCAAACAAGTTAGCATTGCACCTTCAGTAGTTACCTACTCACATTCATCAACTGCACCACCAACAGCACCAGGTGGGCATGTACCACAAGGTGGAGTTCAATATTTGGCCCCAACGGACATTTCTTCAAGTCAATATATTGGTGGTACAGGTACAGGTACAGGTCATGGAGTGGTAACAGCACCTGCTCAAGACATTCAATACGCTGATCAAAGTTACACACCTTCTCTTGATAAATCTAAGCAATATCTCTTTGCCCCGAAGCATCCTGAACCACAGATGCTGGTTTCTCGGCAACAACAACTGCCTAAGCTAGAATATCAACGTCCAAAGATTGTCCCATTACGACAAACCGTATTTTCGTCCCCGAAGACTCTACAGAATGTAAACGTCCCATCTGTTCTAGCATCTAAATACCTAGAATCAGCGAAATCTGCTCAGCCTCAGTATAATGCTATCAGTCAACCACCAGCTATCGATTTCTTCTATGGAAGGGATGCGAAGAGTCTTCTAGACTCCTACATTCCCAGCTGGGTCATCATACAGCGACAGAAGGCATTACAGCAACAGAACTTTGCCACACCTTTAGTAGGAAGGTACAACACAATATCATATGCAATTCCACATCCAACTCCACTGCATTATAATAAGCGAGACGCTAAAGGGAAGGTCTAATTGAATTCTAGAGGTGTTTGATTTTAAAAGTATGTACTTATTGACCATTTACATCATGGAAACATAATTTTAACTTCTGTATATATTTTACTTTCCTAGAAGTATTCAAACTGTGCCACTATCCTTTATTTCATTTTTATCGTTTTTATATGTACTGCATGTAAGGCATTTTGAATTTTTTTAAAAAAATAAATTAAAATATAAATTTGACTTCTTTTAATATTTCCGTATGGTTAAGAAGTGGGAAAAGCTAAAATTTATTTCATATGATTTTTTCATATCTCTACAATATTCAGGCTTTCAAAAGTAAAAAAAACTTCAAAAGTAAAACGTAAAGATTGAATAAAAAACTCTATAAATTAATGACCTTATGTTTTAAGTTTCTTTGTTTAAGAAAACCTTTATTTACCTCAAAAATACATAATTAAAAAGAAATGTAGTTAATTAAAATATCACTAGCTACCCAATTGAAATTTTACCTTAATTTAAAAAAAGAAAAGATCCAACTAACACCTTTTCATATCTGAAATTAAAATTACCGACTGTAAAAACTAGACCGTGAGAACAATTTGCAAAGTATAAAAAGCAGACCAAAGTGAAATTGATTAAAATTTAATTGGAAACTTCCTCAAATGGACAAACAGACACGTACTTGACCAGCCTACAGGGTTTTTCTAAAAAAAGGCTTCCGCTGTAGGTCTTATTCCTCGTTAACTTCCATAAGCAGAGATAACTAGCAAAATTTTTTCGCTTAGAAAATGTTGCGAATTGAAATCAATCAACCACACAAAATCGCGAGCAATTCGGCTAAAAGATTTCATATTTGAACTTTTTTGTTGAACGTGGACAAGCAATAGCAAAAAGCTTGGACAACCGCGACATGCTGTGCTTTTAACCATCAGACGCATGCTCTTATTGTAACTTTACAAATTTGGAACGTCTGAATAGTTGTAGCCCCTTCACCTTAATCAAATAGATCACTTTTAAGGTCATCCTGTGAACTTCACTTCTCAAATTTTTGCACAGTGGTCGATTATTACGGCAATCACAGAAATGAAAAATTATAGCTGGCGTTTTATTTACAAACTTTTCTTGGACAATAAGATTGGTCCAAAAGATCGACTCATACCTGACACCCGGCCCCTGCTGGCTGCTATATCGCTAACGAGGTAGTTACTCAGTTTCAAAATCGTCAGCCGCAATAGTCCATAGAAGACTGAAAAAAAGGAATTGCACCATCCATAAATTCTAGGCCATTATCCAACAGGTGATCTAAACTCTTTGGACCCGCACAGCGATAGCGCCCAATTAATTCGATGTCCAAAAATCTATCATGCACTATTATTTTCGGTGTCGTGAACTACCAACAAGATCTGATCCGATTAGTGTACTGACCCGGCAGAAGATTTGTGATTATGCACCAGACAAAAGATACCAAAGCGGCCAAGATGATCGTCCTAATTAATTGCATAGTGAAATGTTGTGAGATTCAGTGAACGTGATATGGTAAAGAGATTTTGTAAGATTTTCGCATTATTTGCGAGCGAGATCTACGGAACTATCAATCACTGGACAAAATGTAGATTTCGATTTAATTGAGATACTGAGTACTTGCACAATTTGCTGTTCAATCCGACGAAGTGATCAATATAAAGAAAATGGACACTTTTATTGTTGTTGAAAGGAAATAACAATTTTTTCCCCAGCAGGAGTAAATTTTTGCTTACGTAAACTGTTGTAGTGACAAAACTTTGTAGTATTATACTTTTATTTTGTTACGCAGAATATTACTTAAATACCGAAAATGCATTTATAATTTAAACTTTTCTTTAGATACAAAGAGAATGAAATCCTAAATGAGAAAAATTCCATTAAGACGTTACGTACCTATAGATGAAATGAATTTATTTTTGCATGATCTTAGTATTTAAAAAAAAACTTAGTTTATTCTGATAAATTAAATTGAAAGCTGTAGCCCTAAAAACGATTCAATGACCCAGTACTATTGTCATCATAGTGAAAACCGACCGCTTTATTCTTATTTTCGGATAAATTGTAATTAACTAATTAGAAAATTGTCTACCCACAGTTTTTACCACTCTTAGTGACCAATGCCTTAACTTAATTACTTATTTATCTTGAGGATCTTTGGAGATTGTTAATACCAAAAACGAAAGAAAACTGAACAACTGAAAACTTAATTGCGTAAAAAACAATGTCGCAATGCATAATTTTAGCAAAAGGTAAGACGCACTTCCAAGACAAATCAACTCAAAAAGATAACTGACTAATTCGCATGTCTCAAAGGTATAGTAGACCACAAATGCAAAAATTTAATTAGACTGCTAGTCATTTCCTGGGTCATAATACACCCTGCTCTATAGACCTAATCGATCACTTTCGATCGCGGCCAAATTACACTGTGTCCAAAAATCAAATACAATTACACAAAAAATTGTGATAGATCTGGTCTGAAGCGTAAAACAAGGGAAACTTGAATTCATTTTGAATTTGATAGGCTGCAGAGGAACTTGAAAGCATACAAATTAATTATAGAAAAGATTTACAGTGATGTAATGATGCAATGCAGTGAAATGGAAAGCACACAAATTAGTTATCGAAAAGATTTATACTGATGTAATGATGGGATTATACAGTCATGTCGAGTTAACACTTGTCAACCAACGAATAGAAAAAAAAATAGAATGACGAATTGCTTCTAACCAAAGGTTAAACAACAACTAACAAATTAAATTAGGTGTTACCTCTCAAGTGATCTGGAATAAGTCCAAGTCACTCAAGGATGATTGGGCAAAATGATACCGATCATAAACATCATTTGATGCATTAAGGGAAAGGTAGACATGGTGAGCTGTGATATATTTGGAAGCTGTTGGCTGTTTTTATCCAAATCAAATACATGAAGATGTTTTATGCTCTTAATGAGATTAGGTAAAGGATAGCTTTCCTGTAGTGTTAACATTTTGTAATACTAAAGGTGTTGTTGAAAATGTTCTTTCAACACAGCAATTTAGGAAACGATTAAGGTGCAACATTACAAATTTCGAGAGAGAATAAAAACGATCTGTTTCCCAAAAACTTGAGACAATGTTATTCATCTTATATACCTGATTCATAAATAGTTTTCATTCAAGTTCTCCTAAAAAGTGGTCTGATTTTTCAGCCAGACCTCTTGAATTATATATGAACTTAATATTTCATGAGCAGGATTTACCCGCATTGCTAAATACTATAAGCAAATTCTCATTATTCGCTTTCACTAAGCCAGTAAGTGACTTAGTCTTGAGCATTCACCATTCTATCATTTCTATTTTATTTTGCAAGCACTATTTAGGATCGAAATTTACCACAATACTTTAAATCTTTGTTTTTGATCCTTTTACCTGATATTTTTCAAGAGCTTTAGAAATATTTTTTGGTATTGAAAGAATAAAGTCCGGTCTTAATATCAATCCAGCTTTTAGAAACAGAATCATTTTTACAAATGGCTCAAGATATAAACAAATCTACGCATTCTACTTTAAAAACTCATGAAAAATAAATCAATGTACCTTTTCCGTATTTACTAAAGAAATAGAATTACCAATTTTCACTACTATAAATTACCTTTTAAATAAAATTTTAGATAAATGATAAAAAACTAATCTTTGGATTACTTCATAATGTTACCGTAAAGCACTCAAGTATCTTAAATTACTTTGTAATGGCAAAGAATTAACGAAGTGTTTCCATACTTAATTTAATTGCTTTCCTTACTTTCTTTTGGCTAATTGTTCTCCTACAAGTGAAAATACTTCCCCGTTTAGATTACCAAAGTGCAACAAATTAAAATTTGCTAATTATGTCATATGTACCTGCTAAGGAAGCAAGATACAATAGCGAAATTAAGTGTGACATAACGCCCAACTATAAATGTGTGATAATTTCTGTTGGTCTCTAATGCAATAGAAATTAGGCTTGCTAAACAAAGGAGATATGTGTACACCTTAAAAATAGTAGATGAAACAATAATACACATACAAATATTGGCTGCGTAATTGAATTTAGTAATTTCTATTCTCTATGCAAGAATTTGAGTATATTTTAAAAATAACAATTAGCGGAAACAACAAATTTGAAGTTAAATATAAAAAAATTTTGTTAAAATCTTTAATTAAAAATTGAACGTTCAAATTACATCCAATAACACAAAAAACATTATTCGATAATTATTATTGAAAAAAGAAACGTCATACATAACTTTTCCAATTTTCTAAATAATGTTGAGAAAAAAATATATTTGAGGAATTTGAACTCCTTGGAAATAATAACAGCCCTGAAATTCTAAAATTTATGTTACCTCTATGTATCAAATACCTTCCGACTATAGCACATTTATAAATTTTCCAGAAATCAAACTATTCGGCAAATTGTTCTCAAAAAGCAAAATTTTATTTCATGCTACCTCTTCTAATTAGAGAAAATCCCATGATGCATCAAGACAATGGTCCAATTCATGCTACTGCTGCAGAAGAAATCAAATCAGACATAATTCATCAGTTATGATCTGAGCTGGTAAAACTTGATTACCCAACGAAAGGGATGGATGATGCCAAGTAAAATTAAGAGTTACAAAATTTCCATTATTCCCAAAAACAAAACATGATAAGCGTGCTGGGAATCAGCTTGCAAGAAAACATAGTTGTCGAAGAGTAAAATGTAATAAAATTATTGATAAAGTTGACTTTCATGGAAGATGCATGATCACATTTTTACACCGATCAGTAGACATGAATTTTGACAAAAATTCCATATGCTTTGTATTTTCTAAAAAAAAAACGCTCACACAAGACTTGTGCAGTTAACTTGCACATTTTTGAGATGAAGATTGCCTTGCAAATGCGGGACTGCAATGATTCGATGGCTTCTTCTTTATCGTCTTATCTCTTGCTGATGTTTTCAGCTTAACCATTGTCTGGCTCTCATCATTTCTTAAGAAGCTATCCAGACCATCTTCACTGAGACTCAGCCCAAGCTCCTCGAGAAGAAGAAGAAGAAATGGTCGACTGCACCGTGTAGACGGGGGCTTTTTCGGTTGAGTCATATAAAAGCACATTGGGGCACTCCAGACTCTATCAGTCTGCCGCGTATTTTGTTTAGAGACGTCTGGTTTCTCTGCATCTTAAAGATTATTGCCGCGATCTCACAGCACCTTCGACTTCTTGTTCAATACAGTGCGGGGTGTCCAATTATCCAGTAGTGTCTGTTTGTGATCCAGTGAGATCCAGTGAACCTCTCGTGTTTTTCAAGATGAAATTGTGGATCTTAGTGGTACGTGTTAAATTTTACTACCGATTTCATGTATTTACGCGCATGCGCCGCAACCTTATCTCTTATACTGCGAATTTCCACGTGAATCAACACCATCTTCTTGGACATAGAGGGCAAAAGCGGGAAAATTATTTTCTATATAATATACAGATGTGGCGGCGTAATGCCTGCGAAATGAGGAAGTTAGCCGCTCTCATCCAAGACGTCTTTTCGTTTTAGTTCAGGTTACCTCATCCCAGGTCTATATCTCCAAGTGGACGAATTTAATCAAAAATACCGCGGAAATATTGGTGGCTAGTGATTAAGCGATTGGCTAACTTTCCGCGGACAGCGGAGCCGCATCGTTGCACGAGAAATTTATCTTTTTTGAGAATATTTCTCCTTTTTCTGTACGCAATTGCAATCGAAGATTATGGTCAGTGCTTGCGCAGGAATTCACTATTTTCTAGTCTTACATGAAACTAGAGCGTTTCAATGAGTTCGAAAAATGTTGCTAATAGGTAACATCTTTGGATGCCATTAGGTGAAGGCACCTAATATGTAATCAATTTCAACTGTTAATATGTAATTAATTGTAATTTGCTTCAGGAAAAAATTATAATAAAATTGAGAAAAAGAAATCTATCTCACAAAAATACCCTTACGTACTTTTACAAATATATAATTTGAAAGGAACCATTTATATTTAGATATTTAACTAAATGTTTACTAAAAAGTCCAAGTTCTAAAGACTAAATAAAATAAAAAGGTAAAACATTAGTATTCTTTATCACCAAATCTCAATCATATACATCAAAGCACGTATAAAAATATCGATAAATATTACACTGGAAAAGTAAAATAGCAAAATAATAAATTTAACAATTCTGTCCATAGAATGCAGTACTTTCATTTCATATACTATACTATTTTCTACATCAAGGCAAAACAGTTTTCACTTGGACAAATTCAGCATTATGGAATAGCAACTTCTTTTGTAGAAAATAGCACTTAATATTAATTAAAGTCCTAGTGAAAAGTTACTAGAAGTAAACTCCTATAAAAAACCTTAACTAAAATGTGATATGCAATTTTCTACGTAAACGTAACAAAAGAATTAAATAATTTGAAATCAATAGTTTTTCCATTGTAACGAAGCTCTAAACTTAAAATCGTGAGATAAATGTTTTGCGAATTATTTTTAAAACAATTAATAAAAATGTCCATATCAAAAAGGTGCATTTACTAAGTAATTGCTGCTATTTGTCCCGCCAATTTAAAAGGAGTGATTTTAACGCATTGAAAATTTTGTACATTCCTGAAAACTCTATAAAAAGTACCTACTGCTGAGATTATAACTTAAAAAATACTTGAGTTTTTTTTGAATTTTTTTTAATTATACCACAGCTTGCCTCATTTGATTTCTAACAACTAATTTAAAACTCTTATGTAAAATTTGCAACACACTTAATATGCTTAATTAAATTGTTTTTAATGCAAAAATAGAGCGACGAAAATAAAATTATATATTATTATTTTCTTTACGATGATAAATGATCAGTTAGTGTTTTTGGCGAAAGTCAAAATCAAAATCAAGTAATTTGTCTTCTTGAAAATTCGAATGACTATGTATGTTTAAGATGCTAACTAAAATTTATCCACATATACTACTTTAAGTGGCGCTTATAAAACTTCGACACGAATTTCAGTCAATAACACTTCCTTGCAGTACATTTCATAATAATAGTAAATTCCAAATAATCATTAAGTTTCTATTCAAACTCTGGGCAATTTTTCTCGGTTCATTAATTTTTTCCAAATTAGAAAACAACTCGACATTTGTAAAGGAAAGAAAAAAAATTAGCACCTTAGACATGGTACGGCTTTCAATCACTTTCGTACCTTCAGAAGTTTCAAAACGACTGATTGGTCAGCGATCCAAAAAAAAGGTAACTGCCAAAAGATCATCTATCATTTCACGCTTGTTCGCCCGCCGTCCACCACCGTAAAGTTACTATTCATAATAATGATTTTGCAAGTTCACCTAATTCGCCCAGGTATCACCAGGTGATAGGAGGCAGTTAATAACACTGCTAAGCACTACAAAACTTGAATCTATGAGGCAAAGACCGCGGAGCTGCTGCTGCAGGAAATGTCATATAAATCTCAGATTTTCCGCTCTTCCCAACTTCCGAAGATTTAATTGCTTCTACTTCCCAGGGAGTTCTCTCAAGGAAGCCCCATCAATTTTAATTAAGATTTACATGTCTGTTAAAGATAATGGGGAACTTGACCTCACACAAGATTTAAGCCACCTAGCTAACACCTTTTAATTAGGAGACTCTAAAAACTATAACGATCACTCCCTTGAGCCACACGCCATAAATTTAATCGAAGAATCTTTCATTTTTAATTAACATATGGTCACGGAAAAGTCGAACAGAAAAAAAATTTAGCACAAGTACAAAAAGTGTGAAATTTGCACCTGGTTTTCTTAAGATGGTCTCAGAGATGCCATTTGGAGGTTGATTTCTGCGGATATACGCAATTAAAACAGTCACAAGAAACACCACAACTGGATTTTCCCTTTTATGGCGACAACGCGGGAATTTTCATGGTACAATGGGTCTTAACAGTCGACCTCTTCTACGGACTCCCGTATGATGCGGCTGCTTACTTATCACCTTTTTTTAAGGTGGTATCAAAACGTAGACGCCGACTCTCCTCTTTTTTTCTTTAGTGGACACAGAAAAGTCCACCAAATCAAGGCTGGCGAGTGATTGTTTTTGCTCTATTGCTTTATATTTATAATGTAAAAAATAAATCCGCAAAGACCAAACGAACGTCTTAAGAATTTGGCAAGAAGAGGGCGAATGTTTTGATGACGAAGAAAACCTTCTGGTTGAATGGCCGATTTATGAGCTTCGAAGAGATATTATACCTAGGCCTGAAGGACGCCTTGGTCAATATTTTGGGAAATTATGTCCATCAGACCGTTAGTTGGCATGTTTGGGGTAATTGAGGTTTTCAATGGAACAAAGCACTTTGCTCTAGCTTTTTGTTAGACGAGATCTCATGGTTTTTTGGATCATCGTCTTTATGAATATGCTAAGTCCGAAGGGTATATCTTAATTTTTCTTAGCTGGAAAACGGTGTATTGCACATAATTGCTTTGAGGTATTGGCAAATTTCCAGACACTCCTCGAATTCAAATTCATCGAAAAAAAATCGGATGTTGTATAAAACAAAAACTTCAGTTTTTACTAGCTTTTATCTAATAATTATTGGTTCTTTAAAACTTTTTTGTTACTGAAAAAGTAAATGAATTTATTTAAAACTTAACATTTCGTTTTCCTAAGTAGTATTATATTGGCAAATTGTCGACATAAGAAATGTTGCACCTTATAAATCATTCAAACATAGACAGACACCTTCATTAATTTAGACAACACCTTATTTAAAATAGCTGAATAAAAAGAAGTAATTTTCTTTTGTTTTAAATTACATTCACTTCTTTACCTTTCATTAAATTAGAAGAAAAAAATTATTTACCCACAAAAAAGACTTATTAAAAAATCAGTCTATATTGACCACACGAAATTAGCATGAATTGTGTATAAATAATTGATCCAAGAAGCATCTACATTTCACAGCCTATGTAATTCGAAAATGTCTTTTAAAAAATCAGTAAAGAATATTTTTAGTATTTATCTATTGCGTTTAACGATTTTCTTTTATTGTGTGTGTGACTCTTTAACCAAAAGTAAAAAATCGACGAAATATAGAATTACCTAAAAATCAGGAATGAATATAAAGTTTTATTAACTTTTCTTTTCACTTTTTTTTACAAATTTTGTAAAGAAAACCCCGGGGTTTAATCACGAAAAAATCATAATGAAACAGCGTGCACCGATTATGAAATTTTACTACTTAAACCAAGTAAACGTTTAAGCAAAGATCAATTTCCCACGGTTGCGATACAATTCGAACTACTTTCGGTTTGAAGAAGCATCTCAAAGAAAAAGTTCGCATTAACAAATCTCAGGCACATATACACATAACAGAACATAGGTGTCATTGGGAATACCTTAAAGAACCTTGATTGAAATTAGGTATCAGTTAACTCTGATACATTTTATTGCTCAACAAAGGGTTAGGTACTGAAAAAAAACGAAAATAAATCGCCTCAAAAACCTCCAACAAATTTTTTATCTAGTCTTTCAAAGATAAATTGATGTATACTTTCACTCAGTTTTATCAGCAGCACCTTCGACGTAATCATGAACAGTTCGAATTTGAGTTTCTTCTTGCAATTAAATATTATTCAACTAAATTTGTTTTGAAATTTAATTAAAACAAATTACTTTTTTCACAGAGCTGAATTTTTATTTTACTTAAATTCCTCTTTACTTCAAAAATATTTAAAAAAGTGATTTGCATATTATTACCCTAGTTTAATAATTAAATGAATCTCCAATTCCTATTTCTTCGAATTCTAATTGATTTCTATAACTTGAAATACTTTTAATCACCATTAAAAGAAATAAACGATTTTAAAAGTAAGACAGTTTTTGGATACAAAAGTTGGAAAATAAATTTCACCGCGTTAGGAATAATTCCTCAAAAATTAATTGTAATTTTATTTTTTAATAAAATACGTATCTCGTCTGTCAAAATATCTCACTCCATTTTATTTCATATTACAATTCTAAAATCATACTTTCGTTTATGATTACTTGAAAGTGTAATGAGTGAGAAGTTCTATGACTTAACAACTCATACCCAGACTCTCCTTTATCCGAAATAAACAAGTTTTATGAGATGCTGACGACAGCAACAGCAGCAGCATTCCGCAAACCACAAGATATCCGATCCTTATCAAATAACTTTTACTTGATTAATTGAAGACGGTTGCCTGGAGTGCGCCAGCATTTCGTAGACATCGTCAATGCGGTCTGACCTGTTGTACGTGCAACGTCTTCGAACTGTAAAAGCATGACCGGAAATTTCTTTACGCCGTGAAACCTGTACCTGAATGGACTTTGCCGCTCATTTCCTCAGCAATGACGAAACTTCGAGCTTTAAATCTTTGGAGGCCAGTTTTCTGTCGACAAGAAATTGCAACTGCTCGGAGGTGCACCTGAGCAACTTTCTGCATGCGAATTGCACTTTTTGTTTGAGTCAATATAGAACCTGTTTCTTGTCTTAAGCATCCCGACGGCTTTGATATTGACAGCAATAGCTATTGAGGCATGCTCAGTATGCAAGCCATGGTCCGTGTCCATGGTACGTACTAATTCGTATTGAAATATCAATTTCTTGGGGCAATTTGGATGTTTTTTCTCGGTTTCGAGCTGGAATTGAATTCACTTTATACCTCCTTAACTCCTTTTTTGTATTTCGTTGTGAATAATTTAATTTCTTCCTGTTTTTTCGAAAGTCTCTATTAAGGTTACACCAGTTTAAGTTCAGTAACCGATATTATTTTTTTATATCTATACAAATAAAAACAGGTCCTCGAACGCATAATTAAATTAATCATAAATTAACGCGATTACAGTTAACTAGACATTTTGTTTGTGCAAAATGTATATAATTCAATAAAAAAACAATATAATAAATTAGAAAGTAACAATATGAAAGGCGATTGGAGTATTAAAAAAAGTGTTACTTTACTCAGGAAATTCAGAGCTATAAACTTTAAAGAAAATATTTAGGGTACTAATTTCATAAAAGTTTAGTTCATAACAAGCAATCGCAGTACAACTACGGCCTTACTGTGTTGATCAATTATTCCCACGATTCCTCTATTAAAATTATTTGGCGAAATCAGCAATGGATGGATCTTCGATGCTAGTGGTTATTTGCAAGACGCACATTGTTGAGAAAAATTATTCAGAAGCACAAGGAAGCAATTATGGAAAAAAATAAAATCCCTTTCTTAATTCAAAATGTGTCGCAATAACCTACTGTATTCATTGTATCATATGAAAGTATATGGACATCAAAAGCTGGAAAAATAACTATCGTTTATAACATTTTTCAAGACCAAAAAATTAAATATTATTTATTGATTTGAAATAAAACCTCCTTAATCAATTTAATTAATCAATTAGTGAAAAGTAACATCTCGTTTTAGTCGTTTTAATGGCTCCATCGCATAGGATTGGAATATCTTCCCAAAAATAGAGATGATTCGTTATCTTTCCTATTCAAGGAGGTTTTCATTTTTCTAAACCAGTCATGTTATTTCAATTAGACAAGTTACTTTCTCCTTATAACGTACTATAACAATTTTCATCTATATATAGCATTAATATAGTTTGTCTTAACAAGCACTTAGTTGTCCCATCTCGGTCAATATATCGACCGATTTACCCACATATACATAAAATGAAGTTGTTTGAGCAATTGTAGCCTTACTACTAGAGGAAAGAATGATGTTGATTGATAAATTTCCTTGCCCTTACTGTTGCTAATTAGTCAAAGTCATTTTATTTTTAGCTTTCTATTAGTTTTCTTTGAGTAGATCGTATTATATTTTACAGTGACAAAACCAAAAGTTGTAAATTTAGCAATTTGTTAACTAATTACCTTATAATAACAGTTAGTACAGTAATGAAACAATTCGAATATCATCATAATTTCATTCATCCATTCCATTTATCACGACACAAATTCCCTGATTCATTTTGTAATAGGCTTTTCAGCACTACCACAAGAAGAAATAGTAACAGAAAGTAGATTAAACCTTTGAAATTTCTCAAAAACCGCAAACTGTGCTTACGTAGAGACTTTTCCCAATTACTGTAATCTCCAGGTGCGATCTAGACGCTAATCAACTTATATGAGTACAAAGATTAACGGAAGGAACTTAATTATTGCATAATCTGAAACGGCTCCAAGAAATAAATATTCATGGGCCTAAGGAGCAAACGTAAGATTACTTTAACAAATGGTCTCGATTGATCTCTGCACTTCTCTCATGAAACAGAGAAAGAAGTTACGATCGCATAATAGTACTTGTTTTGTTTTTTCTTGCGACGATAGTCAGCACTTACCCGCTGAGCGGATTCCTTGTCGTACTTAAATGAGACGTACCACCTGTGTCACCTTCTGCAGGTTTAACTTATATTCTACACGAACAAGTTGCTGCTGGTGACATAGATACCATGGACGATAATGTGCTCTTATGCGCCAATAAAACGTGCCATAGGAAAGAGCTAATTAAGTAGGAATTAAAGAAGAAGACGGCCATCAGTTGGTATTACATAAGTATAAAAAGACCTTAGATAGCCTAGAATGCAAATCTGCATTAAAGACATAAATTCAATATAAGACGAAGATCTCTAATTAATAATACCTGCTAAAAAGAGAAGAGGAGAGCTTCTACCGTAGGAGTATGGTGAAGGTGTTGGCATATTTTTTCTTCCGAACATAAAAAGCAAACAAGGAAAATTGTTTGATTAAATTCCAGGTACTTCCGCACGTCACTTTTATGCGCATTCCTCTTTTGTCTAACTTTCACAAATGGGTAACCCTCATGGAAGCTGTACGTGATGAATCACACTAAACGAGCACACTAAACGAGCACACTTACTCGCATGAGTTATAGCCGACTTTCCTTAATTTGCTGTAATTTATGTAAAACATTTCATAATATATTTTGATGGGTCAATTGATAGTGGACCAACACTCTGACCTCATGTAAAAAACGTTGCTTTCTGACTTCTCCAGCAGGTACTGAGTCATGTAGTTAAATATTTCTGTAACAATATAAAAATCTTGTTTTTAATAGATGTGTACATGAAAACAAGTAGTATTAACGTCTTAAAATGATGCTCATTTTTGGACATTTGAATTAATTTTTACATTTCCTTGCATTGCAGCATTAAAACGACTCTTTATAGTTATATATTCATTATTCATACTTCTTATTATCTTTGATGTGAAAATGTGGTAAACATTTCTCAATTATGTATAATTATTAAACAGTCATTATTAAAATCTATAATATTTTTTACTCATATATTCACAGATCGCTCTGCTGCTTTGCTCACAATTAGCAACATCAAAATCAGCAGAAAAAATGGCCCGAAAAAAGTCTTCGTCTTCAAAGAAAAAAGTAATGAAATTATCTAAAGCATCTATAGATCCTTTCCATGATTTTCCAGCGGAAGATCTAGAATTCATCAGAGAGCTAGACAAACAATTTAAACTTCATGGTGACAATATTAAATTCAAAGTTGAAAGAGTTAACACAACGACAACATCGAAAAATTCAAAAAGGACAATAGATGGAGATCTAGGGTTTGTTCATACGCATTATTATTTTTAAAATATGAATAATTTCTTTTGCAGATATGGTTATCACAATCAACACCAAGTTACGAGCTATCAATTCTCTCAACCAAAATACGTAATTTATCCGTACTCACAGCAAGATATCCCAGCAGCTGCTTCATCTCCTGTAGGAACTTATCAAAAGACACTTGTCACGATTCAGCCGTCACAGGCATATGAGCTCAAAGAACCAAATGTAGGGTATGAACAACAGCAGCAATATGTCCCCCAGGCAGTACATCCCGCATACATGCAATACCAGCCTGTCACTTATTACGCTGAACCAATAATCATTTTACGCATCCCGGGTCCATCAAAGTACGCTTCTCATCTTCAAGCACTTCTTCAGCAGTACTTAGAAATTCGGGCATCAGAATACCTTAAAGCTATCCAACAGGAACAACCACAGTATCAACATGGCAATTCATATCAGCAACAAGAAAAGGGTAGTACAGATAGTGGACAACAAAAGGAAGCTCAAGTTTTGTACCAGCCTATAGAGGAGGTCTATCAAAACTACCAATATCTTCACCAGCAGAAACCACCACAGCAACCACAACCACAGGAATACAACGTATATGAAAGCCGCGAAGGTGATACTGGTAGCCATGGTGGTATTGATCACGTAAGTGGCTACGAATATAGCAGTCAGGAAGGGCATAGTAATGCTAACAGCTATGGTCATGGAAGCTCATACTATTACCGAACTCCTATCTATGAGTACTCAACACATCACCATGAAGGTCCCGCACCCGTTTATGGGTCAGCAGCCCACGATTATTCTGAAGATCATGGCTTGCCAATAAGTGAAAACTATCCAAGCAATCGACACACTAAGGTCGTGTTCACGGATGGAGAAAACAAGGATCACTCAACGTCGTATCCCTTGCCATCCGTTGGCAAATCTGCCAGATATCAAACAGCGCACCAAGAATATGATTACGTGGACTCCAATTACCATGGACAGGAGTCATCCGTGTCTATTGCGCAAAAACCCTATAACTATCATCCACTTCTTGCTGCGAAAAGTTTGAAGCGAGATGCATCCACAACCGAGGAACAAGGCTTGAAAGTCAACAAGGTCATCATTAGATTAAAAAAGAAAACGCAAACCGATGACGCCCATTAGGTTTATAATTGTGTACAAGCAATAGAATTGAAATGATCACAGTAATATTAGACAATTTAGAAGTAGAATTGTTGTAGCTGTTGTATATTAAGTTATTAGGCAAGTTCGATGACTGGAACTTTTAGAGAGAATTTGAACGCGTGCAATATTTGATTGTGAATTATTTTCCCAATATATTTTAAGTTTTTTGTACTTAAATAAACTTTATAACAATTACTAAGCTTGTTATTACTAATTATAGCCCTAATTATAACTCAGTATGAAGTATATGCATCTATAACGTAGAATTTCATTTCCTTTTACTTTTGTGGCAAGAGAATCAGCTGAACAATTCTAAGCGTAAGTTACCAAGACCTAATAAGTATACAGGATGAAAAATGAGGTCATCACCTACTCTGAAACCGGTTATGTTGGCTTACTCCTGACAACCCAGGGGTTATTAATTTTGTTTATTTTTTCAAAATGCATGTATTAATTAAACTAAGAAAACAAAGACTGAACGAAAAATTGAAAGTTTTATTAAATTTAATAATGTACGACAGTTGATTTTAACACTCCCCATGCAAGAGCTTGATTTACAATTAAATAAATTACATAAAATACTAAAAGCAACGTTCATAGCAGACAATAAGGCACATATATATATTAGTTGATAAAAATGAAATTTTCAAGGTGTATACAAGAAATGGTAGAAAAAGACTTCCACTTTCACAATGTTTTGCTTAAATCTTATAGTTTACGGCGATAGAATAATTGGATATAGTTAATACGATAGAAAACTTTATATTCTTTCACAAGTGCACTGAGAAAATGGACAAAAATTAATCTACTGACTGAAATCTAGGTAAATGAGAACGAAAACTGAAATTTTCACAGCCATAGTTATCAATTGTGATTCAAGCGGCCATAACAGACAAATTCGCTAATAGAAGCTGCATACTGAAAACAGGCAAAGGTAAGATAATAGACGCATGACTTAAACGAAGAATGTACCTCTAAAACTTATAGTTAATTATCGAGATATTAACAGATAACGATAACGGTTGGAACTAACGAACTAAAACGGAACGAACGGAAAACTTTATCAAATAGAAGTTTCCTAGGGTGTGTCATCCTAACTTATAGATAAATATATGGTTCCATCCTTATAATAGGAAAATAAATCCCAGTAAGTTAATAAGATTAAATATCTTCTAGTCTACACTTATTAAGAGGAAATTTAAAAAGAAAAGGACTAAGAATAGATCTCTCTGGATATCTCTAGAATAGAGAAATAAAAAGAATCAGAAAAAGTCTTCAGTGATTTGAGCAAGCTAAATTTTATAAAAGATTTCTAACTCCTTCTGTGGTAATACTTTAATAAAATCATGCACTCCGTACTATAGTCTTAACTGATAAGCTACAATTGCATATATTTTAGGTTCGTATTTCGTTTTAAAACCATATAAATTTTTTTTAAACAAAAAGCTATAGGAAAGCTTTGAACACCTGGATCATGTCTACTTAGTTCTGCAAGTGTTGGTACAGGTGTGGGGAAAATTTTTTCTACTGAATTTACTCACATCAATCCGTTGCTTTCTTCATTTATAACAAATAAATTTAATTTTTATAAAAGTATTATTTTATTTTATATTTAAAGAAGAAAATCAGTTCACATATATGAAATTTAAACTATACATAAATAATCATTTTCAGAATTCGGTCGTTTTTTCAATAGGTGCCTATACTAACTACCAACCAAACTAATTTTAGTGAGACTAGAAGTAGAATAAAGTAGAATTTGTATGTGAACTAAAACAATTATACAAAATAAAATATTATTCAATAGACCGACTGCACCTTTTGATAGATATTGAATTTATTCGTGGAAAAATAAAAATTAAACGAACATTAATTCCTTGAAGCTTAGATAATAATAGCAGGAAAAGCAATAGTGTAGCAAACCCTACTATAATGTGCGGGCTTCTTTATTATTAATGTACCTATATAAAATCAATCATATATCTTTCTTCTCTATAAGAATAATATCTAGGTAATAAAGAATTCTAGTCAAAAAAAATATCCTCCTTCATTTTTAGGAAGAAAACCCAATTTTTGCTTTAATTTTTCCTTCAATTTTTCCTTTAATATTATTAATTAAGAGTGTACGGAAAACGTTGAGCTATCACACCTTCTTTAATAGAGTCTTTTTGAATAAATCTGCTCACGAACAAACAAATTAGGAGCATTCCATTGAGGAAATCCTAAGATTTGATCTGAAATCAAATACCTCAATTTGTATTGATGCCAACAATCAATCCTTCCCCGGTCAATTGATTAATGCAATGAAAGCCGACCTGAGGTATTATTATTTGATACCACCATCGATGCCCACCGTGTACAGCAGCCAAACGTCCATCAATGCAAATCTGATTATTTTTCACTTTTATCTTCGAAATTGAAAAACGAAAAGTCGCTGGCAATTACTTCACACATGTCCATGACTGCACATGCGCATGCAATGCGTAGTCGATAGAGCAGCTGCGGTGGCCACGAAGAACTCGGTGAAAAGTCCACGGCTCTCATGTCCATCTCGCGATCACAAGGTGAATGAAAGTTTCGCGGGCAGTAATAATCGCACGCGCAGCAACAGCCATTGGCCATCGATCGACTCTGCACACCGTGGTGCGGCGGTGTTTTCTTTCTGCTCGACTTGCATATTTGATTGCACTTGAGCTGTTCAAATGAGTGGTAAATGGGTGGGTGGACATTGTCCTCCTGGCATTCATCCTTCTTTTTTTGCGTCACATTCACCTGGCCGTTGGTCGCAACAGCACAACAGCTTCTTTGCCTAAATACCTGTTAATACCTGTTTGGCCGATCTCTTCAACGATGCAAGAAAATATGGAAATTAGCGCCGTGCTGTAGAAGTTAGCAGCTCTTCAAATGTGATAATCACTTTGAATTTACCTAGGAGAAAACTTCCGCACGTAGAGCGAACGTAAACTTCTTTTGCCCGCGAACTGAAATAGGAAACCAAAGAAAGAAAAAAAATGAAAATAAAATTCAAAACGGACGTTTTATTCGCGAGAATTTCCTCGAAGTTGGAGAAAGAAGCGTCTTGCGAATTACACAAGGAAATTGGAAAAACGTTTGTTCGCTTTTTTTGATGAAACATTGCCTGAGAATGGAAAAAGCGGAAATATCCAATTATATTATTGATACATGCGTTTTAATTGATTACACTCCTAGTATGTGAATTAAATTTCAGTGCAATGTTGTTTCTCTTTTAAACCGTTTTCTTTGGCCTTATATGAGAAGATGGCGTGCGGTAAAACCTTAAGTAGGAATTACCCTTGATTTCAATTAAAGTACGGCTCTTACCCAAATAAATCGCAATTTTAAAAAGCAAAGGAAATTTAGGATTTACAATTTGTTACAATATTAAAACTCCAAGAAAGATGGTGTTTTGAAATTTAACAATAAAAACTATAACTTTTGAATAAAAACTTCTGTAGAAAAACAAAAACATTTTGGTATATAATAAAATACTCATAAATAAAGTGTACACTGGGATTTTGCTTAAAAAATATCTTGAAAAATCCTTTTCATAAAATATTTCAAGAAACAGTGAAATTTTTTTTTGTCTTTCATTCACATAAACTATTCTACTCCTATAACTTTTAGTTAATTTTTTTAATTTATTCAAAAATAACAATCTAATCTCACTATTTTCGAAAACCTAAACTAATTATACTTTTCAATTTCAATAATTTCGCTTTTGATAGTTATAAGTACTGAAAAGTTGAAAATGTTCAAGAAATCTATCAAATATGTAAACTTTAATTTTTTAAAACTATCTAAAATCAAATCAATTAGCGAAACATTTTTAACTATTCAGCGAACAGAACTTCTCGACTCTTTCAATAGCTTAATGAGTTTCCAAACAATAGTTGACAAATCATAAATAAACGTAAACACCTTAACGCCTCGTTTAATCTCAAAAACGTGCTTTTACACATTCATAAAAAAATGGCAATAGTGAAAACAATAAGAAACGGCGAAAGGTAATGGAAAATAAAAATCCTTTAGCCCTACCCTCGGGCATCCAATACATTTGAATTTGCCCAGGTACATTCTGTATTCTCACCTAGCACGTTCAAGACCAGTAACGCTGACGCAGGTGCATTTTTATTTATCGCAAATCAAAGTAGAAAAAAGGCATTTCTTTCCATCTAACTCTCTTCTACTAATTGAAGTACGGTCGATAAAATAATTGTGATCCATAAATTTTCTACTTTTTCCTTCATTATACACATGCTCGAATAGTACAGGTGCAAGATGATAGAAAAGCAAAACTATGCACCACGGAGGTACGATGGTACGTCATGGTCGTATGAGTCTTACAACGAAAGTGTTTGTTTGAAGGAAACAAAATCTAAACACCGACAACCTTTGCTGCTGCTTCGGATTCGCGCAAAGTCAACGCCTTATCTCATCTCTATGCACCTCTCAAGTTTGCGAGCTAAAGAATTTCTGCTGCATCGCTCTCTTCCTTAAGATCTACACGTTTACCTTGCACTAGACATCTAGCGAGGCTGTACGGTACAACACCATCCAAGTTCGATTCGCTAGCGATCCTCTCCACCGTGCTAGTTTTGCACGGCAAGTGGTAATACATACTAATGATAAGATGGGTTCGATGGATCGTTAGATACGTATGAATGATGAAAAGAAGAAATAATCAAGGTATACCCTCCGCCTTAGTGCTATTGCACTCGTTCGGGGATGGCAATGGTGATGGGAAAAATGAAAATCGGAAAATATTTTTGATTTCTTATAAAAGGTTGTCGACGACCGTGATTTTCGATCAATTTATGACCAAATTCGGTTGAGACATGTACACTAAGTTCAGAGTTGTGATTTTTATATTCCTTGTAAGTTCAATTGCCTCGAACGAGTGCACCTTAGTTTTTTATTAATAGTGATTACTCCGAACATTGCATTACCACCAATTAATGCAGTGAAACACGTTAGCGGACTTTTTCGTTTATTTTGTGGAAAGACATTAATTATTGTGAAAATAGTGCAAACCATAGATTTATGAGGCAACTATAAAAGATTGTGTAAACGTTCAAACACTGCTAATGAAAATATAAACTTGTTAAACGAAAATTCGTTAAAATGCAAATAAAAATTTGTTACAAAATTAAAGAAGTGAGAATACAACAATTCAAATTTAATGCCTTTTTCCACAATTTTATTTCAGCTTCTACCGTTGCTTATACTATCGAGCAATGTTAGGAAAAGACGTCGTCCTGGTCTTGAAGAGCAGAATGAAGACTCTAACGAAGCAGCAGCATATCCGGATCAACTAGCATTAGCAACTAACTATCGGCAACAAGATTTTGTTGGACTTTCAGATGGATATTCAAATGGGGAGAACACAGGTGATGCTTTTATCGATGCAGTCATATTTTATGTGTACATTTTTGCCCTTATGCACTTGCACACTTTCCAAAAAATCCTTTTTAAAATCTAAAATAATCCCAAATGACGCGTTAAAAAGCATTTGTGTTTTTTAAATTATTAACTTCTAAAATTTCTATTAGTGTGAACTAGTTTTATTTAAGACGACATCTTTTGTGTATAAGACTATGATTAGACAAAAAAATTTACTTTCATTTCAAATATTGCAGTATTCTAATAATCTTAACCTTTTATTTTTCGTTAATTAATGTTGAGAAATTAAAACAATTTGCTCCCATTTCAGTGAAAAGTTTCTTGTACAAATTTAAATATGTTTTTATGCCAACAATTTCCAGTTAAGATTTGTATTTTTCGAACTATTCACCTACTACAAACATTTACAAATAAATATGATCACTTTTATAAGTAAAACCTATTTAGATCACTTCAGTTTTTCAAAACTAACAATTGCAACCTTTGGTACGTGGGTCCAGCTCATAACTTTGGATAAAATTCTTCATTTTTTCCATAAATTATTATTAATAAATCTTCGCACTTCCAGAAATTTATCGTCATCGCCACCATATGATAAAACCTTCCGAAGAAACAAATACAGAAGATCCACAAGCGAAATTTTTCGAAGAAAATTTAGCAAATACAAAATCAGCTCACGAGTATGTGGAAAAAGCTCTAATGCTACATGGTAAACATGAACTAACAATAGCAAATACAGTACCTACTGCAGCCGCTCTTATGAAACCCCAACCAAATCCAGAAATCAATGTGATTCCAAAAGCGTCTTCATCAAGATATGAAGTGTATGAAGGTGGAGATCAAACTGAATCACCTGCCGCATATTACGGCAAAGAAACAGTTACCAGATCGAGTTATGATATGTTCGATATAAACGAGAACGAGTACCAAAAACAACGCAAACCATTTTCTGGTTTTTCAACAGTGCGTTACGAACCTATCAACTTTGACCAAAACGGATATCACCGTGAGGAAGAGAACCAAAAAGACGAAGAGCACTTGCAGGTATCTTCGAGTGAATTACCAAAGGAGGAAATATTAAAGCATATCGAGGAATCTGTGATAAAATATATGAAAACTCTGGAAGCTGAAGGCAAGATACCGACACAAGAGCCAAAGATTTACTATAAGATTCAGCATCAAAGTGCTGACCCTGCAAATTCACATTCTGTTAAACAAAAGGCTGTAGTTAGTCAGTCTGAAACAGCATTTAGGATGCATCATCCCACCCCTGCACCGGCCATGAACATTTTGTTGAAAGACGAACCAGTCTATCATCATCCTCCCGCCCCCACCAAAGAAACACAGGAAAATATACCGGAAAATGTCGAATTTGTCTATAAAATTAAAACACGTTTACCAGGCCAAAAATACAAAAATCAACAACAACAACAGAAAAACCCCGGTAACTTCGACCACAAACCCTTCCAAGGTTTCGACTATTCCCATTTGATACCTGACGAAAGACCTTCCAAAGCAAAATTGTACTTCAACACTGAAACTTATCGTGATATCAATTCCCTGCCTTATAAGCCTGAGAAGATTCTAGTTCGCCAAGAACACAAAGAACATAGGGAGCAGAGAAGACCTGCTTTGGAATATAAACCATTCCCAAATCATCAAGAAACCGGTCCGCAGCAATATATCCAAATCAACGACCATCCGACAAACCAAGGAATAGATGATGGCTATCCAGTTGCAAATCCTTACAGATTAATGCTGCATAAGGAGCCCATATCGAAGCATGAACCGGACAATTCGTTGATAGTGCAACCGTCAAACTGGCAGCCTTACAATCCTAACAAAGAAATTGCTGTCCTCCAATTCGATAGTTATAATCCAAAGTTTAACAACAATCCCGAAGGATTTGGTTACCAGCACAACTACAAACCGGTAGACGCATTCGGTGCCCCATCCCTTAAAACATCTGTAAGAACTCCGAAACGCGGCAAAAGGGGACAAAATCATCCCAAGAAGCTCGGACGCAACTTTTCAGCTAACAAGGATCCAGAAGCCAATGTTGCACTTCGACCGCCTCCAAAAAGTAACCAACCCTGAAGTTGTTATTTTGTGATAAGTTAAATTTCGTTTTTATGATTGTAACGGTTTCTAAGCTATAATAATTATTTAATTACGACGAATAAATATAATAACTTTCCAAATTTTGAACAGTTTAATTAATTTCTTATAAGAGAAAAAATCAGGTAAGGTAAGAATACTAAAATAGTATGCGAGTTTCAGATAATAGGTTACACAAAACATAGTCAGTAGATAATAAAATAAAAAATAATTAGATTGATTGGGCTTTCAGCAACTATGCTGTTCAATATATTACTTTTTTGTATAAAAACGCCTACATGATTCAACTTTTACACGATCTGCATTATTTCGTCATGCGATTTTAAATTTTATAGTTTTTAAAACTGATACTTTTAGTTTTTGTTATTTTTTGTATGATTCTTTTTAAAAAATATAAGATAAAATATTATAATATCTTACGGAACTGATTTAAATTCCTTCCCACGCACTTTTTTATTTTGAAATTATATTGTTTATATGTTTTTTTTCTTTACAAAAATTAGTTTATTGTATTAATTTATTTTTTTCTTCAAATTTTGCATGTTTTTAGGTCTAATTTGGCGAATAAAATATCGCAAAATTATAGAATAAGTAGTAAAACCTTTACTTTGCCAATTACCTATAATTTTTATTTTTTAAACTTCTTAAAGCCTCTGCTGCTAATAATCAATCAATAATCAACATCATTTTTCAATTCAGTCTTTTAGCTGATTAAGGCCGAAATACATTAATTGCAAAACGTCAGTTCATTTCAACATGGTATTAAACTAACCATTGATTTTGAATTTTCAAATTTTTTGTATATGAATATCACCAGTTATATTTATTTTTATATTCGAATTTACATTTATGTAATTTCAGCAGTTAATTAACAATATATCGATAATACGAGAAACTGTCAGAGGTTGGCAATATATGTATAATTATATAGTTAATTTCTTCATAACTCTTCCTTTTATAGAAACGTTTTATAATATTGCAATAAAATTATATGTCGATAAACTGAAGCTATATTTTTAATGACTGCAGAAACCAATTAGAAGATTGATCATAATTTCAGCAGCAAGCCACTATTAAAAAACAACGTATACTAATATATACAAGCTAAATTATAAGAAAAACAAGTGTTTATCCTATAAAAACATTTTATCAAGAAAACAGAAAGAAAACGAAAAATAATCTACAAAACGTAGACCAACACGGAGGATAGAAAACAAAGCTCTATCAGTTCGACCTTTTTGTCAATTTCTTCGGTGGTTTGATTGATCAATCCTAACGTCTAGTCATGATGGGAATGTTCGTAGCCACCGAGGGCATGATGATGGTTTTCTTGATGGTTTTCAATAACAGCTCCATATCCATGATGTTGCTCAGTCTCAGGATGGATCAACTTCAACTTCTGTTTGCTTTTACCCAACTCAACTGGGTGCTTTAGGAACTGCTGATCTTCCTTCTTAACATAGACGGGAACTGCATGGAAGTGATGTATCTTTACCGATTGGTGCGATTCGGCGAGTTTATGTTGAACATCGTGATGTATTTCAGATTCTACTTCAGGAAGATGGGCTTCTTCATGTTGATAGTGATGCTCATTGTAATCACCATGAATTTGTAATCCCAACAATGCGGTAAAAAGTGTAGAGAAGATCTAGAAAGTTATTTTACAATTCGATTAAACATTTTACGAATTGTTTAATAAATAGGAAGTTAATTGCGAATACATTCTCCCAAAAAATGCACAATAAATATTGCGGTTGCACTTCACTTAATTGCAATGGATTAATTAACAGGAAAAAACTCTTACAATTATCTTGAACATTTTCTGCGATTTGATATTTTTTTCTGATGGTGATCCGTGCAAGAGATACTTCCTAGTTAGCCTGCTAACTAATTGCAGTACGATTTGTGTCTGTCGGCTACAGAGGGTACCTGATTCGATATATAGTCGGTAGCCCCCTCTTCAAACACTTCGATTTTTGACCCAATCTCTCACCGAACTCGTCCCATCGTCCAATCTTCATATATATTTTCTTATATCTTTCTTTTATTTTGTGTCTTAGCATAACAGAGTGACTATGACGCGACGACGGAGAGAGTAGTCAGTTAGTCAGTATGTTGCCTATCTTGAATACGACGCGGTGGATACCCTCTACCATGGACAATGTCTCCTTCTCTTCCATCTCCAGGGCACCACGACACGCCGCCACAGCAAGAAAATTTATTGATCTTCAGGAGTACTTGCATACTAGTCGACTGGACTGTCATAAGTTGTCTTTCTCGATCTAATCGCTTGCTTTTCTTCTTGATTTACTGGAAAAGTGAATTTCTATCCACCACGCTGTCTTGAGCCTCTTCATGGCTTCACGTGCAGCCTGTCTCAATTTCTTGATCGAACACAGGTACAACTGTTCATGAACATTTCAAAAAATTATGCTGAGCAATTTCAGTTGTTAATTCATTCAGTTCATTAGCCTAAGACGGGCTAGATCGTGATCCTGTTAGAAACACAGACGAGCAAGGTAATATCAAGCTACGGTGAAGGCGGAGAATGATATAGCTGGTTCTTAAAGACCTAAACACTTTCTTTTGTCTATGATTGCTTTCTTTCACGAACCATTTGTCACGTTTTCGGAATGCTCATATTTTCTTCTTCAGATACGAAGAAGTGCATCTTGGGCAACAAGTTTGTGTAACTAACTGAGATCTTCAAGATTACATTGATTGCGGATTGAGTGGTCGAGTTATCTGATATTATTCAATGAAAAGCGAAATTTTTTGGCCAGCCGCCAAAGGAGAAATGCTCTGATGTTTGATGTTGCTATAGCATACAAAATTTTAGAGGCTTCTATATATAATGGTAGACAGAGCGTAGCATGGTAAAATGATGCCGAATTTTTTGGATTATGGCCAGGGCAATTGAATGACGTGATAAGAATTTATTGTTGAAAATTGCAAGCAAATCCTTCAATCGTTTGCAGATTTTAAAACTGATTCAATTCTCAATAAATATAAATTATTCACAACAGTGTATTTATTTAAAGATATATAAAATACTATAAAAGCAATTCTGTAAGCTGATTCTATACACCCCTTAATTATTATAGAATTTATATAATGAAATACTGATACAAATAAACTAAAATTCAGCGTAAAGAAATTTTCGAAATAATTATTGTTTTTCAATTCAAATAAGTGGTTGATTAAAATCATTTAATGTATAAACATTTTACAGAAAAAAAATTACAGGATTAAATTACGACTGCAAGTTCGATAAGGCCTTAAGAATAAACCCTAATTACATAGGTTCAGATCTACTATATAGAAATTTTATCTATACACTTATCTAGTTACTAGTTAGCAAGATTGATATTTGATCTTATTGAAGCAATCCGGGCTTAATTATATTGTTTGATCTAGTCTTAATTGGAATAATTTCATTATCCGGGCGATTTTTATTTTTCAATTTCAAAAGGCATCATTGAAGCATCACGCTCAGATAAGCTTAAGTATGAATGTATTATTTTTATTAAATTATTTATCAAAGGGATATTTAAAAATTTAATAAACGTACAAGGCTGCATAAGAAAATTAAACGCACATAATCAGTCTAAAGATACTATATATCTCAAGATAAAACATGAAATTAGCCTAAAGTCGAACTAATGGCTAAGACATTGTTTTCTAATGACCATAACATATCTGACCGTCCAACGATTTACCGGAACTGTGCTGAATAGCTACTAAATAATGGTTTACATAATCGCGAAATTCCGGGCGATCTGAAAAGCTCTATGGAGTGCATTAAATTATTTATTCACTTGTTCGCATTTGTCATAATCGTGCAGCAAATGAAAACATTAAAAATTCAAAAAATTCATTGAAAATTAACTACCGCCAGTCGCCGCAAGTGGAGGAACACCAAAAGAGTGCCAAACTGCCGACTAGAAGGCAGCTCAATGCGGAAGACTAATGGAGCAAGGTGTTTCAGCTTCTTAACCACTCGCTTGGCACTGGGTATGTAAATGAATTCCACTTACTTATTGCTCTGCACCGAAACTTATAATTATGCTACTTAGTAAAAAGCAAATACCGGAAAAAATTAGAAAAACTTATTGAGGAAAAATGTGCCTGGAGACGTAATCCCGACTTCTAGCCGGCTTAAGATGTCACCCAGAGCGGTTAGTGACATGCACAACGAGATCAAGATAAGTGATTTCAACCAGCGGTCCTATTATTCCGTAGCGGGACTACCACAGTACCTTACCTACGCAATAGTGCTCCACTTGTTGACAGGCTCTAGAACAGCGAAAGCGACGTATTAGCTTTCCTTTGATCGTCGATCTTGTTGTGCCATAGGTCCATCGGCCAAGAAGTAGCCACTCGGCTTGTTTAGTTCTTCGTTGTTTTTCCTTTTTTTAAAGATCGTCGTTGCATAAGAAAGGTTTCTGCTAAAGCAAAACATTGAGCAAGAATTGGTAATATCGCAGTGCGTCATGTTTCATTTGTAAATTGATTTTTTCCCCCACAAAACTGAATCTGATTTTCCACTTCCCATAGATTGATAATTAATACTTAATCGAATTTAACCACAGAACACTTAATAGCGTTTCAACGGAAGGTACCAGGCTTTGAATGAATAAAAACTTGCATGTATATTAGGGCTGGAAAGTAGAAAAATAAAACATCGATATTCAAAGTTATGAACATCGAAATCTACTACATACAGTTACATGAATTGTTGACTTTTATTCTATAGGTAAATAAATATAAAGAGATATATGAACGACAAGTATGATATGACAGAAAGAGAAGCAAGCCAAGAACTATAGCCTATATTTTATGTTGGCCTATAAGCTACTTAATAGTGAGAATTTCGTATAAATCTATCTTATGCAGACAGATACAAGCGTCTGATTGTACATTGATCCATTTAATCCATTATTGCCGCCCTTATGATCATTTCTGGGAATTAGAAACCGCTTGACATAGTAAATCCGCCGGAACTAAGCCACGGCGGCATCAAATAGCATCTCTTTTTGGCTCGGAACAATATTCAGTTTCCATATCCCAGTTCCGGTATTAGTAAATCCAAAGGGTTTCTGCGTTATATTCGCACGGAATGTGTAAGAAACCTTTCTCTATTATTCGTGGCTTATGCAACTAACATTTTTTCTCATGTTTCTGTCGGCGGTAACTTAAGATCCTAGAGCGGGCAGAAGGCGCCAGTGGCCCAGCACTAATGCGGTATGCGACTCCAATGAGCTCAGGTACAGACAGGTAAATAATCATGACGGAAATGCACTGCAGTGCAACAGACGGACTATGACTTGCTGGACTTAATTAACGCGGTAAAACAATAAAGATTTTTAGTGCTTGTCTCACGTCGGCGGCTGGCTCCGTAGTCTGTAATTAATAGCAAAGTCCACGAAAGATGCGGTTTCCAGAGCAATTAATATTGGGAGCCAAGTCTGTGAGTGACTGTGTGAAAGCACAAAATGCGATTCAGTGATGTAAATAAGTAAATTTTTGGCCATTTACGAGCTTATTCCAAATCGCAAGGTGCGATATGACTTTCAATACTTTTTTAACAGTCTTCTTAGATGTAAAGCATATGTATGTACTCACATATTTCTCGAGCCGCCTTTCCTTTAAGACTATAAGAATTGCCCATTTGCAAAGTTGTCGACTGCGTAGGCTGTATTTTTTTCCAAATGCCTTACTTTGTTTTTTCCAATAAAAATAAGTATAAAAATTATTTATAGATTTACAAACACTGAAAACAAGTTTTGCATATTGTTACATGTCTACAGATTCTATACTCAATATAAGAAAACCTATTAAGAATAGATTTTTTTCTTTATTTGAAGAAGGGTTAAAACATTCTCCGACTTGTTGATGAGTTGTGATAATTGCTTTTATTTAAATTAATTTAAGAAGAACTTTGAAGTATAAAGTTTATTCTTTTCTCATATTTTCCTGCGAAGTATTTTCCTGGAGGGACCGGAATTTCCGTTTTTACGCTGTGATCCTATTTCACTATATTATAACATAGAAATATAAGCGAAGTAATAACTTTCAAATTGTTCATAAATAATTCAAAATTCCCGCTAGAATCATGTGATTTCTGCCATAAATCTCATTCGGACCATTTTCTAACTAATTGCATTGCAGCCAATCGAATTACATTGAATCTCTGCTTGTCATCCGATGTGCAGTGCCGTGATAAGTCAAAATTTTCGCCAGGGTATTTTTAATACGATTTCCGAATAGAAAAAAACCCATAAAAACGAGGAAGAATGCTAAATCAAATCTAAACTAGGGAAGTGCTCGCGCAGCAGTAGGAAAATTAAAGGAAGTTATTTAGAATTAAGATATAATTCTTTCCCATTGCCAACTGCTGAGTACGAAAACGGAGAAAAGTCAAAAAAGGGAATGAATGCAGTGGAAAAGGAAACAACTGATGCCACGGACAATTCCGTCAAGATGTCAAAACGAAAGTCCAAAAATCATCGAAAACATCAGCAGGGTAATAATCAGCAACAGCCGAGTCAACAGGAGCCTACTGCTGGTGCTGGGAACAAGGGCCACTCATCAGGAAAAACGGCTGTTGTAAACGGGGAAAGCCTAGAATTGATCAGTGAAAAATTGAGCGATAGTTTGCATATCAAGGAAAATGGTTGCATGGAAAATCACATAACAAAGAATGACATTGATCACGAACAGGAGACCCCACAGGACGTTGACCAGCACGACATACGCGGCGGTAAATATCAGCTGTCCGATCAACAGATGAACAGTAAAGTCATGCAGGAGTCCCAGGCAGGGAAGAAAATATTAGAGAACGGTGAGGCAAAGATAGCAGCTGCTGGTAAACCAGCGAAGAAATCTAAAGGAAAACAAAGCCCTCAGGTTACAGCACTGAAAGTGAATGGCAATAACAATGTAAGGAGCCTCGAAGAGCAATCATCACCAGCGGTGGATAATTCCAGTGAAACGGAAACTAATGCCTCGTGTATGGCAAATGATCTACAGAAGAAAAACTTCATTTCTAGTAAGGGAACTAGTGATAGGAGTAACTGTCAGCATGATGAGGATAGTCAAGCTCCTACACAAAACGGTGTTCTGAGTCCAAGTAGTAGTGAAAGACTTAGCAATAGTAGTGTAGACCAAGTAACCAGTTTGCCAAAGGAAGTCGGGGACTGCGATCATCCCGCACAATCATCAACGACAGGCGTCTCCGGACTTGATCCTTCAAATATTGTTATCGAGTATAAAGAGTACGAATCGGAACTTCAAATGCAGGTTGGTATTTTAGAGTTTCTTAAGTGATCTTTTAATCAATTTTAAGATATAATGTATTTATATTGTGAGTATAATTAAAAAGGTTTTAATAGCAGAGATTTAGGTTTAATGTTCGTGCAATTAAGATCCATATAAACAACGAAAGATCATTGGTTTAATCATTAAGTGAAATTTCAAAATCAGGGTCGAAATTATTCTGTTTAAGATCCTTCACCTTACCTTTCTAGTTTGTAAAATTAAAAAAAAAAAAAACAATGTTTTCACAGGACATTATGCGACTGATTCAAACAGAGTTGTCTGAGCCGTACTCCATATACACCTATCGATATTTCATCTACAACTGGCCAAAGTTGTGTTTCCTAGCTGCCCATGGGAAGGAATACGTAGGCGCAATCGTGTGTAAACTGGACATGCACATGAACGTGAAACGGGGCTACATTGCAATGCTAGCTGTTAAGAAGGAATATAGAAAATTAAAAATAGGCACAACTCTAGTTCAAAAGGCGATCGAGGTAACTGCAACTAAATCTTCAGCTTGGATTTAATTGGTAATACAATTCGTTTTTCGTTTTTAGGCAATGCTCGCTGACGACGCGGATGAGGTTGTCCTCGAGACAGAAATGAAAAATATTCCCGCCCTCCGACTATATGAAAATTTAGGTTTCGTCAGAGATAAACGGTTATTTCGCTACTATCTGAATGGAGTCGATGCGCTTAGACTCAAACTCTGGTTTAGATGAAAGTTCTTCAATGTAAATCGTTAACAGAAAAAAAAGAAAGCTAAGAGAAATTCTCGTGAAGGATAATTTTTTCTACTCCCCCTCCGCTCCAGGCCCATAACTTCATCTCTTCACGACCCGCGTCTCGACACACCCACTCCATCGATAATATAACGCCTGCGCCGCCTTTTACAGTAGGAATGTAACCTTATATCATGTAAATGTTGTTGTTTTTGTTGTTAATATTTTTTTATTTGTTTTAAGTTTTACCCTCGAAATATTTTCCTGCTCCCAGCTCCTCCTCCGCTTCCATCCAAGTATCCCTCCTTATTCCAAAAAAAAATAAAAAAAATGATGTGTATTTTTGAAATCGTAATCCTACTATCCTCCATTTGCTTTTTGTCCCCTAACAAATTGCCGTGGAAAATTTGATTTTCCAGTCTGCGAAGAATCTAGGGGGTATTTAATTAATTATTATGAAAGATACTATTTGACTAGAAATATTTATATTTAATTAAAACAGAAAATATAGAAATATACAAAGAAATCTAAGCATTACTACGGTGAACTAACAAAAGTCTGTTGTAAAACCAATTTTTCTCGGATTTTTCTAAAGAAACAAAACTGACAAAATACATAAAACATTTAAATAACTCGGAAGACTTTTACTTAACATCCTCACATAACCGTGATGGAGACTTGTTTGCTTATTAGGAATTAATTCGTATTTATTAAAAACATTTGATAACGTAAGATATAGCACATTAATTTAATAAACAGTAATTAGAACCGAAGATGTTATTACTGAAAAATATAGAAATCAGAAGAGGAATTAGGACTGTATTTAACCACTAATCTTGTTTAACTTTATTTGGAACAGATGTTAAAAGAGGGCCTTGACGATCTGGATATTAATACTGCGGAGAATAGTACAAAAACTAATTATATTTGCTATGAAGATGACGCTAACACATTTAAACGAGTAAAATTTGAAAAGTTGATTAAAAATGGTACTAAAAAGCAAAATACATACCAAAAGGTGGAAAGAGTATATTAAATAGGTAAGCAAACAAAATTCATTCATAAAAATATCACAAAAAAACCTAATATTTTTAAAACAAAATTTTTATTCTGTGTTAATCTTACAGAAACAAGTTATTCAAAGATCATCCAAAACTTTATACAGCTGGAAAACCCCAGCCATCACCTCCGACTTTTGCTAGCTCCTGCGGGCAGGGCGTCCGCTTGCAGTTTATTAATTTCAGTTTTTGTCTTTGCTCGTATGCTATGCACTTGTTTCTTAACCGCATTATTCTTAAAATTAATCTTCTGTGGCTCTGCTTTGTCCGTTTCATCGAACAGCTCGCTAACCTCTACCATACGTGGCTTGAAAAACAAGTTAGGACGAATCACAGCTCGATCTGATGTCTTAAACAAGCTCAGAAGTCCCCAAGGTTCTGCTTTTGTTTCATCTTTGGAAGTCGATGGGGATCCCTTATCGGTATCCATCTCTGATTCTAGAATCCAAGCCGCGTTTCGTACCTCAATACGAAACCGTTCACATTCTTCTAAACTGATGTTCTTACTAACATTTAGCACCTGTTCCAACGGGTTTACTATGTACATAGCTGAGTGATCAGGCTTTATTATATTCCGTGCTTCATTGAGGGACATTGCCCGGTTGGAGAAATCGAATTGTGAATAGAATTCAAAGAATTGCAGAAGAAGTTCACTTAATGTTAGCGTATTTTTGGTTGAAAACTGAAGGTTATTACAATCCCGAAGAAATGTGCAATTCACACCATCCTCTGTAATTCGGATATCGTTTTTTGATGCTGATTTAGTCAAGAGATTTATTGAAGGCAAAATGGGGTTCTTAATTTGTTGTAAGAAGAATATCACCAGGCAAGTTAACGAGAAATTTGTAATCCACCGACCTGGGGAGGGATTTGTTAGACCTACAGACTGTGCCCATTTTCTCAGACAAAACACTAGCGGTTTAACTCTGTGATCAATCTGACCAAACATATAGAGAAGCTCCGACATGTAGACGCCAGTTCTGCAAGAAAAATGTTTTTCTATTTTTACTTTGAGAGAACAGAAAAAACACCTTACAGGTTGCTCATGGACAAATCGACCTCCAGGTTTAGGTGTTCTTGGTGAAATTTTATAATCGGTACCCTCGCCTGCAGGATCCTTCTCACATGGCACACTCCGGGTAGGAAAAGGTGTAACATATCTCCAATACTTTCCATTTGCCTCTGGGTCTGTGACCGACCATTAGACAGGTTTTCTTTGGTGTGGAAAACCAGCCGAGAGTTCGAATTCGTATCACACTTCTCTTGGTCGAAACGGAGGATCAAATCCAGATCACATCCCATTTTACCAAACCCGTTCACCGAAGACCCAAATGGCTGTGCATTTGCATGCGGAAACATTCCAGAAATTGATGATTCCACTTGCCTTGCAGCCAAAAACCTCAGTCGTGTCCCTAAGTCGTTGAGACATGTGGACTTGTAAAGGATTCGAATTTGATCCTCCAAGCATTCAGCAGATCTAAGTAAATTTTCCAGATCACCGTCTTGTGTGTGTCGTGTACCATCTGTGGTTATTAGAGAATTTGGTGGAGGGGGCTTCTTTATTTGCGCCTTCTTCTTTCCGCATTGTGCCCTAAACCACAGAAAAGGTGATCTGACGGGTATCCCTGAGAAATCCTCAGTAAAGCAGGACGAGTCGATTGCATTATTGGCGACTGTTTCATTTTCAAATTCTACTAAAATGTAATGAAGGTCATCATGAGGTACTTTGTAATGATGGGCTCCAATAATTCCTCCAAATTGGCAGCAATAGTTGTAAAGTTCTGTGAATGATTTCTCTGAGCTCACTTGCACGACAATACTTTTGTTGGCTTCCTTGCGCCTCCTAGATATAACATCGTTGAAATTTTCATGCTTTTCTGTAAAGAAATCTCATAAACACTCGAATTCAGAGTCAAGAATTGGTGTGCACCTTTGGACTTACGCTTCTTGCTTGCCCCGCTACAAAACAATTGTAAGCGGAATGCATTTCGATTACTAAACTTCGCTAGAATTGGTTTACGAGCATTTTTAAACCCGATATTGCAAATGCTTTGCATATTTAAAAGAAAAAGGCACCCTCCGCCGGAGGATCATTAAATAAACCCTATTGAGGTTACTTTGAGGTTATATCATACATTATTCTTGACATTTCAACTTATCAGCTGTTAAAGATGTCCAACCATTAAAGAACAATTTTTCCCTAAAACTTAGTACCTATAATTGTGATTTATATTACTAAAAAAATACAAGATGCCAACGAACAGTTAAAGTTCCAACTTAAATTTTGAATCTTAATAAAACATCTGTAGATACTTAAACAAATGACTAGTCAAACTGACATTTCACTCGCCCTTCTATTCTAGAAGTAACAGCTGATTCGATTGACACTTCAGAAAACACGTGCGATTTACATTACATCTGTGTCTTCTCCTCGGAAAAAGTATCACAGTAAAATGGGGAAAACAGAAAATAACGAAGACGCAAAGTCTAAAATATGGAACGATCCTCGTTTTTCTCATTTAGTAAGTGACCCACGGTTTAAAGGCATTCCGAAAAAGGAAAGGAAGGTAAAAATCGACAAAAGGTTCGAATCAATGTTCCACGATGCGAAATTCAAAGTGAAATACACCGTCGATAAATACGGAAGAAAAGTAAATAAAACGTCGTCTGAAGATCTAAAAAAGTACTACGAAATAGAATCTTCAGATGAAGAAGATGAGGAACAAGAACGACAGCTCGAAGAAAAGGTAATTGCTAAAGATGACTCCAGTGAGGATGAAGAAGTCCGTACCAATGATGATCTAGGAGACGATGGAGAAGTTCTACCCTGTGACCTCAAACAGAAGCTACGAGACTCCAAGATCGATTACGCCCGCGGGGAGGGTAGATTAATTAGCGACAGCTCGTCAGATGAGGAGTCTTCTGAAGAGGGTGAAGAAGTTTTTATTGAGCACGTATGGGGCGAGCTAGATAATGACGCGCCCAGAACAGATGAGTCTACCAGAAGACTAGCAGCTTGTAACATGGACTGGGATAGGATACGTGCCTCAGATATATTTGTTTTGTGCAATTCGTTCCTTCCACCAGGCGGTTCTATCATCAGCGTAACCATCTACCCGTCCGAATTCGGGAAGGAACGTATGGCTGAAGAAGAGCTACATGGGCCACCGGAGCTTGTTAAATCGGAGGAGTCAGATTCAGATGAAGAAAATTTAGTTAAAGAGCAGGATAGTGATGCGGAAGAAGGCGATAGCTACCACATGGAGAAACTGCGCCAGTATCAGCTGAACCGACTCAAGTACTACTATGCTGTAATCGAATGCGACTCAGTTGCCACAGCTGATAAGTTGTATAAGGAATGTGATGGTCTAGAGTACGAAAGCACGGCTACTAAACTCGATCTGAGATTTATTCCAGACGATGTAACTTTTGAAAAGGATGAGCCCAAAGAAGTGTGCACAGAAATGCCAGACTTGACTAAATATAAACCACGTCTCTTTGCGACAACGGCTCTATATCAAGCTAAGGTGGATCTTACCTGGGATGAAACAGAGATTGAGAGGAAAGAGCTAAATGAAAAAATAGCTGCGGGTAAGCTACACGAGATCAGCGATGCCGACTTGAGAAAATACGTGGCATGCAGCAGTGGCGATGAGGACGATAACGTTAAAAATTCAGGAAAAGAAGAGGGCACAGCTTCAGAAAATGAAGAAAAGTCTAATAAACCTAAAGATGAGATTGCTATGTACAAATCCCTTCTGGAGGAGATCAACAAGAAAGAGGAAGAAGCCAAAAAGGACAAATTCGAGATGGAATACACATGGGGAATAAATGTCGATCCCAAGTCAGAAGACAAATCTGAGGAAAATAAAAAGAATCTTACGCCTATTGAAAAAATTTTGGAGAAGAAACGTGAAAAGAACAAGCGCCGTAAAGAGGAAAGAAAAAAGAAAAAGAAAGGCAGTGATAGTGAAGAGGAATATAGCTCTGACGATTTACCAGATGGAATTGATTTGAATGATCCATACTTTGTAGAAGAATTTGCCAACGGAGAATTTGAACCTCCAAAACAGAAGAAAAATAACAAAAAGAAATCAAGGAAAGACTTGAATGAACCTGACTCTGAGGATGAAAAGAAAGCTAAAGAATTGGAGCTTCTTTTGGATGATGGGGAAGATGATAGACAGCATTTCAGCTTAGAGAAGATACAAAAAACTGAGAATGAATCGAAATCGAAAAAGAAGCGACGCAAGATGTTGAAAAAATCCAAACAGGAAATTAAAGCTTCCAGAGCAGAGGCCGAGGATAATTTCGAAGTGAATATTGAAGACAATCGATTCAAAGCTCTTTACACTTCCCATTTGTTTAATATCGATCCGACTGATCCGCATTTCAAAAAAACCAAGGGAATGGAGAAGATAATTCAAGAAAAATTAAAGAGGAGACATTCGAAGCCAGAGAAGAGCCAAGAGGAAGATGGTAGTGACGATGAACCTTTTTCAAAACAGCCGAAACAAAGCCTCGAAAATAGATTGCTTATAAAGAATTTGAAAAGGAAAATTAAGAATAATAAAAACGCAGTTTTAGTTTAAGCAATAAACTTATTTTTACAAAACAAAATGGCCCTTCTTTGTAATTCAGCACTTGCAGATTCTTATTCATCTCAGAAAGAGTGAAGCAGGGCAGGCAACCAACATCTGATCGTAAAGTTTCAATTTACTTATTTCAGTCTAGCAAGCAAAGTACAATATTTTTGATAGTCTGCTTCTAGTTCAGACCCTGTCGAGGGTTCCATGAATTTGTCCACTTTTGAATCGTGCTGGAGGTATTTGGACATTTCTCATACGCTGCAGCAAGTAATTGGTAGGCTTTGGCAACTTTGGAATTCACTTGACACGCGCAGCCACCACCTCTTACTAACTGATGCTCAGCACGATTAATATCACAGATGCAAATCCACTTTGGATCCAAAAAACTTACAGCCCATTTGGAGTGGTCTAAAGAGGCTGAAAAGCTAACATCATCTGCCTTCAAAGACACGTAGTTAACATTGAAGACTCTGAAATTAGTAGTTCAATTAAAATCAGACCGAATTGCTAGATCAGAATACCTAACTTGTTTTTTTGGGAGCAATTTGATTGCAGGATACCTGGTCCATGCCTCCAGGTTTCCACATATAAATCTTGATTGAGAGCAGGCGCAATGTAGTCCTCATAGAGTTCTCGGTGAAATCGACGTCCTTTAGCGAAGGATCGAAACGCAGTGCCATTTAACGAGAGGATTTCAAGATCATTCCAAAACGGGGCAGTTTTTCTCCAAACCTTATTTGCAGCCGATTCTATATTAGGAAATCGTCCTTTAAGTGCCTTTGGCACTTTAAAGTAGTAAACGTGCGCTTCATTGAATATAAGTTGCTTCCCAACCAAATTCACTTGCGAGCTGTTGAAGGAAATGCACAAGAAACTCTGCCCGTAATGAGTCGCAGTTTTAGGATAGTTGTAAGGATTTTTTAAGTTAGGGTATTTGGGAACAGAATGAATTAACCAGAAGCCAGTTTGACTGTCCACGGCCACAACTCCTTTGGTGTGGCCTTCATTTTCATTAGTATCTCCAGAGGGTTCCTCATCGTTGTAGGCTAACACCAAAGTTCCGTTTTTTTTCGAAACATTCTTCAATGTTTGTCCTGGAAAACTTTTGAAGCTATCAATGGGGTTTGATGAAATCTGCCAGCCTTTCTTGTAGGTTGCTGAGGACAAAAACAAGTACCTCAAACCGTTACTTTTCTTGCCATAATCGCGAGGCAGTTTGTATAAATAATACCTAATGAATGGACGGGTTTATTCGGAAATTGTTTTATTTAATAATACTACCAATCGACGAAGTCTCCCTGCTCATCTCGGCACGTAATACCCAGACACTCTGTGAAGACGCCAAATTGTAGCAAAACTATAAAAACTAAATTCCCCATTTCCTCTGTAAGAAAACTGTCACATTTAAAGTTACCAGCATTACTTATTTTTCCTCAGAGCTGCCACTTTGAAAAATTTAGGGCTTACCCAAAAGTATGCTATAATTCCGAGTAACTTCCGACGTAAAATATCAGCCGATATTTTGTTGCCATGGCTGCAGAGCGTAAGTTTATATTTTTTTATTAAATAGCTCGATTCCAAAAGGTTCCAACAATTCTCAACTACTTTTAGAATCCCAAAATCGTTTCTTGCACTTGCGACTGGTCGAATTCATCACTACTGGGAATCGAGTTTTCCGATGCGAGTGGCCTAGCACATGGAATGATTTTTACCACGAATTTCCGCAGTACTACGATTTGAGTGTAGAATTTATAAAAAAGCAGTTCTTTGAAGAAGTCCTTCCCCGTATTCTAGACTTCGATTTGTCCCCAGAACAAAGAAAGTGCGTAGGACTCTTCGACTCTTACCCAGGTGTAGTCAAATTGCCGCGGGGCTATAGGCTCCTTACCACCGGGGAGACTCTGAGGAAGAAATTGAACAACACACTAGAAGAAGGGAGAGATTATGTTAAAGCCGATAATATTGGGGTATCTTGCATCTTTACCTAATCTCTATTTTTAAATAATCAAAAATGTTCCAGGACACATTCGGCCGAGATATTTCAGCTATCTTGATTAAGACTATCGACTTTTACTGTTTCAAGCGAAAATACTGCAACGACCCGACTATTCAGACGTGGTGCTCCACTCTAGTGGCCACTGAAGAAGAAATGGTCGACGAGGTGCTTCTCCCTTACGAAGAGATCAAAGCGAGGCTCCTTAGTATCAAAGACCAGTTTCGGACCACTGGCACTCTGGGGACACATTTAAACTACGAGAAAGTGGTGGAGCATTTAAGGCGGCAAAGAGAGTTCAAAGCGGAACTACAGGAAAGATTGAATGAGAAGTTGACGAATTCCCGGAGGAGTTTTAGTTTTGGACAGTAAAAAGGAGGTTGATTGTGTTTCGTCTTACACAGAAGGAGGTGATTTATTTATGCTCTGGGGATGCTATGGTTCTATCTAGCAGTATAAATATAAAAGTAGATTTTAGTGCCCCCTTTGTACCAAACTGGTGAAGTCCTATAATTTTATAACCAACATTGCCTAGAAGTGGCGACATTCAAAATAAGTTTTTAATAACAAAAATCGTCACAGGGTCGAAGAAACATTCTACAGCTCATCATATCGCTTAAAGAATATCATTAAACTATTGATTTGATTTTTTTTTAAATTGTTGCAGAAAACCATGAAACTGTGGAGTTTAATCTAGTTTATTTTCCATAGTTCCTTTCCAACGCTAAAAATAGTTTTAGCAAGTAATGTTGTACTTAATTAGAAAACGAAAAATTTTAAATTACTGTGTACAAATAAAAAACTAAACTATAGATAAAAATAAAAATACGATGTCGTCTTGTTTTTGTGGAAAAAGCATTAGATAAGTATTTATTTTTGTGGCCATGGTAATTAGTTTAAATACAACATCATGAAAAAACTTTACAATTTTGAAGTAATTCTCTATAATTACTTCTTTATTTCTTGTTTCCTGTTATCGGAGTAATTCATTAAAGATTGTCTTAAATGTGTTAATCCTGGAAATTGACGAGTTTTGTGAAACCTTTGTAAAACTACTGAAGAATGAGTAGTGAAATTTGGTATAGGCGCAAATGAATTTTTATTTCACACACAAATTGTTTTTATGTCTCAATGAGTGCGAGCCAATGGTATGAAACAAAAGTAGAGATTTTAAATAGGTAGAGATACACGCATAAAGAAGACTAAATTTAAAAATACGAATATATCAATTTTCGTGAGGATGATGTGGTCAGAATTGTTTTGATTTTATGCTCAACTAAAAATTCGATCGGCTTCTTATTTATGAAGAATTGAAATATGTACTACTTAACTATTTTAGTTTCGTGCAAATGGGGTATCAAATTAAAGAACACCTACTGCAAATTGGATAAAAAATTTGCAAGTTAGAGCCGAAAAACATACAAAATTATTGTATACTCTCAGGAGCAGCCTACAGTATGGTTTACGTCTAGTCTGAAGTTTAATAAAATTAATTATAAAAATATTTACGATAACTTTAGGGTTCGTGCCCTGATCGTTCACCAAAAGCTTTTTATAAGAGCTTTAGCTCTAAAGTGAGGTTTACATATTTGCTAGCCGCCCATATGCGAGCTGCACAGTAAGTGTCTGAACCACAAGTTTGACGGTTTATGTATCGGACACGATATTGTACGAGCGTGTACAAAAACCACTCGCAAGCTCCTCAGAACACGGTTTGAATCTCCGCGGGTGGCTGGTTCAGCCCAGGCAACCACCGCCTAGTCAATGACCGAACCATATGAAGCTGGGTCGCGAACCCTTATTGCCTTGCTACACAATTCTGGTCGCCTAATGAAAATCGATGAAAACGGCGAAATCCCAAAATCACGAAAAATACCAGGCAACCATGAACGAAAATTCGGATGGCGGCCGTCCGGCGTGACGTCACGGCGCGTGACGTTCCTTGTTGACGGCTGAGCTCTTGACATCTGGCTGCAAATTCAGAGTTACCGCGCTTTCAGAAACATCAGAGTTACCCATTCCAATTATCCCTATTTCTTTGGTAATTTTTGCTTCTCTCTAGGCAGTTCTATTTTATAATTCTTATACTTACTAAAACTGCCTACATTGCAATTTTTCCCTTATATTATACAAAATAAAAGATTTTACATATTTTTGCTCACTGTTTTTATTATTTGTACTATAAATTACAGGAAAAAATATTTTTAGTTGAATTTTCCATTACATCTGATTCTTGTTGCAATATAAATATTCAATTCAAATTTGTTTTTGTTTTGCTAATTTTAAGAAACATTTTTAATAACACGAGAATGCCTATTTTTGTGGAAATTAAGACTACGTTGATGTTTTTATTATTTTAAAATAATTTCCATGGGCAAATCGGAATTTCATTAAAAATATTTATAGAACAATAGTGAACAATATGATTTCAGGGGTATTTTAAACTTCTTTAAAAATTTTTTTAAAAGGTAGGAAGTAGTAGTAGTAGTAGGAATTTTCACAATACTGCCCACAGAATTATATTACTATTGAATTTACCTGACGAATTTTTCTAATTTCTCACTAATTAATTTATTGTTTTTATTATCTGGACAATTTTATGAAGGATAAAATTTCAGTTCCACAAAAAGTGGATTTTATTATCTCCAACTAATTTTCTATATTTTATATCATCCCGCTGGAAAAATGCTTTTATTAATAATTAAAAATGCTTCAATTCGTTCATAATTTTTCTTTATTAGAATTTTCGTGTTGGTTTTCGCTTTTCCACTTTCAATAAAAATGCAAATGTTGAAAAAATTTACTGGCTAATTGTTGACCGTCTGTCTAGAATAATACCTAGAAGTACGACGACGGTACGCTTACAAATACCATTAGAGCTTAGTAAGTACAAATTTTCTCTTTTTTGCGTTAAACATTCAGCAATGGGAAAAACTCAACAAACACACCCGTTCGACACGAGATTAATTTTAAAAAAAATTAAAATAATACAGAGAATGGCTTAAAAATAATCTTATAAAAATAGTAAACTTACATAAGATTAAGGGTGCTAAAAAAGGGATTATAAACAAGGAGGATTTGAAAACAAATTACAAAATTTGTAAAATTAGCGAACATTTTGTACAAGCATGAAAAAACGACGACTGGAAATTTCCGGCGGAGCTACTGAATAATGGGGCCAATGCTGTGTGATAGTTTTGTGACTGTAAAATGAAAACGAAGATGTCGATTACCTCGCTAAATGACTATAAATTGGTTACATTATGCTAAAAACTGCCCTATTGCTGCTCTATACACCTATCGCCACTCTAGCACATGTAACTTAAGTAACGTCGGTCAAGAAAAATAACAATGTCCATGGAAACGTGTAAACCGAACAATGTTTATCGAAACAAATATTTAAAATAACACGTTGCCTAAGGAGTCAGAAGAGATGAAATGGGGTCTCGCCGATGACCTACTGCCGTCGCACAGTCCTTTCCCTGCTCTCCTCCCGGTGCACACTATGCCGCGGAGACGTGTTCCCTGTGCCCAGCCGTGCTTTCCTTGACCTCTTGAATTTCGCCATGTCCTCCCCGAAAACGTCTCCTGTTCGCAAGGCGGAGATAAGATCATCGAATTCACCCTTGGTGTTGTCGCCACCTTTTCCTGGCCCAACATCGGTACCATTGCTATTGTTACCCTTGAGACCTAAATTCCGCGCCACCGAGTTCATAAGACCCTCCTTGTTTTTCCGCTCGATTGTGCGCTTTTTCAATTCAGCCTCTTGCTTGGCACGTTTCTCCTCCTCTTCTTGCCGTTTCCGGAAATTCTCATTATCTTGCCTCGCTTCAGCGAACGCTGTTAGGAAGGTGTCGAAAATGCCAAAGAATTCATCTGGCTGGACAACAGACCCATCTTCCCCGAAAAGTCGCACCGCACGATCAAATCTTGTCTTCATATCTTGGAATTGGTCCTCCAGTTCAGCAAATCGAACCGATGCCTGGGCATGGAATTCTCTCATGACTGGGAGAAACCTATCTCCAGGCTGTGGTGGTCCTGTACTCTGATTGAATTCAATCTCTCTAGACACCTCATTCAGTCCAGTACGGAGCATCTGAATGTCCTTGTCCATTTCACCTAAAGACACTTTAGACGCCTCTCGCACATGGGGCAAATCCTCCTCCAGTTTGAGCAAATCTTTGAATTTCCTGTCGATCACCTGAACGAGGTAGTGTAAAAGTGTGGTCCCCTTAAGGGAACTCGATTTGGTATCAGCTAAGCGGTTTAGTGATGCCAGACGGAAGCCTGATGCATTGCCCCTGGCGCCGCGATTCATGTAATTTCCTGTAAAATCGAAAGACAGTTGCCGTGTGAGGAACTAGGGATTCGAAGATCACGATAAGATCTTACCTAAAGCTAAAACTAATTCCAGTAGCTTCCGTAGACGTCGAGACCGTGCGACTTCTCGAGATGCCTCCATCACGCTGGCTATGCGCGGTGAGAGGTCGTTCACGGTCATCATAAACCGCTTCTTGTAGTGTAGGCTCTTCAATCGTTGCTCGTAGTGAGGTATTCTGAGAATAATGAAAAATTTAAGACAATAGCACAATCAGGCAAAACTGACAAACTAAGAAATCGACTTTGAGGATTTCATATTGTAAGTTAAAGTTAATTTATGAGAGGAAACCCCAAAAATCCATTCTTTCTTCGTTACAATAATCCCAAAACTTACTTTGAGATCTCATACAAGAACCTATCAGCTCTCGCGAGCGAGTCGATATCTTCACTGTGCTCATCCAAAAGCGCCCTTTCCTCCGCAGACGGTGTGAATTTCAGCAGCTGCTCCACCATGTCAATGGGAAGTTGTTCGTTTGAGTCCATTGACAGTATAGCCCTTATAATATAGTAATACCATGAAAACAAACCATCCCATGAGAAATTGAACAGGTTAACTCACTTCGAGATTTCCTCATCGCTCATTTTCAATTTGCTCAATAATATCGTGCAATTCTGAGCTCGTCGTCCATCGATAACCGACAAAATTTTCGTCCTGGTTTTACCCATCATCCGTAGATCCTCAATGGAGCCGTCGTTCTGTTCATAAACAAAAGTTGTTAAAATAATTTTAAGCGTTGTTTGAGCCAGGTTTTACCGAGACACCATTCTTCTGGTAGGCCGAGAAAAGTTTATCGATAGATTCCAGCTCCATTGTGTTATACCACTTGGAATCGTCAAGTTCACTCCATACAGTGCCTTGGACTTTAGCATCAGGCAATTTGGACCAATTAAAACTTTTCAGCGGGTTCGCAGGCTGCGGGACATTCTTTTTTGGTACTTCTGGCTTTGGGGCAGGTGGGGCTGCAGTAAAATAAATTAAAAATTATAAATTAATTAATGTGGATGAAACTATTAAACGATTTTCGAAAATCGTTTACTAATATTCCTTTTTGGAAACAATCAAAATAAGAAGGCAAGAGAGAAGACTTACTTGGTGTCATTGGCATAGGTGGAGGTGGTGCTCCAGGGCACGGAGGTGGTGGTGGAGGAGCGACAAGTGGTGGGGGTGGTGGAGCAGGTTTTGGAGGTGGCGGAGCTGGTGGCGACACTTCTCCGTTACATCCAGTCAGACCGGCTACTTTTTGGTCATCAGGTATACACCCTTCGGTAACTAATCGTTCAAGGCGGCTTCGCTCTTGCTGCTCCGTCATAAGACGATGCTGCAAATCTTCAGCCTTCATTTCTGCATTCAAAGCTCTTTGGACTGCTTGCGAGTGATTGGCACTCTCTTTTTCCAGACGTTCTCGCATTCTAGCCAAACTAGTTTCCAAATCTTCCTTTTCCTGCATTCGAAGATCAAGCTCTTGCTCCTTCTTGGCTAATTTTGCTTGGATATCAGAATTCTCTCGTTCAAGCTCCTCAGCGCGACTTCTTGCTGCAGTCAGTTCCTCCTCTTTTACGAGAAGTTTTACAATCTTTTTTACATCGATTTGAATTGGTTCAACGTCCGGATCGTGAGTTCTTTCTGGCTTTCCATTACCAGCGACGTCCGTGTCAAGATCACTCCTGGGCCTCTCCTCTGTCTGCAGAACAATTTGCTGTACCACACGATCAAACATTAACCAGTGCTGATTGCACTGTCCGGTATCTGCAATGGAATTTTTTTAGAGGGTATTCTTACTAAAATCCAGATATGATTCTTACATGGTAGAAGTAACATGTGTTGCAGTAAAGACAACAAATGAGGATAGGCTGGTGAATGGCTCAGTTTTCGTCGTAACAAGTCAAACATGTTTGTGGCGCTCTTGGTATCCACATGCTCGTGATTGAACTTCCTAGCTAACTCCTTTTCGTCTTCGTTTCGAACCATTTCGAAGAAATCCTTAAAGGAATTTACTCGAATATGGTCTTATGTACCTTTTTTTAAATAACTTACCAAATGTCTGTCCAATGTCTCATTTTCGTGTTTCCTTAATTTCTCTATGATCGGTTGGATGCCAAGCATTAGAAATTCATATCGCAGATGAAGTCGGAACTCTAAGTTCTCCTGTCCAGGACCGTAATTTAGGACAGCATTTATGAAGGACATAATGGCTGTCTTGAGATTCACGTCATCGCGATAAGCACCTGTTGACCTGTCCAAGTCATTTATGATTCCCTACCAAGAGGATTGGACTTCAGTTTGAGGTCTTTTCACACAATCCTAGTCGATTAACGTACCTGGAATCGAGCTCTTTCCGCTGCAAATTCCTGAAAGTGCAACATGGAAGACAAGACCTTCTTGTGTCCTCCAGGCACAAGGCAAACAGCACCTAGAATTTCGAGAGCAGCCACTTTGGTTTTGATGTTGTCGGCAGCCAAAGAACGTGCTATCGTATCTATGCTCGTTGGATGGGCAAGGACATGGGCACGACCAGTCTTTTAGACAAAAATATTTTATCAATTAAATAATTCAAAAAAGGCTTCAAGCTACTTACCGAATTGTTCATCAGAGCCTTGATGCATCCTATGAGGCTGGTATGCAATGAACTATTTGCCACACGGATGTCCAAATTCTGGAGAAGATCTAAAAGTGCTGGAAGACCTTGTAGTTCAATAAATCGCAACACAAAGCTGTGCGCTGATGTTCTTAGAGCAGTCTTAAGAGCGTCTAGAAAAGCCGTCTGACTCTCCACCCTCGAGCTGTATTCATGGCACGGGGAATCTTCAGGATTTATTTTTAACTGTATGGCAATGTCCTTAAGACGTTCGATATAGTGTTCGGGTGTGGGCGGCAATGTTATTGCGGCTGTTCCACCTTCACCAATTTCTTGGGGACTTTTTCTCGAACAGTATATTTGCCATTTCTTCTGTGGCGGTAGACTTAGCATTGCTGCTTTATTTGGTGCTGTTAAATCCAACTCTTCAACCAATTCGGCAAATTTGGCATCGAGTTCATCAATCGATGGCATCGGCTGTGTTGGAGTGAGCGTTTGTAAAGTGAACGCTCCCTCAACAACACAAATTTCGGGTGGTTCATCATCCTGAAAATGCAATTAGAACGAGAATAAAAGAAATGTACCAAAAGTTATGGCAAATTAAAACCCTAATTTTTTAAATATAATTTTGTTAATATATTTGAAACGAGATATACTCATCTTGTTATATTATAATTAAATTTTTAAAGACAGATTTGCTTATAATGATGATGATGCTCGAATGGGTAAGATTTAAATAAAATAATTTTACCTTAAAATATTCTCAACCTTTTTAAATCTAGGAAAACGTTATATTCTTTTAATATTCCAGCCTATAACCCCAAGACCAACTATAGAAACTAAGAAGCAATTAGCCGCTGTTACTATTTCATAGGTGCCATCGTAATTTTAATACAGAATTATTAGTTTATATCATTTCGAACTCATAACTGCAAATCATCTAGATCAGTTTGATAATAAATCCACTAAGCGTCTGAAATTTTCCATGCGATAAGCAAAGCCACTACAGAGTTTTTGTTCATAATCTGCAAATTCTTCGCCCATTCAATACAAACAATGTCCACTTTCTCCGGTCCACTTGAATATCTGCATGTCACAGCCTAAGGCCGTGCTTCCACAACCGGCATTTCATCAAAAGAAACCGCGGATTTAACACTCAATGCACCTTAATTTGCGCACGCACCGCATCTTTTCCGCTGGAAGAAGTATAAATAAGAGACCATTAGAGATTGCCAGAAAATCTGTAAACTGATCCACCAGTCGGTGCGACGCATTAAGGCGTCAATCACAACGAGTACGATCTTTCAGAAGGCATTTACCACAATTGCAATTTCCACAAGGGAGAAAGATCCAAGAAAACCCTTTTAGAGATTGCCTCGATTACAATCATATGGGATTTCATTGTTGTCATCAGAACAAGTATGCTGTCAAGTAAGAAAATTGATTAAAGGCGATGATTAGGAGATTGCGCCAATATCTGTCGATATGATCGGGATGCTGAAATCTCAGCTCCGGGCAAACACATTCCAAATGGAAGGGGGCGGACTCCGACGCCTTTTAGCTAGATTTGCACGATTTTAAAGACTCTAAAGAGCCGGTGAAAGAAAGTGACCATTGTGGTCTGGCCTTCAGAAGGTGGCCGATTGTCGTGACTAAGCGGAATAAGACTCAAGTTACTGGGCGCCTTCAATTTTTTTCCTCACATATCACATTCGAACTGAATGTGGTGAAAATTGTTAGGGGCCAGGTGCATTTTTTCCCGATGTTGGCACGGATTAGCGTCAGATTTACCTTTGTTATAAATTAACCTATCTTGAAACGGCTATCCATCCGGACTCTTGATCCAATTTAATCCAGAGTAATTGGCTTAATTTAATCTCCTAATTGAAGCAGTGACATCTACAAGGTACTCGGTACTCAAACAAACCTTTACAATTTTATGTAATCGTAGTTAAGTTCAAGGGTAATTGATGTAACGAATTAATCCTCTTTACGAGGACGTGTTATACATTAAGTGGTGCAAGGAATGATCGATGGATTTGATAAGGCAAGTAGGCACAATTCTTATGCTTTTTAGCGGTAAATGTTTAAAAAAAAGTGACGATTATAAACTTCCCTAATTTTTAACCAATTAATACTCCTCCGACCCAACATTAATCCTTCTCAATTTCACCTGAAAGGTAATCCATAGCTTTCGCTGTCGATCAACAGAGCGATGATCACGCCCCTACTTTCACGAAGTTCCCCTACCGAGTCGCGATCTATTGCCCTGTCCAATTAAAAATGAATGGACTCAAATTCTCCAGTTTAGCATCAATCAAATATCACTTTAAGATCTCGGTGCGATCAATTTTTACATTTTATACAGAAGTGCGATCTTTATCATTTAATTTCTGTTGGATTGTGATGAACTTGCAAAATGAACAGAGCAGTCCAATCAACTATAATCTCTTTGTATCTTAAACGATTTTCAAGAAGCCACAAAAGTGTATTTACACTATGCCAGAAAGTGTGGAGATCACCACTTTTCCTTGATTAACTTTCAATCTTCAAGTGGTTTTTCTTATGAAAGACGGAAGCATACACACTTAATAACAACTTTCAGTGGACGGTGCGTAATGAAATTTACCCATCGGCAAGAATCTCAACTAGTCGACGTACCAGCCTACATTCCTCCGTGACCTAAACGTTTTGCTTAAACTGCTACATTAAACTATAGGTGCAATACTGGCTTGCAGACCTATCTGCACAAGCATACATCTTGAAGATTTAATTAAACTGGACAAATGTTGACTGCAAGTGGGCGGTTAATCTGTCTCAATGGAGGTTCTTGAAGCTATCCGCATGCTTGAAATGTACTCTGTCCAATCTTTAAGAAATTACTTGAGCAACAGAGTCATATGGAACCTTACTTAGAGTGGACAAGGTTTCGAGTTATTTCTGCATTACTGGGATTTTTTCTCGCTGATTGACCTTTACGACGAAAAGTTATCTTCTTTCCTGTTCATCGTGCTATAGGCAGGCTTATGAAAGAAAGTGACTTGACTGCAGAAACCATTGCCCATACTTCGTCCTTGGCTATAGTAGCGTAAAATATCGCGAAATAATGTTTAATGTTTATGTTCTGGTCGTACGTTTGAAGCATAAACTTTTCAGACCAAAATTAGATACTGATCGCTCTCTACTGATCATGTCGGTGATAATGTATCAAATTTATTTTTTACATAAATTCTACATAAATTAAAATTATTATATGGATCACTTAGGCTTGTTCGGTAGACTCTGTAATGTTGTGAACATTTTTAAATATAATTAAAAAGTATCATTACTGTTAAAACATGATAACAAGTTATTTGCATCCTGGTTTTAAGTGGGCATTTCACCTTGAAGGGTCAAGTAAGAAGCAGAAGCGGTTTCATGTCTTATCTTACTAATTCTACAACTTAGATCACATAATACCATCTTGTATACTATACATACACTATAGTAGTATATATATAGTACTTATTGAAGCTTTTTAGATATCAAATAAATTGATGACAATTTTATACTTTACTTTAGATAACCAATAATAGAAATTTAATTTGATAATATATTTTACTAACATCGTACAGACTAAATGATATACTCTGTAGATTTCTTTCTATCTATAACGCTAACTTTTAAAATGTATATTTTAAAATTCAGGTTTCAACCCCAAATGCAAATTTTCTATAGCCTCAGATATTCCAAAGTATTCTCCACCCAAAGCACCTTTCCTCCTATGGTACATTTAAAATATTTAGAATCTCGCTAACTATGTCAAATTTGCATACTACTCATTCTTTATTATCCATAGGACAACTCGTTGCATTAGACATCAATCACAACTTTCTCGAGAGCTGGATGATTTGCACATTTCTGAAATTAATATGGTTCTTTTGCTGATGCGGCTTTCAATTGCAATGAGGATAATTGTATTCATCTGCGACTCCTCAAGGTACCACCACAAAGTTCTTCTCAAGCAAAAATAGTAGGCTGTCCCTGTCTTATTATGCATTCATCTTTTAAGCTAGTTTCGTGCATCTCGTGCCGAGTCAAATAAATCACAGGTGTCTTAGGTATAGGCAAATTACTCCATAATAAGAGATTTACATTACTTTGCCGCGACATAATGTACTTGGAATTACTTGTCCACGAAACGCTCCTCTAACACGATCTTTATGGTCGTCGGAATTAAACCCATTAAGAAACGGCCTCGTTAGTGCTCTTGAGCAGTCTTCATAAAAAGAAGTTAAATACGGACATGCTCGGGAAAAACCGACTACTGATTTAATAACTTTTAATTACTGGTAGTTAAGTGTTAGGTTTCGAAAAACAAGAATGATCATATTCTAAATTCAGTTTTGAAAAGCATAACCTGCAAACTAGCTAGTTCCGCTATCTAGCTAAACTCAATCTAGCTAAATTCAATCATTATCATATCAGGTAAATTTCTTAATTAGTAAATAAAAAACTTATTACATTCCTTTAGGGAAAATAATAATAGTTGTAGTGTTATAAAAATGATGTTATCAGTAGACCCGCAAAAATGCAAAAATGGAAACAATAATGCCAATGCTTAATTTACTAGTAGCACCATTTAAGGCAATTTACCTGAAAGCAACCGCACCAGCCCCTTTTTCGAAACGTCGGCATCTTCCTCTTCTGCTGGTCGCGGTAGAATCGGTGTAGGGGCGTCTCCTTCGGGTAGTTACTAGTGTTGCTAGCACCGAAATTGTATCCGAGAATGTTGTTGTTCGTATAGTGGCGATTATTGTTGCTGGAACCCTCCTCTCGGCCCACGCCCTTATCACCATCCGTGGATGAATTGAACACAGTCTGATGGCAATTCAGGAGGCTGTTCCAGCAACTCAATTCCGGCAGACGCGAACGTAGCGCCGCCAAATTCAACACCTGAAAAACACCGTTGTTCTCGTTCGTTGTCGTCCTGTCCTCCGTAGTGTCCTGATTTGATGCACAATTGATGGGACAGCTCGGGAACGTCTACGAAACGAAAATATGGAAATTTATTAGTATCTGCAGTTCCTGGTCGAGTTTTTTTAAGTGATTATTCTATTGAAAAGAGGCAGACAACTTGGCTCAGGATGCAGAAAGTAGCTCTTTACTGTCTAGCCAAAAGGAGGTCGACAAATTTCAGCATTTTCAAAGTATAATAAATTTTTTAAAAAAATTAGTAAAACCTTTTCATATCCTTTTCGTTAATGAAACTACAAGTACAATACACTCTATAAAATAACAACATTCTTTAAGATGTATTAATATGTCATATAAGAATATTTAAGTTAATAAGGCAATGTCTCAAAAAATGCTTTGTTGATTGAAGAAGTAGAATAATTCTGGTTTGATAATTACAAATATAATTTTAAATTCCATATGAATATCATAACACATTCAAAACCGCCTTAGTATTTACAGCTTCAAATCTAACTAAACCGTAAAATATGAAGCTAATTCACTAGATTTATTCCTCTTCGAATATATTTTTACTGTTCTGCAGATTTTTGAATTAAGTAAAAGAACCTATAATTCATATTATCTAAATAAGTGGGGCGAAACTCCTTTCGTTGGCTTCTGAATAGCCGCCAATCAGGGCCCCGAGTTGGAGAAAATTCCTCGATGAAGCCTAATTGTGGTAAACGCGGCCTAGTGAGGCCTAATCAGCGAAAATCTTGTTACCTCTGCCGTACTCACATCGGCACTTTCATTGATGGTATTTCCATGTCTTCATCGACGGGACTATCCATTAGCGGCGCCAAAACCGCCAGATACCACCGAACGGTGAACGATAATTGGGAGAAGCGATTTCTGCTGTACCGTCCCGCATAACTGCTTGACGGCGGCTAATCGCACTCTTCCTTGTCCACCTTCCACATCTTTTCTTCGCCAGGTAAGAGATCCCAAGATTTCAGTCGCTTTCCCAAAGCACTGCAAGCTCACTCTACACACTAATTGGGTTTCAGCGTGAGCAGTCGCTTGTTTGTAAACAAACATTTTTCATCTTTTGTATTTGCATGCGATCAGGTAGAATTTTTTCGCGCTTTTGCGCCGTCTAGCAACAACAGTGGCGCTTTGCAGGTGGCGGTGGCGGGAGAAATTTAATTGATTAGTAAAGTGACTCAATCATTGCCCAGAAATCCAAGCCAGGCTCTGTTGTGGAAATCATCGTGTAAGATATGAATGGGGTTTTGGCTCATTGAACTTTTCGCGCAACTGGTTACCTTAGTAAATTTGCGATTCCTTACATAATCCGCTTATATCACCATTACCGTGTAATATTTCGCGGGTGGGAGATCAAAATCGGCGGATTAGGTATTTTATCGATTTTACAACATTCTTCTGAAATTGAACGCAATTGCTGTGCAGGAGTATAAAGATTTAATAAGACGCATTCGGAGGAGTGACCGGAGAGTAACAGCGATGGATAACGATGCAATTTCGAGCAGAACGCGCTCTGCACGAGTGCATCTACTAAGAAAAGAAGCATATGACGTAATATACCCTTCTTCCGTGCGACTTAACATGCTTTTCTTTAGTTCGTCTTTACATATATAAATTCTTACTCACCCACCATAGCACTTGCAGAATCGTTGAAAACTTTCTCTATTCTCCCTAAGGAGGGTAAAGATTTGGGACGAGGTCTTATATAAAAAGATTAAAAGAGCTCTGAACTCTTTAGCAAGTGCTACATATTCCAATTCTTTTACACAAAATCAGGGGTAGATGTAAAATATATAAAATAGGTGGCATGATTTTTCTGAAGTTTCTTCCAAAGTTCGTCCTAAAGCAAATGTCCTTGCTTGTAGGGAATGTCAGCTCTGCTGAGTAAGCTTCTACTTCACTAAATTGCATAAGATCCCACCCAAGAGTCCTGAAAGCAAACTTGAACTCTCTAAGGAGGAAATCTTACAGCAGCTCGGTTAAGAACTCAAAAGGAAAAACAAATTTCTTTCTTTAAATTTTACTTTTCGGGCAACTTGTAACCCTTTAGGGTGTTCAGATCCTTCCTGCGTCGGAATTGGGAGGAAATCACAAGGGAATGATCCGTATAGATTTCACTTTAATAGCTACCAAAGAATCAAACGGTTTCAAGAAGATAAATATGTAAAAACGTTCCTGTTCGAGATTGCTGGATTTTTAGGGTTTCTAGTGAAGTTGTCTTGAAGGTATTACGATAAATTCTAAAATGGTAAATGATTTATCAGTAGAGAAATTAATGTTTGAAGGTATTACAAATAATTTAATTTATAATAGTTTGCCATTTCCTAAATGAAACCTATAGATATTTGTTGTTTTTACATAGCATTTTAGTGTCCAATAATTTGTACAAATTTTTTCTTAAGAAAATCCTAACTTCCTTATTTGATTATAATTTCGCAAATATCTGATCAAAAAAAGCATAAAAAAAGTTTATTTCATTCCATCGTCTAATACTCAAGACGACTTTAAAACTGGCAAAAAACTAATCTAATATCAGACAATTTATAGCTTCTATTGATACTTTCCGGTTTTTCTAATTTTAAAAAAAATGAACAAATTGAAGCCACACATTTTGAAGATTTCGCAGACGCCTCACTTTCAAGATCAAACAAATGATAATAAAAAATATAATATTACTGTTTTTTTCGATGATATCATCAAAACGTTGCATCAACTCTGCATTAATAAATAATTCCTTGTTCCGTCTTACATCATCACATATCCTTGAGATGCCATCGCTGCAGCCATGGAACCATAAAGAATTTTACATAACGAATAAAATTCGAATATTGTCTCCAAAATAAATCGAAGAGACAAAGGCACGCATTGGACCCGTAGACATCCTTGTCAATGACACGTCGCCAGATTGGACGTGAATATCATACGTGAATACGACGGCACCTCCGTGGCCGCGGTAATTACGGCAACTTTCTTTCCGTCCATGCGTGCCGAATTGATTAACGGTTGCACCTTGCAATAAAATTGTGACGTGTGAATGCGAACATTGCACGGTGTCATTATCGCACCTAAGCCGGTCGCACCGTGTGCTCATGCGTGTGTACCAATTGCGCGATAATGGAAGGTTTTGTTTTCACCACGCGACGACCTTTAAGTCGCCCGAAAGGTTTAAGCCGGCCACTAACTGCGGCGTTGCAGAGTCCACATGTAGAATGCCAAGTTATGTTCGTATAATTATTTTGCTTACCTGTGGTTTTCGTCATAATTCTGGCGGTGCGCACAGGAATAACCCATTCGCTTGATTTGTATGCTATCTATGGAATATGGCCGCGATCTATGACCGTTTTTTATTATGGTTCGGGGTTCGGTGTTTACGGCCTTTTGCACAGCTTTCGGTTGGATTTAGCCGATTATGGCTTATCGCCTTTGATTTATTACACTGACTTTGGCGTGTGTACGTTTACGACCTATGGGCGTTTTCTACATGCAAAATATTTAGTTCTACCATGAACGAAGGTTAATGCACCTCTTTTAAACAGAAAAATATTTCTAACACATTACCTAGTCACATTAGATCAGTTGGTTCTTTTTTAGAAAATCCAAATTCTAATTGAAGTTGAAGTTATTTGAAGTTATTTCAGTATTTTTGTGTTTTAAAAAATAAATCGATTCAAAAATTTTGTTTGAACATATTTGTAAATTCTTGAAATTGTATTTTTTATCATATCAGAAATAAATTGTTTGGAATTAAAGCAAAAGCACATTATGTCTGAATTATAAATCTTTTACAAAAACAAGAAATATGTTATTAATAAATACGGAGGAATATCTTCATATATTCATATAAAGCCTATTATATCATAAAAAAAGGTTTTAATTAGCATGAACTTCTATTCCATGTGTGTTCACTAAATTTCATGGCTTGATATTAAATACAATTTGATTCGCAGTAATCCCTAATTCTAAATAATATGAACACTAACGAGAGATCATAAAAACTGTAATGTCGCTTGTTTCTCTTAATCCACTAAAAAATCTATCGAACAATTTCACACGTTTAATTCCTATTTTATGCAGATTTATTTTATATTTACACATCGTAGGATAAGTATGAGAAAGCGATTTGGGACGAATATATAATTCTCTTTCGAATGGTATATCAATTATCGTCTTAGAGTGCACATTAAAACAATGAAAGTGAAAAAATATAAATCTAAGTGAAAAAATATAAATCTATTTATAGCTAATAGACGATGCTGTTTGAAGTGGGCTGTTAGAACATTCAGCAGGGCATTCCATATAATTCATGGAATGGTAGACTACTTTGCGCAGTACGTTATATAATACACTTTTATTAATTGATTAATACATGTTTCAATAAAAATTGGAAAATATGTTATGTAGTTACTTAATTTAGATCTACCTTAATTTAAACCTAACCTAATTTAGATAAATCTTAAAGAATCTAAGCCGAAAGTCATAAATTTTGTGGCACGCTTTTTTTCGAAATTTAACCCAAAGGTTATTTTCGTGATAAACCAGTAAATGACGCAAGACACGCGATTTTAACTGTCGTTTATTACCTTTTTCTGATCAAGAGGGTTAACCACAATAAAAACCGTCAAATCGGTGAAATTAATAGTGTCCGATTTATCGCTTTTGAACCATGTTGAATAGCGACTGAACAATGAAAACAATTCGCTCAGTAGCCCCAACCCAAATGGCATCAAAAAGAGGTGGTAATGTTTTCATTCAGTAAGAGGTATCACAATGCATAGGTACACCGCCAAATCGAATAGCAATATAATTCCTTGCAATTCATTAACATAACGGGCGACTTCATTAAACTTCAAATTGACCTTAACACCAATAAAAGATAAAAGAATCAAAGTAGCCGAGGGCCGGATCACCTGGACAAGTGCTTTTCTTACAAAACGATTTATTTACATTGAAAATCACGAAGAAAAAATTGTGATTTGGAATGTCCCCTTTCGTGTCGGGGTCGTGGGACTCTTAACGAACCCATAAAAAAATTTTAATGTATTAAAAAAATATGCAACACAATGCGCCAAAACACGCCGACGCTAATTATGCGGAATGATCTCTTTTCGAGGGCACCTCTACTCAAGCAGAATATGCAAAATATTTTTCAGGTATTTTTCACTAGGTTGATCAGATCGATGGGAAGTGTGTGCGTGGGTCGCGTATACAGGCCGCGAATAACAATACGGTACCGGCTCGGTTGGCGTCATATGTGTGCACACAAATGATCCCGGAAGAGGATTGTACTGCTTTGCAATTTTAATTGCTTCACTATCAGCTAATTAATGGTTCGCTAAGAGTAATTTTCACCTGTTGAAAGTATCATGAGCCGCTATATCTAAGAATTTCCTGGTTTCAAGTGTGCAGGTGTTGGAATGTCACCGGTGCTGCAGTTATTTTTGCATGCACCGGTGACATAAAACATTTACCTGAACTACTACTAGATTTTTCTAGTTGCTAGCTCAATAAGAAACTGAAATAGCAGCGGTCGGTTACATTTGACTGAAAGGATCGGTAGCAGATCACTTCAGCAGATGTCACCTTGGCTAATTGCTCGCGTGTCGAATTCCTTTCAGGTACAAATATCAGTAAGGGCACATGCAACGTGCTGACGAGATTACCGCACAAACTGGAGGTGACAGAGCCACTCAAAGTATTAAGTAGGTGAAGTCAGCCGTGCGGAAAATTGACAACGAGTGCGGTCTACCTCCAAAAGGTGTTAGCCGCTAAGGAGGTGATCTTACTGTCTTAGTATGCCTGGAAAGTAAATTTGCATCTTACAGCAGAAACGACTTCGACTGGAAGGTCGACTCAAACTGCAGTGGTGCACCGCACTGGCGGTGTTACATGCGCAACATTTCAGACCTCTTAATGGCAAAATTTGCTGGAATTAACTACGACGGTGTCGACAGTACGGAGTTTGGTATTTTCGTAAGATTGAAAAATGTGGTTTTTTTATTTGGTTGTCGTTTTACATTAAAATCTTTGCGATAATCGTAATCGAGGATGTTGCGAAAAGAAAATTAACGACTTTTAAAAAATGTGAGCAATATCCGGTTTTTTTAAAAAATCATAAGAACTTAGTAGAAGTACGGACGATATCGCCAAATTCGACCGCTTGAAGAAACCTAAAGAAATGTGTTGTGAAAATAAATTTTAATCAAGCCTGGTCGAATCCAGGAATAAACTGGAGTAGCATATCAATTTTATTCTATTGAAAAATTACAACATCTATTCCTTAACCACAGACTAGTTATGCCTTTGTTAAAAAAATCGACGTGAAGTAGTTTCACACGTTTTTACCATGATCTAGTCAATTTACAGAAATTTGCCAATTTATTGAAAATCGTGCGTTCAATACCTGCCAATGAATTTGTTAACGCCAAAGGTCTGACAGAGTACGCGCCATGCCGCCATGCAATCATCAAGCACCTGTGTGTGCAGGTAGCCATGGTCAAAATTGGCGCAGAATTTTTCAATCAAATTTATTTAGTTTAGTGCCAAAGAATGGCCGGCACGAAAATTTGCCCAAAGCGGAGAACGACGAAAAAGACATTTCGTTAATGCACGAACAATTGCGACATAATAATAGAAACCGCGGCAGCAAGTATTGGGTTACTAACTGGATGGAAAAATTCAAAGGCGAACAAATTCCAGGAGATCGATTTACGGCCGAAGTGTATCGAGTCACAGAAATTCTCAAGAAAAGCAAAGTCTATTGCAGTCACGGAAGCCGCAGCCTCTGACTGCTGGATCTGGGCGAATAAGAAAAACAAAATGCGTCAAAGTGGCGAAGGTAGGCTACTAAAACGGGCGAATGGTAGAGCCGAAGTTAGGGCAGGTCTGATTGAAGGTAAACATGCGCGACTGGACAGACAGACACCGGTCTGAAACGGTCCCAGTCTGGAAGAGACAGTAATGCGAGAAGAATTTCGCGACCGACAAGAACCTGAATTCCTTTTGAAAATCATGAAATCCGAGATGCTTCACCTGGAGCTGACTCCGGTGAACATCTATAGCGACGGCGGCGCTTAGATTCCATAGTTGCCAACGTCGCCGTCGCCAAAGTCGCCAAAGTCGCCAATGCATGTTAATCGACCTGGAAAATCTAATTAAATATTGCTTTATTTATTCATTTAATATTAATTACTATATAAAAGAAAAACGATTAGACCAACCATACTTCTGTCTTTCAATAACTGCTGAACCCAGTAATGCAGAACTTTGCAGACTTATGCTTGCAAACATGGGACATAGGATTTGGTCTACCAGACAATTTAAGAGGACCTAACAGTGCAGGTACCGTTCTAAAAATTCTCAGATATTCTATATTACTTAGGTATATAGAGTTTCGCATTAAAAAAGACCAAGTATAGTTAATATTGAAATCCATAATTCACATCACTTGCATTGGGGCCACACCTTCCAAAAATGGAGAAGAAATTTTGTCTTAAACGTATGCCGAATGTGACGGGCCACTGGAGCTTATGCAAGACAACCATAAACGAGGTCGCCAAGCCCAAAGCACGTAGCGTTAAGGCCCTAATTAAGCCGCCTGCAAGAAATCCGATACCTTTTCCAATAAAACATTTTTATATTCTGGCTTTCTTACATTTCAAGTAAGTCGTGGAAAAAAATTTCACCGCATCATTTGTGTCCTCTCAGCTTTATTACACGTTCAAGCATTCCACAGTGAGTAAGGTAAGATAAGAAATCTGGAAATGCAAATCTGCAATATTAAGGAAATGCATGACTTGGAAGAATAAAGGACGGGGATCTATCTCAGCCACTTTTCTGACCTACCTTAAATGCCAGAGGCGTCTACTGCGATTTTAAAGGTGAAGCTGTGGGATATGACCAGATGGATCTTGGTACCCTTCAATTTGATTTATATAATCCAAAAGAAGAAAGGCTCGATGCTATGAGTAAATGGGAAAATGGTTTTTTAGGGAACTATTGCACCAATTAAATAAATTCAAGGCATGTCGTACTGAGCACTTGGTTGATTAAGATGTACAGACAACGATGTTAGCAAAAGTTGTTGGATTTTAGCGCCTTCATTGTCGTAGACGATTGCCAAATTCAGTCTTTATTTGAATTTTTAACTTTATAATATTTTAAAAATATTATTTTCAAAATTGCGCCTTTGGTAGAAAATTAAAGTAATACTTTACGAATTATAAAAATACAAAGAAAGTTCGATCATCTTTTAATTCAAATTGATTTCCGCCGGTTAAAACTATACGGAAGTAATAATTTTTATCGAGATTTACCATTTCTATCCAATTACTATCCGAAAATGTTACATATCACCTGGAAGTGATCAATCAAATAGCTAAAACCGCAGTAAATACTTTGTCTTAAAATTTCCTCAAATTCATTTGATTTCGAGGTTGAGACCTCTATTTGAGCATTCTCTATGTTTACGAGACCCGTGGCCGTATGAAAGCAGAGACGCAGTTCCGCCCCCTTACACTGTACACTCAGAAACCTTAAGGAAGGCATAGGCAGGTTATAAACTTGACTTATGAAACAATCTTATAGACGAAATGGACATGTTAACCTGAGATACCACAATATCTTCTAATCAACACAAATAGCCCCAGGTCAGATAATAAAGTCTTTTGGGCTGATTTCGCTTTTAACTCCCTCCATCGGCGACCTTGATGTATGGAAATTCTCACGTGCGACCAAGTGACTCTAGCGTGTCATTAACTTTCCACCCACTTATCTGTTTCTGATCTGCACGCCCTGGAATCCGGCATCCATCTTAAAAGGGAAAGCGGTCAGTAACCGATCGTTTTGTAACCGAAAAGACTAATTACACGCAACGTGGCGCGGCACACTATTGAACGATATAGATTCAATCAACGATCACACTACTGATCTTATTCGCAATCTAGGCGAACGATGCGAAAAATGCGGTTCAATCAATCGCTGTTGAGCTGACTATCGCAAATCAGGTAACTACTACTACACGCTGACCACTCTAAGCTATACCTGTCCAACTAATTATGATCCCATTCGACGTGTCATGTCCGGTGCATTGTTGTTGTTGCAAATTCCAATTTAAATCGCAATCAACGCGGCACGAGAATAGACACAGATTGGAAAAGGCGACGAGCGAAATTTTTGTTAAATATTTGCTCTGGTGATCGCCACAAATTATTTCTTGTAGAAATTGGATGGCCGCCGTGCATTACCTGGCACAGGTAAATATGGCACGTGAGGAAAGTGACCTGGGTGGAGTTCGAAACAAATCAGTGTCAGTGAAATAAAGCGATTTATTGACCATCATGGCTAAATCATTCTGCTCGCCGTTTCGGGACGTGACAAAATACTTTTTAGACGCAATATTGCAGTACTGGCGAATTGGACAGAAAGGGTCTTAAGTAGACTTTATGTCTAGTGACTTTTAAGAGGTCAATAAAAGTAAGTTACAGAGTGGGTTGGTAGCATTTACAAACGAACTGCTTATGGCTCTCAACTGGACATCAAGAATTTACGTTTGGTGTAATTAGTTAAAATTTAATGTTAATGTTTTACGTCCAGTGTTCACTAGACTTTAGTTTCAGTAGAAAATATTTACAATCCAACACAATTTCAACTTTTTGTGCTTTTTGTTAACACTTTTTAAGTATCTTATATAAGAGCTAAACTCCCAAACTCGTTTTCTAATCGATAAAACGTGTTTTTAAATAAGGACACGAATTCAATTGCAAGTAAATACTTTCTATGTTTAAAAATGTTTTAAAATATTGATGTATTTATCACCATTGACTTTTAACAAATTTTTAAATTAAATGTAGATTGATATAATTGGCAGATATAGGCAAAGCTGCTGACATTCTATTTTAAATGTCCTATCTTTTATCTTTTAAGATACAGTACTCGAAATTTCAACCTCCAGCATTTATTTAAAAGAGTACTTCGAGTGGAAATCACCTTGAACTTGATATACAGGTAAAGGTACGGTTTAAATTGGAATCCGTAGACATTTAGATCTAAATAATTCCACTGATTGGATGCATTGTGTAAGGAATCCGAAACTAATAACCACATCGTGAAACGTCCACTTGCAATATCAATGCCAAGAAAGCAATCGCATTCTGGCCAAAGAAAGTTGAACGGTTTACAGTCGATCGGCCGTTCATCACAGGTAGGCGTGCTCTTGTCTGTCTGTGGATTTTACCTCTCTACCACGTTTTTACACCGAAAAGTGGTACGCTTAGCAGGTGCTCACCAAAAACATAATTGACCCCACATTTCCCACATAAAGAGGCGAAAACAATTACAGCCGGTCACTGATCAGGCAAGCAAAATCTTATCCAAGATCACCAGCGCCATTCATACGTAGTACGTGCCTGAGAATAATTACAGGTGATCACTGATCGCGAATTGCGGCCACCTTTCGAGGATTCGCCTCTTTGACGGTGATCTGATCGTGACGCAGCAATGCATTGCCATCTAAAATGAGAGGTGGTATGAAGGTAATCAGGTTTCACTGTCAAATCGTAGTAATTAGAAAATTTCTTCGTCGGTCATGAGAAGATAGGAGCGCTTCTCATCGAGCTGGACCGGAATCTTAGTAATCACCCATTAAAAGTGAATTTCAAGTGTACACCACCTGAAGGTGAAGGTGACCCAACGTGACAGGCTCACTGGTTTTTCGTCGATTGTGGTAGCTAAGGCGGGGGTTTGATGAAAAACGAGCCGGTAATAATTAAAGGAAAGTTGGAATCAATTAAGAGAAGTTTTTGTCCGTTGCCACTGGTAGTCAATTTTTTTTTCTTAGACGCGGTTTTCATTAACCAACGAAGTAAGCAAAGTGAGAGAAATTATCGCCTTGACGGATTTCTGATTTTTACTTTCAAAATTGCCTCAGGTACAGGTTAATTACCGCCAAAATAAATATGAACACGAGAACTTTTGTTTGTTACCTTTTAAAAAAAAAAATTTTCCAGGAATATTTTAGAGCTTGAAATTTTGAATTTATATCTTTTAATTCAACTAGAATATCTAATTCGTTTTAATATCAAAGCACTATTTGTAATACTCCCAAAAGTTATAATATTTATACAATTGTCTTAAAGCCAATTTCAGTACGTTTAAGGATGAACAATTTCTAACTTTCTTATATATTAATCAGATATAGCCAAATATTTTGCTATAAAGAACTTTTAATGCAAATTCCTAAAAGTTAGATTTGCTAGAAAAATGGGCTAAAAATGGCGTAAAATACGTAAGCAAAAAGAAGAAGAAATATTGTACTGTTTAGAAAATTATACAGAAAACGAAATATAGAAAATATGCAAGAGAAGATATATGATTTTAGTTAGATCAAAAACAGGTACTGAAAAATGAATAAGCAATTCAACCGATTTTCTACTTTATAAAAAATCCAAAGCCAAACTCAAAAATAGGTAATAATTCTAGAAGTAATTATTTTGGGTTCTTTGCACTACTCTATCATATTTAACGCGACCACTAATTCCTTCGATTTAAAAATTTTCAAATGCTCGTCAACAAAAATGTTCTTTAAAATACAAACAAATCAACTTCCGTCTCACAAAGAATTAATTACGGCAATACAAATGACAAAAAAAAGCAAAAAACCATGCTTTTAAATCATAAACGAGCAATATTAGTGTAACATTTTTTTCCTGATTATTATCAAACTCAATATTTAGATTAAATAAAATTTACCAAATCTTTTTAATTGATATCGCTGCAAAAACAAAAACATGAATGTTCGGTGTTCAACCAACTTTATTCGTAGATTTCGTAGATTGCTTTAAATTCCCTGCCGAAAAAAAATGAAATCTTGAAAGCATGAATAAAACATTTAAGAAAACAAAAAAAACGAGAAACAGCTTCAGACTACGTTTGACCCCAATTTTGGAGCCAACATCATTTTATAATTAATTATTCTCGCGGTATGCATTTCAGAGCGCGTTTCTGAGTTAATTAGCTGCTGCTAAAGCGACCATGAAAATTGAGATATATATCATTTCAGCAAGCGGTCCATTAGTTAGATTTTATCAAAGTTACTAATTTCGACTTCCAACTCCAACAAAATCAACCTTGATTCCCGCGGTGACATAGTCGTGAGGATCATGCGCAACCTGCATCGATCTTCATCAAAATCAATACAAATCCGGCGGCACAAATTAAACTTGAACGAGATCATACACACCTATTTTGGGTATTTCGCGATCATACCGCCAAAAAGGTGCGTTTACATAACATCACCTGAGACAAATGAGATCTGTGACAGTCTAGACAGTATGACTGACGCAAGTTTGTTCTATCTCTCGTCACACATTTGATACAGAGATTTTGCAAAAAACATACAAGAACCAAGACGCCAAACTTAAATTTTCTTAATGGAAAAACGATGTAATTCGAATAACTGTGACGCGCGCGTTATCTTCCGCATTCGCATCAATACAACCTGCATACTCAACAGTTGTCCTCTATTAAGTAACCGCGGAGAAACTGCTCGTAAAAAATTCACAAAACTGCACGATCTTGAAAGTAAATCACCTGGTTGTGACTACTGCGGCTGTTCATATACCTCCTTCTCCTTTAGCATTTGCTGAATGCGCGCTTTATTTACGTCGAATGTCTTGATCACTTTCCGCCGATCACAGGTAATTACATTGCTTCAGGTTGAGGAATTTGTTACCGTGTTTTTTTTATTAATGTTTTTGTATGAATTTTCAACCATACACCAGACACTGCATGAACTGAACAAAAAGTTGACTCGCCACTTAGAATGCGATAGTATTTTCTGATTTTTGCATGCAACCAGAGAAATATACAAAATATACAGAGGAACGTGATTTTATCGCGGAAAGCGAGATTATGATAAGAGCGGATCTAGCGAAAGTGTTTTTACCTGTTACCTATAAACGGTGTGTAGTTCGAATTGGACGCAATTACAGATATCTGCATTAGCTTAACGTTGCTTTCTCTGTTTGCGGGAATATTTGTTTCTTTACTTTAGGAGTTTCTTTTAGTCATAATACTCAAACCAATCAAGGAATGAGGTAAGAATTTTAAGTGCACTGTAAACTCCAATAGTCTTTGGAATTAGGCTATATTTATAGAGGTGCTGCCTAGACCAAATAAACTTACGGGAAAAGATAAAACAATATGGAATGGATTTTGTATTGAATTATCTATCTAATCAATTAGGTGTAATCCCTTAAAACTATAGAAAAGTGAAAATAATATTAAAATGCTAGTTTCCTTATTTCATATATCATTACTTTTTGATATTTGTTAGAGAAATAAATTTGAGACTAAGAGAAATTATAAGTGCTTATTAGTCATAAGTGTCTTTATAGCTTTTACAATTGAAATAATTGTAGGAAAGCTTTTACGGAAAGCACAACATCAGTGTTCTTTTAAAAATTATTTATTAAACTATTACATTCATAATGACCCTTGCACGCCTCTCTATGTTATGCACTTTACAACCTATGAAAGCATACACGAAACGAAGCCCTGTTCAACCAGTTTCACAACATCAATTTATGAAATTTCTCTTATCGAAAGCAATGCAACCAATTAGTGTTTATAAAACGCCAAATGTCTCCATAAAATCTCATAATTTTCCCATGACTAATTTAAAGCATATTATGTATATATAATACGTAGCTCCTTCTGAGAGCGTCTCATAAATCAATAAATTTTATCACCACATCAGATGAAGTAATCAAACGAACCATACAAGTATGACAAATTTACCTGTACACCGAGATCCGCCCTTGTTGTACAATCTGTGTAGAACGCTACTACTAAATTACGATCATCTACTGGTAGTCACGCGATCAATCAACATCAGGGAGGGCTAAAATAACATACAAAATTTGGAGAAAAAAAAAACACGAAGTTCAAAAGGAAACATCCGTCTTAATTTTCCGCATGGTCATTGCACGACCAATTGGCTAACTAAACTGTATCAACCGTTTTGGCTTTTTATATGTTTTACCAGTCAATGGAAAGCATTCACCTGGCGAAATAAAATCAGAAAAAATTTCATAAACAAGCAAAACAGTGTGTTGTGCGGTAAACCTATGCGGCATTAGCGGTAAATCATGGATTGATCGATATTGCGTAAACAGATTTTATAGAAATTACCAGAGATAGTTAAGCCCGACAACAACTATAACAAAAAATCTTATTAATTCTGCCAATTCTTGCAACAACTAAAAATACATTTAGGTAATTATAAGGCCTTGTTACCGCCGCCTAATGATGTAGTTGTATAATGGCGGAATTTCGCGTTTTTGTCTTTACCCTATTTCCGTCATAAATGAATCAGAACGTGATCGTATCAAAGATTTCCTTTAAAGGTTTTTCTTTTCAGAGTGAATAAGACCTGTAAGACCGCGTGTTCCAAATGTTAGTCAAGCGCATCTTTGCTCGTCTTCATCGTCAAGATAGATCTACGATCACTACTTAAGATTGGATCATAAAAGCTACGCCCTGGCTTAAAGGCAATACGGTCTTTTACTTTTTCTAACCACATTCCATCAAAAAAGTCATTTCTTCGAGCTGCCCATTAAAGCGAACAATTAAAAGAAATATTATTTTCACATCCAGGTGATCAGCAGGTTACTGGACTCCGGATAGCAATAATACCTTCAATCGCATCCTCGTCAAGATTTATGATGAGTCCCTGAAATTCATGGAGATCACATAAGCTTGTACCCATTAATTTTCGCTTTATGTGCGAAAAGCAAAAAGTTTTCTCGTAAATTGATCCTGTTCCAGGAGAAGGTATAAGATAAACGATCTCCAAGACGAATATCAAGGCACCACCGTATACTTAGATCGCTGGTGGTAGCGACATGTTTATAGACTTTAATGTATTAACCTTCAATTCTATGCCATCATTGAAATGTCGGCAATTTAGTCGAATTCCAGGTAAATTGAAAAAATCGATTTACTGCCTTTGGCTAGGACTAATATGAATTTATACAGCCAATGTCGCTGATTTTTGTGGGAATTTCTCTACTAATTGATTGGAAATTGCAATTTTTTTTAATTATTATTCTACATCGAAATCACTGAAATCATCATCTTTTCCTTTCGTTAAAAACGCAAAAATGTAAGCAATACTAAAACGTCGGCGCCAACGGCAATTTGAAGGTGGTTTAAATAAGTTGGTCTACCAGTTATCTCCACATGATATTACTCCTCTATCATAACTTCAAATTATGACCGGTTCAAAAGAAATTGAGAAAGATCGCATGTTCAATCTATCGAAAGTTAGGTAAGTTACCTAGCGAGTCACTAGAAAAATTCATAGACACACCATCCGATCTAAATTGTTGACTACATGACTTGTTAGTTTTTTCTCATTTTCTAGCAATTTTGTGGCATACTCGTTGCTAAATTGGTGCACCGCCTCAAGAAATTGATATAATTTGGTAGATTCACAAACCTTAGATTGAGATAAACGTCCTTGGGAAATGAATACTTCTTTATAATCTCGCTGTAAAAAACGAATTATAATTAGAGGTATATTTCAATTAAAATATATCCTACGATTTATTACACAGTGTTTTACACACAATTTCTCTGTTTACTTATGCGTAAGTTTATTGCAAACGCACAAGAAGTACCAATTTTATACATCTCTTATTAATCGTAGGACTAATATATTTAATGCGTAATACCGATTTTAACTATAACCACCTATAAAATAAGTATGAGAATAACTTTAGCTTATAAAAACAAATTATGACCTCCAAAATAAAATAAAAAAATATTTATAATTTGCATTTTAAGTTGTCCTATCTCGAACGATAAAAGTTGCGTAAAAATTCGTTCAGTAGTTTCAGTGTGATATCAACACCAAATAAACTTTATATTTTATATTTTAGCATTTACTAACACCCTCATTAAAAAAATAATTAATTGTAATAAAATTACAGAGTATTCCAAGTCTGCCGAGGAATTAAAGAAATCAATTACCTAACTGGGCATAATTTAACTCCGAAAGAAATGAGATGTCCACCTCTGCTGAAACTAAAACCATAAAGAAATATTACAAGACATAGTTGTTCTGGCAAGATAAATGTTATGTCTCGGTATGGGGGTGAGTGATAGAAATAATTTTACAAAGTATTTGAATAGTGTGTCTTCATAAATCCTCCGTGTCGCCTCTGGTCGCACACAAATATTCCCTTTTAAAGTCAAAGCATTAAAACTTTGCGGTGACCTCGTAAAATAATACATCATCAGATCTTCGTGCAGTGCTCCTCTTTGGATCATCAGTTCCCATCCGGCAGCCGGTGTCAATTTCACTCCATAAAGTGAAAAGCCCTGCACCGCAAGCCTTCAGAGTTTTTTCTTCACTTCATTTATTTTAATAAGTTCGAAACCTCTTCTTTCTACCTGAATACCTGAGCGAATTTTCCTCATCGGCACGCTGGTCGAGCCACAACATCGAAAAAGGTAAAAAAGAAAGAGGAATAACGCGAAAGAAAGACGACTGACCGCTGACCTGTACCCATCAGTGGTCAACTGCTCGTCTGTCTGTCCGATGAGCAATCGATGAATGAACCTTTTCGGCGCATCTCAGTACAGTGATGCTTTCAGCCTCCGGGTCCAAATACAGAAAATTTATTCATAATTTGGCACAATTTTTCGGCTAGCCACTTTTTTTAACATTGTCGAGACGACGATGGCTTTTGATTTCTATTTCAGGCCGAGAGATTCACTTTTAGCTTTCTAATTAGAATTTAGACCGACAAAAGTGAGAAGTTAGTCGAGTCTTTGGAATGTTTTTTTTTTTTGTAAATCCTCTAATGTCCAAAAAAACAGGTAATCAGATTCATTTTCGCTTTCAAGCGAGTAAAAGTTCTTGGACCCAAATTGACCTGATTTTATTCGGTTGCTGGTATCGTTTTGATCGACAACGGAAGACGAATAGTGCGATTTTTTATGTTAGACAGTTTTATGTCTTCTAAATAGGACATAAATTGCCGAAAGCATTGGAATACTGTCGTGCTTTAATTAACACCCAAAGAAGAAGCAATAAATGTCGCCAATTAACTTGATTTGATTTTTTTCTATGAAATTGAGGAAGTGCCAACTCTTTTCCTATTGTTGAGAATAATAGCTTTTATGAATACTTAGAGTTTACACAAAAAGAGAGTGTCTAAGGATCATCTAGAAGCAGAAGGGAACACTTGTCATTCCTGTAAGAATTTCATTACTATCCAAACAGAGCTTATGAATAAATATCTTCTAAAAACCAATTTTAATTTACGTATATCCTTTTGAAAAGATCTTAAAATTTACGACTATATGCTGCTGGAGCTTGTCTTCTGTATTTACTAGTTTATAGGGTAGCGAATTCTATTTATAAGTAAGAAGTAACCTGTCATCTCATTAAAATAAAAAATCCTATTTAATTTCTGCAATTTCCACCTACCCTAAACCATTTGGTCACCTTAAATGGGTGGTCAGTGAACTGTTAGACTGTCCACCGAAAACTGTCAATAAACGCCAATCAAAAGTCGATATTTACCTGAATTTGGAAGTGGACCAGATTTGCATTTTAATTGCCGTACCTGAGCAGTTTTGCATTATCTGGACATGGAGATCAGCGACCACGAAGGCACTAAAAATCGAGGCCCACTTTACCGTGCGCCATGCCGCCGTGATATTGCACGGAATGCAAAGACATCTTGATGGCGGCCTTTCAGGTTACGCAAATCTTGTGAAATATGAAAATCTTATAGGCCCGACCTGGCAGCTTCCTGCGCTATCTTGGCTCAAATAAAATTTCGGCCATCAGAGCTCTGTGCGGTACGACGGACGTCGTTGGTGAGAATTCTTCACCGCACCTGAAGAAGGATTTCCTAACTTTCTTCAAGGCGGTCTCATCATGCGTAGGATTTTTATCTGAGTTGACCTAATTGCACTCTGACACGAGCTGTGTCCAAGGTATCCAAATGTGTTGAGACGCTAGTCGGACATGCTTCTTGGTTGTTGAACTAAGTGCGCACGGATGTCACTCGGTGTATCACAGGGGAGAATATATTTCTTTTTTCGCGAGGCGGTGCGATTACGTGGTTCCATTTGCCTGGAAGTTAAGTACTCGCGGACAGGTAAAAAAAATCTTTTCTCCGAAAATCGTTAACCTTCACCTCAGGCGGATGTGCTTTTTATCATCATCTGTCGTGTGACTTTTGCATGCAGATAAGGTCATGAAGTCTCTTGACATTAATTTTTTTTCCGTGCAATTTTACGTTTGCTTGATAACAATTTTGAGTTATTATCCAAGTGAGGTACAAGGGAACAAAAAATTTTCGCAAATTTTGCGAATTAAATATTATCTTCACTTTATGAACTTAAGATTTAGTCGCCATAAATCAATTTCTATTTCTGTAGGAATTTCTAATGTGGATAGCGTACTTTAAATATTATGTTTAGATTAAAAATTAGACTTATTTTAAATTATTTATGATTAAAATATAGGCTATACTTCGCCTATTTGTTTGTTAATATTATAATAATAATATTGCGCCCAAACTGCTAGATGAATTTTTTTCTTCCACTATTTAATAATTCATAGGTCAACTTAAATTATTGATTATAAAGGAAAAGGACCAATTTGAAATTTATTACTTATGATAGTACTAAATTCACATCTTTACTAAGCTGATAATAGAAATAATAAATAGGCAGACTACTTCATTTATAGCCACACTTGCGCAAATATGAACACAGATATGCATTAAAAATCTCAAAGCTCATATTTTACAATTGTAAATCCATTTAAAAGATATTATTTCCATATCAGAAAATCGTCGAATTCCATTTTGAGTTGAGATTTTCCAGTCGCGGTCTAAAAGACAGTGGGGATCATAAGAAGTCGACAATGCAGAAAAGATGTGTGTTCATCCATCCATAACTCTCGAGAGTGGCAAAAGATCGTGGAATATAAGCTAATGCTTCACCTGCAGCAAGGTAATTATAACCCAACAAAAGGTGCATGACAGCATCGTTACACTGTAAATAATGGAACAAATTAATTACTCTTTCAGAGGCCTCAGTAGTCGTCGCACAGGTGTGTCCGTACATGACTGATAACAGTTCCCGGTTGGCCCAATTCCAAGGGCCCTCCATTCTCATCTTACCGGCATCTCGAACAGGACCTATTGTAGTTACACGACACGGTAGCAGTAGACTCTGTACCATTATCCATGTTGGCCAAGTAACCAAGTAAGACAAAAGCACCTGTCCGGTGTAAGTAGAACATTTAACTGCATCTGACTGAGACCGCTTCTGTCTCTGATTGCCCGTCATTGGAATTGGGAATTATTTTGAAAAACTAAACAAAATAAAATCAAAAATGCATAGCACCAACAGGTGCCAATTTCTCTTGATTACGATGACCACGTCCGATTGTGGTTTGAGGCTTTTCGGCGTAGCCCAATCAATTTCCACTCGTGTGTAAAAGAAAACCGCGAAAAATGCCTTCTTCTGTGCGGCCACAGCGGCCCAATCGAAGACGTCCGATTTTGTATTCAGTTCAACCACCTGGCGGCGGATGGCTCATGCCATTTTTTCAGGTGAGTTGAGATGACCCGAAAAACGAAAAAAGGCGAGATCATGGCCAAGACGTGCTTGTCCTCCTAATCGCCAAAAAAACAATGGATGACCCGATAGGGGTGCAGAAAGCCAAAACTGGCACTGTTTACCTGCAGTCGTAACGGTATTCGATATTAGAGACTATTTTATTTTTATACATATTTTATTTTCTGAAATTCAGATCCTGGTTGAGAAATGGGGTGGTAGACAAATTTCAATGTGAAAGTCAAGGTATAAGAGAAATGAAGAATCCCATAGAGAGAAAAATTTGGTATGACTGATAAAAATTAGTAATCATTTGTAAAAACAAAAATTGGTAAACAAATCTCAACAGTCTGAATATCCTCCAAACTAAAAAAAAAACAATAAAAATAAATTAATTTCTTATATATTGTGCGTTTTCTAATTTTATTGGAAATTTACTGATGAATTATACTTTTTTCATTTGAATTTAGAATAGAAGAATTTTTTAATGTGTTAATGCAAAGTAATATAAGACGAAAACTTAAACTTTGACAACATTGCCCTAAGCTTAAGAAGACCTTAAGGCAGAATTCACTAGACCTCGTCGAATTTCACAATTTTTATCTTACACTTTTGTATTACCCATGAAGCAATTTTTTGCACCGTCTACCCTAAGATATGACGACAAGACCGCAAGCAAATCTTTCCGAATCGCAGGGGGATAAATTTCTTCGCTAAACTTGTCACCGCGATAGTATCAGCCGGATTTGCGATAATGATCACATAACAGCACGGTCGCGACAGACCCAGAAGCGCATGCACCATAAAAATAGATTATGTTTGCATTTCGTGGTCCGTTTACTTCACCCATCCGCCGCCGCTGTGCCGTCGTTTATACCCATCTTAAAGTATTTTGTTTTCCAGGTGATAATTTCAGAGCTTACAAGCCGGGTAAAATCAGGAAATTTCCCTCGAAGGGGATCTATTACAAAAGAGTACCTTACGCTCTCTAGACGCCATAAATCGCAAATTTGAGCCACAACCCAGTCAATAGTGTGCGTTACGTTTAGTTGCGGTAAAATGAGCACCTTTCGCATGCAATTACGGGCAATTCGAAGTTGAGCTAGAAAAGAAAAAAACAAATCAGCTCCCGGCGCTTATTCTTGATCGCACAGCACGGCGGCTCGTTGCGGTGCGGCTCGAATGCAATCCACCACATTCCCAGCCGCGCCGCGCCGAGTTAAATGCCGCCGCAGATTGCAACAGCGTGTAGTCTGACATTTTTGAAGGTGTTCCATCCACGACGACGAATGGCATTGATCTTTAATTGTAAGATGATTGCCTTTCGAGACTTCGATCTGCGGCATTTTGAGCTTGAAAACGAATTTTTCACCTCCAGCCGCCTCGGGAAAACAGGTCTCCCAAAAATCTGAAGCAGCGCATCGAAATGAAAGTGATCAAATAATAGCATTAAAATTGCTCACCAAAACGCAGTGATTGATAAATTTTTGATCAAACTCAAACTCTATTTTTTTTAATTTTCCCGACATTAGTATGACCTGAACCCATTCTGTAGAAAGTTAATGCTGTAGGACGCTGTAGTCTGAATTGTCCCACTTTATAGAAACATGCATAGAATTTTAATTTGTATAAGTACACAGATTGTGCATCTAATTATAATTAATTGTCGTACTTTTAGAAACAGAACATCCTTAAATGAAGTTTGATTTTAAACATAACTATTAAATCATACCTCCGTAGAAACCGGGGTCAACTTGAATCCAGCGTATTTCATTTGTAATAATTTGAAAAATATTTAGTTTCAGGCATGCACATACTTTTTAAGAAGCCAATTAAAAAGTATATTATACTTTTCAATATTTGTCTTAACAGTTAAGCAAACATCTCTTAATAAATAAATAAACTAAAAAAAGATTAAATATTTGAAAATTTCTTCAAGTCTTAATCCACTTTTTTTAATTCTTTACCTTTAAATAAAAACGAAATGTAGAAAATTTATATACTTTGAATATTTCACGAATTTTGCAAATAGTTAAAATCTTGTATTCCGTCAAACAATTCATTTGGAAAATAATAACCGAACACGTTTAACTAAGATTAAAAAGTGAATTGCATTATTATTGAACTTAACTATTAAATAAATCTTCACGGAAGAGTCTTATGGAAATAAATATATTAAAGCCAAAATATCGTAAAATATTTCATATGAATTAATTCAGTAATTTTGGTATTGAGATGGAAAATATGCATTTTACGTTATATTGTATTTAGAAAGTAACACTATATATCATAATGATTACAGCTTGTGTATTATCATTTACAACAGTTGCGCAATGTCCATATGATTTAAAATCAATGTCTTTAGTTTCATAACTAAAACAGCAAATTATATAGCTTGAGTGCTTCAATCCGAGGCGAATACATTGGTTTAAAATATTAAATATTATAACCAAGAAAATCATTTTTGTCCACATAAAAATGTACAAAACTCGTAAGAGACAAAGCCTGTATTTCTAGGAAAGTAAAATAGACATTACTTTAAGATAACTTTCGCTTTAAATCATCAATTTGTTTCGTTTTTGCAAAAGAACTGCCGCTGTCCCACTGTGCTGATCCATTAACCGGACAAACAAAATTGCACAACGATTTTCCCTAGCGCACGCCAGGGAAACAGAAAACTCGACAGTCATCTATCGATTAAGCATTATGAAAAAACTTTGATCTATCACTATGAGTCCACCATCAATCCAACGTCAACGGATTTTAAAGGAAATCGAAAATCAACGAAAATATTTTTTTCTTCCTTGCCAATTGTCTGTTACGATGAAAGGCGACGGCGCATCACGAGTCACGGTCATTTATATAAAAAAACAAAGAAAAAGTAATAACAAAAAGAAAAATGTCCTGAGGAAGTCAAAACCTGGAAAGATTGAATTATTAAAAGCGCGCCTGGGGATTGTGACAAAAAACATGTGAGAAATCAAAAAGCTAAGAAAAAGAACGGAAGGAACATATCCATTGTAATTTAAAAGAAAGGAAACTGCCAAATTCCTCATAAATAAAGGGCTACAAATTGGTCTTATCAAGTCCAAATGAAGATCACCTGGTGGACGTAATCATGTGCCCTTTCTCTGATTGGACTTTTATGAAGAAATTTATCATATCTGGCATTTAGTGGCGCTACGTGAATATGCGCATTTAGAGACGGGTTTCGATCAAAACTCGTTGCAACTCTACGTGATCGCAGCACGATCATCACCTTTCCGAGAGGGTAAGTGTGAAAAGAAAGTTGCAAAAGGCTGCTATATAAAATGTGAGCCTACACTTTTAACGAGTCGTGGAGAAATCTTAATTTTTAGGCATTAAATTTCCTTTGCAAAAAAAAAAAAACAACAACCACAGTGGAATGAAATGTTTGATCGTCTGATCGTTATTGCAACATTTTTCCAATAAATGTCCCGCCGCGATCACACTGATTGATTTTTACTCATACTGTGCATTACGTAAGAAATGAATCAATAAAGGGCGCCAATTCGCGAGAAAAAAATTAATCAAATTGCAATCCTTTGATTATTACTACGATAATAACGCATGGGCAACTATACTTTCAAGACATCTTCACCAGTTTATGGGATACCTGTGATTATTATATAACGCTGTCGGCGGTTATGCCGAACATAAATTAGTGATGCAACAATGTTGATGATACCCGTGGTTCATGGCGCATGGTGCAATTTTTTCAAGAAAATTTATATATACGTTTTGTGTTTCTAATGATTCGCCCAAGAAATATCGATCGGACAGAATTGTATCGATAAGAACATGGGTGTTGGGACGGGTTCTTCCTCTTCCTCAATTACCCAATGCCAAATAAAACTCTTCACGTTTAAAGTAGCGCAACTATGCGCCTATGTCAGAGGACTTGGTGCGGTCTATCATTGGACGAATTGCATAACTACTGAAGAACCGCATTCAACCGTCGTCGCCGAAAGAATATCGCCATAACCAGTTCCAGGATCCGTAGATAGGCCAAATGACGTAATCCGGTTGCATAGACCTGACTTGGAGTGCATTGGTCGTTGATGCAACTAAAAAGATGTGGCTATAAATCGAGTGCCAACTTCGATCTTATTTAATTGAGGAAGCGATCGAGAAAGAGCTTCAAGCGTTTTTTAGCAAGCTAAACACCTCAAGAGGTGTTAAAATGAAAAGTCTGTTGACACAAGTTGGGATCTTCGCGTGACCAATTAACTTGCGTTCAGATACTCGAGTAAATGAAGAATTATCGCCTTGTAATGATTGTCTTCAAAACCCGAAATGAAGATCTACTCCACGATAATGGCATGATCTATCAAAATGAGTAACCGGACTATATAACTTCGAGGCTATGAATTTTTAATCATCCAATTCGGTCGTTTCTGATCTGCGGCTAGAAAATTGAAGAATTGCTTCATTTCGAGGTTAAAGATCAATTCTTCACCCATGTTCTGTGTCTTTTTGGGCCTGGACTCTTAGAAAACTAAGAGTGATTGCTTTAGAATTTATATTACCAGAAGTTTTGATAAATGAACCAATTTTATAAAAGAGGCCAAAAGGGTCTTGTTCTACTTAAGAATCTAAAAAAAGAATAACAACTCTTTAAGTGATCAGGTTACAAATCATATTTTCCTTTCTCTAAAACAGTTATTACCTTTCACATGATTTAATTATTCTCGAGAATTTTCTTGATAAATAATTCACCTTTTACCGCAAAGCTCTAAGAAAAATACCGCAAAGTACTTTAATTAAAGTTATGCGCTTTATTCCATCCATCAAGAACGCTGCGCGGTTTTACCTGTTCACGTGCCCCTGGGCTGTATTTAAAAAGAGTATAAGTGTGACTTTTGCCCGGTTTTGATTAGCAACATCGTTAATGCAGAAAGAAATTCATTTGATTCGCCTTAAACTCTAGTTGATTACCTTGAGCTTCTTTGAGACATTTAAGTGTGTGTGAAAGGAGCCATCGTTTGATGGGAATCATTGCGGATTCAATTGAATTGATTTGTTCACGTAATTAATTTAAATGCTTGTGTGATCTGACCTAGAATTTCGAAATATATAGAGGTATAGATACCCCTAAAAACAAGAATCCTGGAATGCATCCAATGTATTTACAAAAGTAGCAATATTATAATATTTATGATATTAATAATTATTAACAATATTATAATATTTATGATATTAATAATTTGTTTTATTTTGTTTATTGCGGAGATTTGTTTTTCGCTGATATGTTTGTTATTATGAAATATCATAGACAACGAACTTGCATCGTAACTTTTCATTAGTTTTAAAACTTCCTTTTAGATTTAGGGGGACTATCTGAAAAATATGTGAAGAATTTATAATTTCGTATCTATACAAATGTTCAAAATTTTCTAATATAAATACTAATTCAATTCATAAGAACAAAATTAAAATCGTTTATAATTCTTTGGACTTTGTACTTTTGTAAAGAGAAAAAATTAGCGACTATTTCAATAAATTGACAAATTGTATTTGTAAACAATTTTCATTATTTATTTTTAATTTCACTTTGGCAAATTTCATTGACCCCCTTAAAATTCTTGGTCACTTATATAGCAAGTAACCTTCTATGATAATTCATGGCTTGCTTCCACACTCATAATTTGTTTCCATAGAATTTCCTGCAATTCTAAAGGCGTTTCGTTTAAACATTCAAGAAGTTAAAGGCAGCGTAATAATGCGATTTCCTTGCCGCAAAAATTGCAGAAAAAACCAGCCTGACCCAAAAAGCCGCAGCACTCCTCTTTAGCCTACATTCGCGCAAACCTTAAAAGTATCTAAAACGTCTGCCTCGAGAACTTACCACGTTCAGCTTCTCCATTAAGATATTAATCTGGTTCTTGGTGCACATTTTCCCTGTTTTTACTTCTTCTTTCCTATTTTATTTTTTTATTTCTTATTTTTTTAACAGTCGTCTCAGAAAGAACCAGGAAAACTTAAAAGTAGCGCCAACGGCACCAGAAGTAGCAGCAGCCACGAGTTAAGAAATCAACCGCAAAGGTAAAAATACAAAACACAGACCATTCAGTGCTCACTTCACAAAGAAAAAAAAACATTCAAAGGGCAAAAACACAACAAAACAGTCGACGTCTCATCGAGAACACAAAAAAAAATTATGACCAAAATCTCGGTCAACCTCCCCGATGTGGTGGCTTAAACAGGTTTCGATTAAAAATTTTTATATCTTTTTGTTTAATTTATACAAAAAAAATTTTTTTAATTTTCTTCTTGCATCGATCACATATTTCCTTCCCCGTTTCGAATTAGGTTCCTTGCAAAAAGGATTTTTATATTGCGACAAAAAAATCCTTTTTACTACTTTGATAAAATCGCTGATAAAAATTACACAGGTGACCGAAAACGGACACAACTAAAGGGCCCCGAAAAAACGCTCTGAACTGAATTGAACTGAACTGATCAATCAATGGTCCGGACGCGAAAGACATCCATCGAAGGAGCTCCACGCGTTTACATTGCTTCGCGATTCGCGAACGATTGAGTTACCTGGGCATGCGCACACAGGTGTCAACCGGTCGAGAGCTGCTGCTGCTGCTGCTGCTACAGACGCCAGCACAAGAAGTAAAAGAAGTAGGCAGGTGGACAAGGTGAGCTAGCTGATGTTGATAGCAGCAGCGGCAGCCGTAACGGAGTGGTTCCCCTCAAGTCCCTCCGGTCGAAGATGGTAACTTTTACCACCGGTGCTGCTAGCCTACCGCCGTGGTCTTCTAGCTCTTCTGGGTGGAAATTTATCTCCTAGCCAGACACACCGGTGAATGATAGTAGTGTTCCGCGAGGGCGGCCGACAATGATGCAAACTCCACTTATTCGCAACTAGGTCTATTTTTTTTATTTTCTAACGACAAAAAAAGAACGATATTGATTACTTTTTTCACAACTTGTACTATGTTATCACGTTCACATCAGATGAGGTGAATTCACGTTATTGATGTTGTTTCGTGAAGAGTGGCGTGAATTCAAATCGTTGTGATGTTTGGTTAATGCTGTCGTGTGCTTGTTTTTCACTTCCGCTTACGTAAATTTACATTATTTCGTATTAAATTTTAAGTTATTTATATTATATTTTACTTTTTAATACTGTAGAACTCTTAAAATTTAATTTTAAATAATTTAAAATCAATTTTCCGACATCAAACCCGTTTGAGTATAGGTTCTTATTTCATAGGGATAAACCAATACAAAATAGGCCTTGTATTTTAACTTCAGCTTTAAAATATATACCAATGAAGGTCGCATTAAAATCTGCTCAACAGTTTTAGAAGAGTTCTTGAAAAAATCAAGTACATAAAATTCTAAAAACAATTTTTTTTACGATTAAACAATATAAGCAACATCCCTGATGTGGAATTTTCTCTTAATACATCGCCCTGAGAATTTCATGACATTGTATTTAGTTAAAATTGAATATGTGTATGATATTGTCTCAAAAGAATTTTTGGAAATATTCTATTTTGTTTTTTCCGAGTTCAAACAATTCGAGTCACGTCTAGCTTAGAAACCAGATAGAATCGAGTCAAGCCTAGCTGAAGTGAGCTAACCGAGCCGGATCAGTATTAAGCTACAGATAGTGCTTTTCAAAGCATCAAGTTGTAACACTGTCCGTTGCACTCATAAGCGGGGAAATGAAGGGTATATCATGAGGACATATAGTTTTCAAACGTGCTGTAGTCGCCATAAAAACGGGAAGTTTCTTGGACCATGAAAAGTTCTCTTCTCCATTTTCTTGGAAATATTTTCTAAGAAATTAAGCAAAGTACGAGGATTTGCAACGGTGCAAAGTACGGCTCTAACAGCGCACAGAAATCCACCTGATTGCACCTTTGCATCAGGCCCAACAGACCGTCGTACCGCCATGTTGGTCAGCCGCCGTTTGTAAATTTGGTAACCAGAGCCGATTGCACCGAAAGACGGTTATTATGTCATTCAGGTGAGATACGTGCAGTTCCTTGCACCTAGTCTTGCACATAGTGTCCACGCCGGCTCTTACAAGGTTAACGACACGAAATCGAAGCTATTTTTAGCTACGTGATTTGGAACGGCTAATTCCAAAGCAAGTGCATATTGTAATTATGGAATTCACGCCATGATTTTGCGCGTGCTTTTCAAAGCATTACTTCCTTGGAATAAATTCGTATAATTAATAGGTTTTTACAAGCAATAGCGATTTTTTTTACTAAATTCACTGGAGACGATACATTCACTTTAAGACCAATTTAATAAACTACCAATGGTAAAATCAAAACTATGCAAATTGTTTTCTTCCTCTAAGGCCGTGAAGTGTGAATTATACTCGCGCATCATCATCATAGATTCCATGCAAATATTTCCATAATTTCCAAAGAATTAATTATAAGTGTAATAAAATTAAAGGTAGGAAGGAAGGAGAGATAGAGAGAGATAGATTCAGTGTACAGATATTAAAATAAACACAAAATGCACAAACTCTAATTTACAATATTTGTAAACACCACTTCTGAGAATTTTCACGTAATTTTTAAAGGGTATAGTGCGAATTTATATTTGAAAAACAACTATAGAATCCTTAGAAAAAACAAGCTCCTCACTTAACTGGAAGCAAATCATGACAATGACATTAATTCCCAAAAGGTTCATTATTTTTAAATTAAATTTTTAAAACACTCTCAGAATGAAAAGAGACTTTTTTGGTTATTTCTAGTCGGTGAAAAAGTAATTTTTCTTGTGAATTTACCCTCATGATTTTTACGACATAGGCACTACCATTTTTACTGATGGCTTTCTTGCTTATCTAACAAATTTTTAACAAATACGTTTTTCTCTGGCCCCTTAACATTTTTCTTAATTAAAACGAGTTTCGTTTGCGTGATTTGCCGGCTATCACACAAAACTTAGACTTCTCTATTTTTTTCATTTCGTTTTTCTGCTGTGTTGTGCACAAAATTGAATTTAAGGACCGTAAGACATTAATTTTGCCTAAGCGGTCAATAATTTATCATCATTTTGAGCACTTTCACTCGATCGCAATGCGATTTAATAAGGAGGAACTTTCTCTCCCACGAGCAACAGAAGAAGAACACTTCCAGTCTATTCCTCATCAAAACCTGAAATTTCTTCGCGCGCCAGGCACAAAAAAATCATTTAATTTTTTTTTGTGTGATTTCCATCTCAGTCAGTGAACAATCAATGAATCAATGCCATTTGATTGGAATCAATCTCTCCAAGTGCGTGCCGCTGCCAATTTATACGATTTTATTTGAACGATTTTTCATTTTTACATATTCCTTCCTTGACGGCAGTGTTTGGTAACTTTATTAATATTTTTTCTTCCGACAGAAAAAAGGAAATCAAAAGTGATGTGAAGTCCATGAGAAGTATTTACTATGAACTAAATTGAAATTTTTAATAAAACCATTGGAAGTTTTTATACCATGCTTTGTATGATTTTAAAAAATTTTCAAATTTTTGAATCCGTCTTTCAAACGTTTTAATTTCTTGAAATCCTAAATACATGGAAACATCTTGGCTCAGTTGGACTCGTCATAACTCAGCTGATTTGACTAAGTCCAGGAACTTAGCCGGACTCTTTCTACAGTTCATTCTAATCCTAAAAGATATAGCTATAATAATCTATAATAATCTAAATCTGATTGATCCACAGCTTAAGACACCCTGCAAGATGAAACTACATTTTGACACTTGACTTGAATTTTTATTCCAACTAAAATAAGTGAAATTGAATGATGCAGTTAATAACAGCATTTTCATAAAAAGAAAAATACATTTCTGCAGACAAGCAACTGATTTTGCTGAATATATATTTCTTTATTTTATTAGATTTTTTTCTTATGAAATGTTTTATTCATCATAGTTTTTTGCATTAGTTAGTCATCCAAATAAAATTTTTACTACGCCCGTGACCACTTTGCAATCTAAGACCACGATGACGGCGATAACCTGCGCTCGCAATCACCAGTTTAGGCGGTGGTTTGCGTTGGCCTCTGAATAATGAAATAAAATATTATTCATGCAGGTTCGGACCTTTTGTCATCTTCATTGCATTTTACCTTCTTAACTGAAACGTCCGCGAGCAGTTTTTGTTATCCAGATTTCGTTGTTCATACAAAGGTACATCAGGTTGCGAAAATCAATGGAATTTTTGAAACTAATTAAAAACCGCAGAGTCTATTTTTAACATCTGAAACTCAGCCTGCATAATTGTCATCGTTTATGTGGCGTAACGTATTATTTTTCTTATAAAATAGTTTAATGCGCCAGCAAGTCTCACACCTTTCTCACCTAGCTTAGTTTTGTTGATTTTGCAATCAAAAACGATTAGTAGATCTTATCATGGTTGAATAATTTGCCCAACATTTGTTTGTTTTCGTAACGAGGAATTTCCTATTATCGGGTGTGGATGGCATGGTTTCTTGAACAATTTTTAACCAGAGTATAAATTTTGTTATGTGATGACATATAAACTTTTTTTATAGTTAATTTTTAGCAACAGAATTTAATATAGTACATTATATATAGCTAAATTATTTCGTTAACGCTATTTAAAATCAAGAAGTTCAATTTGAAAATCAAATAGCATTGTCCGTATTAAATATTGAATGTTCTAGAACTGCATCCTGAAGTAAGGCTACTTTTATAATAAAACATTTAGAAAATAATAAGACTTTTATACTTAACTATTTAATCGTTCGTCAATGACAAAATACTTTCGGAATTCCGGAAATTAATTCATACTTCTTTACAAATTCTTGCAATGACATCATCCGCTACTAGTAGTCATTAAAATTCCAATAATTTATTTCGACATGGAATTCGAGTGTTTTAATTCCATTCAATTGATAAATCATGGAAACAATCACAAAAAAAACGCAAACAGCATGTGCAGATAGACGCAATACACAGAATCTCACCTAATTACCGCGAGATTACCTGTTTGCTCTCATAATTAATCCGTGATTCGCTAAATACCGTCTATCTAACAAAGTAGTCATTAAAATTGCATTCTTGTGCCTCTTGCCTGCTCTTGAGACTGCGGCAGTGACCAGCACTGTTCGCAACTTCATCATCTACGTGAAGACGCCGTCGTTGGTATCGTAATCAAGGAAATGCTCTTAAGGTGGCCGCAGATTGCATTCGTGTTGTTACCCCGTGATTATATTTTTGTTTGTGTTTCTAGTTTTGCTCTTTAAATAAAGCAATCTACGGGTGGAAAGACTCATAGACTCACTTGACGATTTGAATGCGATACAATTTAGAGGAGCTGGCGTCCTTTCTGCAGCCATTGGAATCTTTTCTTGGTGTGGCTCAGAGCCACCTTAAGGTTTTGATGATTTAAGGTGAAAATCTTATGAAAACACCGTTGTTTTTGGTGCACGGATTACGGCAGAGACAAAACAATCGTGCGAATCTTAAAGTTTTATGGATGTCACGTCTGCGAACCGGAGAAGGTGTGAATGTGATGAATATTAATACGAGGTCAAAAATTGATTCGCCCAGGGGATTGTGAATATCTTGAAAGACTTAAAGAGTGTATACATCAAACGGTGAAGATGCTGTACTTAAACGATGGGTTTTATTAAATTTAATAGATGTTTTGGGTTAGTATCTTGCACTAAATTCTGTCAGTTTAATGGCCACTTTTCGAAACGTATTATAATTTAATATTACATAAATTTTCTGTTAATTGTATTAAGATGGTCATTTGTTTGATTTAGTTTTATTTCATAGATTTCTTGGTTTAAAATCATTTTTGTCAACTTTTCTAACTCAAAAAACCTTCTTATGGTGTGTCTTATATGTGTTCTTGTAACAATAAATTAAATTCTCGAAATTGCCCAGAAAAATTTACGACTTATGAAGGAAAAACTTCCATAAAATTAAAAATTGGATGAAAAGGATGTCATCGACTATAACAGTAGTACTTTCAATAGTATAAAGTTATAGAATAAAATTTATATTAAATATTACGTAATATTACACTTTTTTATTTCTCCCAAGCAAGCAATTCAAAAAGTCTAACTTGCGTGTTACGAAATTCTAAATTCGTTCAAGGCAACGGATGCATGAAAACAAGAACAACATGAAAAAGGTGTAATAACCAAATCTTCATAAAAAAATGCCCCACAACTTTTGAGCTTATTACCACCCAATAGCCCGTAAAAGCAAACACCCGATCCAAGGAATCAACAAAGCCACCCACTACATGTACATACCTTATTGCAGGTGCTCCCACAGGTAAGTGGGACATTGCGAGCTAATTAAATTACTAAAGCCAAAAATTATTGATCGAAGCCCACTTTGTCGTGTTCAGACGTTGATGAAAGTCAGCCTAACCATCCGAAAGTCTAAGCGGCTTTTTACCGTCGCCTGTTGAAAATGGAACACCGCAACAGCGACAACCTGTACGACGAACGGATGAATGAAGACAAATCGACTTTTCGAAAAGTGTCGCGTCCATCACCGTTGTTACCATCATCATTAGCGTGCTCGTTAGACGCACTAGCTAGAAATAAGTCGAAGCACATCAGACGAAAGGCTCAAGAATTAATGGGAACATGAACGTCGGATTGCGCTCGAATAAATCAAAGAATAGAAAATAATACCATAGTTCTTGAAGGCCCTCTAATTCCGGGGGCGGATTACACGATTCGCAAAGCTTCCACAATGCGCACCAAATTAACCTGGAGCTCACCTGTTGTGGGACTACATTGGCTGCTATGTAGAAGACAGTGCCGTCTGGTACGTTCACACCCAAAGCTTAGTCGAAGGTGATCTGGAATTGAAAAAAAATGTATTTTTTTAATTTCGACAAGATTATATAAATAGATTCATTATAATTAAAAATATGTATATTACAATTAATTGGTTTATACGGCGTAAAAAGAATATTAAGAAAAAATTTAAAATGTTGGATCATTTGAATGATTAAAACATAAGTAAAAAGTTTATACTTTCACAACGGCCCCTACTTTTTCAAATGGTATATTCTAATGTAAAGTGAACTCTCTATAAGATATTACACATCAAGACTGTTAATCATGTTACCATATATGTTAATCTAAAAACGTCGGAGCTAGCACAAAGAGAAAAAAATACAGGAAATTAAGCAATTCATCGTCGGGTTCCATTGAGACCCATTCCCCAAATAATAGACCGATGAATGAACTCGTATCTTGCTCGGCACACGTACCCGTGGCCTTAACAGGCACCCACGCGTATACCTGCCAAATTACCTGGCCACCGTACCTTCCGTTCCTACCATCTTCGGAGGGACTTCAGGTAATTGATCTGGTGATCGAAACTTTGTTAATGAGTCGACAATTCTGACACTTTCGGGATACCGAACAAGAACTCAAATGCAGGCGCTGTCGTCGCCCACAGTGGAACTTGTGTAAACAACGATCACCGCTTTGGTTAATTGTCGTGTTGAAATTGAAATTGGGAAATCTTTCATGGAGGTGATTTACCGGCCGATTGTTTCGAACTGCACTGCGCCAGTGTTGTTACAGTTTTGCTCAATTAGAATTAGCATTGGGAAAGTTTTTTTCATGCTCCTACAAGGGGGAAAATCGTAAGTGCTTGCCACGGGTTAATTTTTTCTCATTGAACAAGAAATAGTCATTCCTTTGCTGTAAGCTAATTAAAGCCCAAAATTCTTGGTAATACTTTATGTGACAACTGGCGAAAAAAAGTCTAACAAGAGACAAATTCGCAAGTAATCTTAATTAGTTGAATTTATTAAACGTTTGTTGACGCCATAAGAAATGAGAATAAGTCTTTGCTCAGTGAACTTATTAGTAAAACTACACCGTAAAAACATAGGTTTTAATCAAATCAGTTTTAACTAACTAGATATTCATGCCATTAAACTATAACTGGATAAAAAAAATGCAGAATATTGCCAAAAAAATATTTGTTTAAAATTCTTATTACGAATGCCTTAAACCTACTTTTTTGTTTGAAATAGTTATTTTATACTTTTGCTCTAGATTTCCCTTTTCGTTTAAATGTTTATTTATCCGAGAATAGCCTGGATCACTTTCATCAAAATTCATCGTTGAATTAATAATCGATCAATTAATTAATACTTCCACAGTCTAGTTCTCATGACCTCCGAAAATTTCACTGTAAAGAAAACAGAAATTGAAAGCGATGCAAAACATTCGAGAAGCCCAAGCAGGTGTATAAAACAGAAACTGAAAACTTTTCGCAAACACTTAGCCCAAATATGTGAAATTATGAAAATCGCTTTTCTTATTTCGTCACTGTGGTTACAAAAAAACGATAGCTGGTCACTGTTGACACTAATAATCATAATTTTTTTATCTGAAAATCTACGGCTGCGGTTCAACGATGGCGGCTGGCTTCCAAGAGTGCACGAACAATGGAAAATCAATAAAAATCGCCGAAAACGCCGCAAACGATTGCCCGACTTTTTTTGTCTAATTCCATTATAGTTTTAGTGTTTATGCATAATTAAGCGCAAAACGATTCGATTAGTGTGTCACGCGTCCGTGCGATCTGTGCCAAACGTTTCTCTTTTCGCATAAGGCACACGGGAAAAAAGAATTCTCCCGTTCTCCTCACACAACGCGGAAAAAGATTCTCTTTCTTACCTATTTCATACCATGGTAACATAAGCGGCTATTGTGTCTTATGGCTACTTGGCGATATTAGGGACCGAAACAGTGACCAGGTATTCTTAATTACCTCGTAGAAAATTGAGGCCTGAAAGTAAAATTAACCCACTTTTGGGTGCCTGCGGAGGTGTCTAATTAAAGATTCACCTCGATTCGATCCAAGTTTAAGGTTAACTCATAAAAGATGGAATTAATCATCTGCAACCTCTACAGACGCTATTCAACATCTTCACTTCGTTTTCGCGACCTGTGAAAGGTAAATAAACCTCTTCACCCGCCATCATCATCCATCCAGTAGATTGCAACAGGTCTACTCTGCATCGATGGCTGAAAATTCATAAGGAGAAAGATTCCATCTACCATCATCAAAGTCTTGTCGCTTCGGATGTCTTATGATCTTTGCCTGTATAGCAACATAATTTTCACATGGTGGCTGGTTCACTGGTTGCAGTCGCAAATGCGGCACGCTTCAGCCATTTAACCATTTGTTGGGCATACTACGACTTTTCTTGGCGGCACAAAATCAAGTTATTCGACAAGAAAGTGCCTCCATTCGGCACTGTTGTCGCCTTTAGTGTTTTCACCTGTTGTGAAAATTCGTGGCAAATCTTTAAGGTCGGTGCAACGCCGACACCGTACCACCACACCGCTCACCGTGGGGTGGTGTGGTAACTGCCACTGCAAGGACGCTGCACTGTCCGGCCGATTACCTCTTATTAGAAAGCGATTCGATTTTTATGGGCATTAATCGATCTTCTAGTCGGCGGCGGTGGCGCTCGTCAAGACTTTAATTATGGAAAAGCGAATAAGTAGTGACGTCATCATAAGGCGAGTTCACGTGAAATAGATGGGTGTGTGGAATGTTGCTCGAAAGATATTACCATGCCTATCTTCACGCCGGTTCATACGGATGGTCCGTATAATGAATTAGAAAGGTACAATACGAGGGGAATAATACATACGCAGAAAACATCACATAACAATTCTTGCCAAAGCATCACAGGCCATATCCAGAGTATATGCATCCTAATTATTAAGAATTCTTTAAGTATTTTTGAAAGTCCCTCAAAATTCTGACTTACTATTGCTTCAGGCAGTACTTTTATTTTTTGAGGGTTGAGGGTAGGTAGGTCGCTTTAAAATATTTAATCCAATTCCTCGTTGAATAATTGAATGTATATTTTTATAAATTGAATACAATATTAAAAGTCTTATTCTGCTATCATAACAAAACCTAATTGCATCTTGATTTAAGCTCTCTTATGTTCTCAAAATAGTTAATATAGCTAAATTTACAAATTATCAACAAAAGATATAAAACGACTATTTAAATTCTCCTTTGAGTGTTTTAAGAATGTGATTCCCATTTAAAACTTCCGGGCGATATTGACAACAATAGAACTATCATGACCTATATAACCAAAAGTTCTCAGAGTTTCTTCACCCACTTTCCGAGGTATAGGTCGGCTTTCTCCAGCCTTGACCCAGAGCTTCCTTTTCACCTAGCACGATCAGAATATTTTGACGCGAATCGCCCTACCCTCGCAGCGTCGATAAATCATAAGCCATCATGTCAACCGGCAAAGTTTCCGCTTTTTAGCAAGCGGCTCACGTAGCGACCCATGATGTTGAACAATCGTCATTCGGGCGATTGGATAGGTCCGGGATACCTGGCAGTTGGTTACCTGGCTGGAAAGAACAATGTGCAATCTTAGGAGTGATCGCCACACATCTGGAACATCACCATCTTCACAACTCTGTCCTGAATACTAATTGTACAAGACATAAAACGCGGGGCCCATGTCCGATGAGGGCACTTACCTATAACGCGTTTTGTACCTTTTCCCACTTCCTATGCGTAGAAGCTAGGTGATCCAACACGGAATCAATTTGTTCCACGCCACTGATTATGGCGGTATTGCTGATAATCTGCACGGAGATAAAACGTCTTTACTTGACACTGTGGGGTCTTAAAATCCGCTTAACTGGACTGCGGTCGGACGTATTTACTTTTAAGTAAATTCACTTATGCACTTCCGTACGCCGATCACTCACCTGAGCTCACATAGCTTATGGTAATTCTGCGGGTGAAAGAAAATCGTGATCCGGGCGATCCTCCAGCCACAGAATACGTAAACATGCGGATGTTGGCTAGGATTGAGAGACTATAGTACGCCGAATGAATTTGTCATTGAACTTGTAAACATCTTCGGCTACTTAAGGTGAAACTTTTGCATGTGAGGTCTAGCAAATGATTTTCGCTTTTTGGAGAAATTCAAGAAACCAAAACAAAAGTAAAATGCAAAGGAATGGCACTGAAATCGAAAATGCTTCAAAGGAATGAGGCGAAAATTTGCAATTCGCAATTTGATGGGCATTTAACTGAGAATTTCACTCGTTTTTCTTCCGTAGGCCGAGGGTAGCAAGAATTTGAAAAGTTTGCATACTTGTGAAGGTGCCATAGAAATTCCGTTTTCAGTTTGATCGAATTTATAGTGAGGTCGAACGTGTTACTTTCGGTGTCCTAATGTCCTACATCAAGTTTAAGAATTTTTTTCCAAATTTTGCTCCAACATTTACAAAAAATATATATATGTATATATAAAAGAATGGTAATAAGCAATTTAATTGATTCATTAGAATTTTATTTATACTGTAATTAATTAGGTATTTAATTTAAGTCATTTGACTTTTGTTTATTTTATTTTTTTATGCACCCTTATTCTTGTTTGTTTTTCTTGAAAACAATTAAGATAACAACGAATTAAAGCAGATACACAATTTTTGAAATAAAAGAGAATTTGAATATGAAATTATAGCAATAAAAAATAAAGCAAATTAATTAATAAGTTGGTTTAATTGACATAAAGCAAGAAAAGTGAACAAACTTTTTCAAATGTTTCTTATTAATTTTCCTTATAGTTATACACAAAGTACTCTAACGTTATATACTTTCAAAATTTTACATACTGAAAACTAAAAAAATTAGAAAAAAAAAGATTTCATTATTCCTTATCAATAAAAATATAATAGGAATTATTAAAACCGTTTCATTCCTTTTAAAAAGTAAAACATGTAATAACTTTCGCTATTTTAAGAATTATAAAAGACGATTGAATTCTTGGCTATTCAATGGCTGTTTTATATTTTGACTATTGTGATTTTTTAAAATAAAAATCCTCATATCAACTATGAAAACAATATAAATCGTTGAAATCCTTTACCTCTTTTAAGTGAACTATACCTTTAGGAACTATACCCGACACTGTCGGGTTTATGGAGGTAATTGCTAGCATAAAATTGTTACGGCCGCGCCGCTTTGTGCTCGCCAAGAGTACCAAAAGACCGAAGACCAAAACAATTGGCAATTGGAATTTATGAAAATTGCCCCGCAATGAAAATCAGAAAATCCCCAAAAGGCAAAAGTCTGTGAGAATGGCTATAAAAGGCTCTACACATCCTCTACCGTCGCGTTAGCTGTTCTTCAAAGAAAATTCGATTGGCGCAACTCCGATGGCGTGCATGAAGCACCTCTCACTTTCCCTGACGAGATCAATCGAAATCGCACGAAGACAATCGACTCACCTCTCATACGGGTATTCTGTGACCGGCGAGGTGATGTTGCCTTCTAGGGCGCTACAGGAAGAACTGGCGGACGGGGGACCGGTCATATAAAAAATGGCAAATGTCCATGCGCTTCTTTTTAATCGAAAAATGACTGTGCGAACAAATAGAGTACTCGAGACGGAATTTAGAAGTGCCATCAGCGCCTACCTGCTCTTATGTGATGACTTCGACTGGAAGAGGCAGACAGCATTCTGTCTGAAACATTTGCGAACAAATATCTCAGACAATATTGCACCACTTTTATTTTTTATAGGCTGTAAGTTTCAAGAGCATTTCATGCAATACATTTCCGAACATTTGCCCAAAAATTCCAAGCTGGTACAATATATTTAATAGAATTCAGTCTTATAATTTTGATTAGGATTCTAATGGGAATGGCTATCATAGATAAAAACTAAATAGAGAAGTGTCTATAAAAGCTCAGTCGAAAGTGTTAAGGTGTGCTTCTAGCGATAAATAAAACCTTCTCAGTTTCATTTTTAACGTTTTTAATACCCCGACAACACCCTGACTCTTAATTTGCATTGCTTTTAGGGGGGTTCCACAAATAACTAAAAAATTCAGAAAATTACATGCCACCAGATAGTTCCCAATTGAATCACCGTCGACGGCATTAAACCAAAAATTTACGACATTGAACTACTTTCGATAACCCGAGCGTCTTAACCACCAGTAGGGTGCCTTCCAAATTAGCGATGATGCGACCACCAAAACGACGACGTTGAAAGGTGATTTCAAATTTTCGTATTTTTCGTTTTTTTTTCACCTCCGTCTTGTCCCTCGAAGACATGACAGTGGCGCTAATTACCAGCCAAATCGACAGTGAATTAAAAAATTCGAAATAATTTTTTTAGCGGGCAATTGCCATAAATGATGCTATCGAAAATCGATAATACACGGTTTAACGTGATCATCAATATAATTCGAGGTGCTGGCGAAAATTGCGGTCCAATTTTCGCAAGGGAAATCGAAAGTTAATTGGAGCAGAGCGTGTTGCTTACTTTATGCAACTGGAGGTGCAGAAAAATAACAATAAGCAATAAAGAAAAAAACACGAAATTAAATTCACGGTAGCATAGTGCGACATACGTTCATAAATCGATTCGAAGATGAATTAATAGTCGATTAAAGTGCTTTTTGAGGTCGGCGAGGAAAACATAAATTTCACATTTTATATTTGCGCGCAGTAGCTTAGCTGCTGTCTGTTTCCTTGTGTAGTTTTTTTAACTTTGAGATCAGCGCAATTTAATGGAGATTGAATGAAGAGGACATAAATTTCAAAGATTAGCCTGTTAAGCCAGGGAGCGCTCCATGACAAAGCCGCTTTTGTCACGTCTCATTAATTACCCTTTTTATACGCCAAAAGGATTATGAGAAATATTATTTTTCTGCAAACGACAGTCGGAAGCATTACCGAAAATCCTGTTCTTGGAGAAGATTAGAACGTTAAAAGGGAATATTTTAATATTTAATACATTTTAAATTTTACAGAACGAATGTGACTGCACTGTGCGATGTTAAATTGAAATCGCTGAGTTTACAGCCACTATGAATTAGTCTTAGTCTAGAGCTTGAAGGTTCATTCATAATTCTTGATAATTTTTTATGGCGTTTTTTACGAAAATCTGAACTAATTACCTTATACCCCTTTTAAAACTAGTTTTTAATCTTTCCAAAAAATAACACTTCTTAAAATCGGTAGTAATTGGGATAAAAAGCAATGTCACATAATGGATTTTTTTAAATGCTCAAGTCGGAATTTTTGTAGCTTAACATCCTTAAATTAAAATTCTATAAATCGTAAAATGTTTACCTTTTACGCTTTTCTTTAATTGAAATTACACTGCAATGCTTTTTTTGTGATTCTTTGTTTTAATAAATAAGTAAATAAATATGCGAACAATGTTAAAATTTATGACCCTCTAAAATTAATCCAGAACAACCGTTCAAAAAGAACAAACAAAAGCGCCCTACCAAACGAGGAGAATTTCAAAAAGCAGTTTAGAGCTCTGCTGGCACGACAAACAAACAAACATACAAACAAGCATACAAACAAGCATACAAACAAGCAGACAAACGTTCAATTCAACCCGAAGCAGCTTACAGTCGCAGTGGCCACTGTGGAGAGCCACTCGGTCTGGGCCACGAGCGCAACTGCTGGAGGTGCACCCGGCTTTTGTAGCCCACTGTCGGGGCTTCGAGTTTAAGCCCACCCATGCTGCAGCTCCAGCTCGAAAGAAATGCCCAGCTGGTTGCATACATCCAGGCGCTTGAACAAATCTTTTTTTTTTTTAAGCCGCGGATCCCCCTTTACAGGGGTCGACGACGCTGCCGAATGCATGAATAAATGAAAACGCCTCCAGGGTAGGACCACCTTTTCTGTACAGTGGGAAAAACGAAGCATTTTTCCCATCGAGGAATGTAATGGACAACTTAAAAAAATGTTTTAAATGCGGTTTTTTACAAAAAGCATTTTTAAAATCGGTGACAGGAATATTCTTAAAACTATTAATCCAAATATTATACCGACTTCTTTCTATAAAAACACTATTTATAGATTTTTCTAAAATAATGTTAACGTTTGAATTTTGATGCTTTACTCTAATAGTACTAAATAAATAGTAGTATTATTACTTCTTATTGTCAAAAATTTTCTTAACGCTTACAAACCAAAGTTTTACATTTATTTTTAATATAATAAAGATAAAAGATTACTTTATAAAATAATTTTAAAAATCAAATTTTATTTTTAATACAAGCGAATTGTTAAACAATGCGTTAGACTCAGCAATAGGGTTTTGTTTTTGTTTTCCTCCTCTAAATATTATACAAAATTTTAAAAGTAATTTGCCAAAAAAAAATTGTTGACAATCTAAACGCCACTTCCACTCTCATTACTTTTCAGATATGCCTCGTATGCTAATGTAAGAATTCCATATAGAGTGTATAGAAGAATACGTAGTAATATACTAGTATAGCCCCCACCCTTTTAACAAATTTTTCTTAATTATCGTCCATTTCCCTTTTCATTTTTATTCACCATCTGATGAAGTAGGAATTCTCCTACTCTCTCACCTGTTAAGGTGTGAATATCAACAGAAATATAAAAGGCAGCGAAAGAGAATTGTGAGGCTCAAAGGAAGTATCCCTTCATTAAATTATCTGAAGTATGATATTTTCCAAAAGATTATCAGATTTTCATCGAACACACCTAAAAGATTTCGTCGTCGCCGTCATCTTAATCCACAGTGTTCAGCGCGAAATGAATCACCTGACGGATCTCATTACTCATCATTTCCCTTAGGGCAATTGGAACTCTCTAATTGATCCGCCTGTCTGTTGAAAAGCCATCAGGGGTCGGTTGCTGGGTGTGTTCGTCTGGATTGAAAAGAAAGTTTGCAATCGATTTTCCGTCATAAGAATACCCGCCTCCAGAAATATACCAGAAAATGCTGTGCACCCTCTAAACCCTCTACACCCTCCTTCACCTGTCTCATGATTTAGACGCATTATCCTTGTGACCATAAATAGGAGAAATCCAAGAAGAAAGGAATTTTGCCTTTTTTCACTTCTTTTATTTCTTGAGAGGACAATCAATTGGGCTAAGGGATTCAAATTAGGGCTCGAGAGCTGAGCCTGGAGGGACATGCCGGTGACTTCACGAAATGCTGTCAACAGCCCGAAGGTTCGGTTCTGGCCGCAGTTGTTAGAACTGTTCCGGCAAGACCCCTGAATTTCTTTAAATTGCAAAAAATATAAAAATGCATAGTCGACACAGGCGGCTAAGACAGACGAAGAACAACCGCTCGCAGAGGGGTCCGGGGAGTTGGTTGCGGGAAGTCTTGCTTTTCATTACGACCGAAGGGTGTCGTTCGAGGGCCACCTTCCCCCCCATTGACTCCTGTTTATGGTGAAATCTAATTCTGTCCTCTGTGTCGTGCTGCCATTGTTTCGAGTTGTCTGAGTCCCCTGATTATGTGGAGAGGCGCCCGCAGGGTGATTTATTACTAAAACGAACGTTGTGGAGGCCAGAGGACCCTCGGATGGGGTTTTCTTTCCCTAGGGAGAATCCATTCAAGGAAAAAACGAAGGTGGTGGATCAAGTGCGTGGCTGAACGTGTGCTATCTTTTCTCTTTTCATACATAATAGAACAAGGAGAAGAAAAAACCATTGATGAAATTTTGAATAACTTGTCTGGGCGATGATGTGGAAAAAATGTTCACTCCTATACGATACCTGCAGGTCTGCAGGACCAGCAGATTTTTTTTTTTTTCTTTTTTTGTAATTAGGAACAAGACGAATTCGCCGAGAAAGGAACTTGCAGTTAATTCTTCATCCACCAAAGAGGATGTAAATAATTTTAGTTTGGATAGCAAGTAATAAAACCTTAATTGGAAACTTCTGCTTCTTGTTGAGGATTCTTGGCTTGTGTACATAGAACGGCTTAAACGAAGGGGTCCATGAATTCTTCATCAATTAAGGACTCGGAGAACAGACGATTTAAGCCTCCTTAATGAAAATGGAAAGCAAATATTAATTTCGTGAAAATCTAGGGCTATAACTAGATAAGAATTTTTACTTTAATTAACTACGAATATTGCCAGAGAAAAGTGACTGAGGCAAAGAACCCGAACAGAAATAAAAAAATAAAACAGTCTTTAAGGCTTAATAGCGTTATGTTATGTGAATATAAGTAACATTGCCAAAAGACTAAATTCCTAATTAATCCTAGTACATATTGAAAACTTCTGTTAATTCATTAATTATTAATTATTATTAATTAAAATTGAGATGTATATCGATTCCGGAAATAACTAACCGGAACAAATAAAATGATTGACAAATAGATATAGACACCGAATTTTTTTCCATAAGGATCAAATTTCTTCCGTTTTGGGTACGAAGTCCTAAAAATAGAACTCCCAAGATGACCATTGGCCCAACTCAAAAGATTCTACCGTAAAGCTGGATTGCTCTCGAGCACAAGAAAGTAATTTACCAGAAAATCTCTCCGAATCGGCCCTCTTATCTAACAGATGTGTCTCACAGCATTACGAAGCCTGACGACGACTGATTAATTATGGACACTTCAGGGATCATCGGAACTTCCATTCCGCTGCAATTCATCATTGAATCAGGCAAACAGCCGGGAGGGCTCTGTCTATCGCCTCGAATTACGATCTCGTTCATCTCATCCATAAATTATCGATTCTTTGCAGCCGGAACACACACGCACGCCTACACCGCGCTGTGGCGGTACGGGAACCCTGGAAAGGATCGACAGCGGTGTCCGAGCGGTGTGTTTATTAATTTTTCTCACAGCCGAAAGCTAAAAATATCTCGGTGCAGCTGGAGCCTGCGACTGCAAAGAGGGGTTCTCCAGACATGAGACTTGGTGCCCTGCTAAAGAAAAGGCCCACGTAGCCGTAATTAAAAGAGTTTCAGGAACTGAAGAGTTAACACAGTCCATTCCCGCGGGCTCGAATTTGAAGGAAATATAAAACACCACCACAGAACAGAGTCCAGCACCAGCTCCAATGAGACTTTCCTGGATTCTTCAGTAGTGTTGCCCTATCTAGGGCTCCTTCCTCTTTCGTTCGAGACAATTTCTTAAAATCCACTCTAGTTATACTTTGCTATCTTAGAAGCGAATTTCAGTGACTTATGACTAAAAACCCTTCTGGGTATAAAACATACGAATCCAATTCTATCTATTGCCAATATTTCTTTAAATTCCACCAACTTATCTTTTAGTAGTTCCTATTCATGTTTATGTAAAAAGTGTAAATTTTTCCACTTTTTACGTATATAGGATATCAATTTCAAAAAACCTGGCAACACTTCTGGGATCGTAAAGTTCGGGAAGCACGTTGCACTCAAGCCAACTTAAAGTACTCCGGGTAACTGCCTCAAGAGCCTAGTTATATTCGGTTCTGTTGCTGACATTAATGAAAACTTTTTCATAACTATGACTCTAGTCGCAGTTGCAGTTGGAATCGTGCGGCTGGAGCTCCACCGGAGCGGAATTTAGCTCTAGATTTCAAATGAAACCCAAAGGGATACATTCGTAAAAACGTGAAGGGAGCGCGCGCTGCTGGGATACACCCACAGGAACATTTTTTCGCCGTTCTACTCCAGAATGTCACGCGGCATCGCATTTTATTATTGGCACTTCACCTTAACGCCCATAAATTTACGCCTTCGTCGCACGGGACGAACGCACGCAGTCCAAAGTTCATAGTCTTCGTCTGGACTCCACCGGATAGCACACCGGGGCGTCTTGGAACTCTCCATGTTTCGGTGAGATTTACAACTGATGCTGGACGATATATGAAAAATTCATGTGGCACATAACGCTCCTCCCGGGCACGAGTACCATTCCGCGGGCTAAGACGTCTCTAAAGCTAAAGCACATTGCAAGACGCTAATTACCCTGTCATAAGTGCTCGGTTTAAAATTACGAGATGATAATGAAAGCGAAATGTATCTTTTCACCTCGAGAATACTCTTGCTCTTGACATCCAACATACTATGCCCGATCCCATGTTTCCACCGAATGTCTTAAAGATATCTTAAGCATGAATGAAACTAGCCAGGGTGGGCTGACCGCCTCAAGGTCTGGGCTGGTAATCGATTTTTCTTGTTCTTGTGGCTCGACTTCTTTCTAGTTTTGCAAGGGTTGCTCACAAGATGATCTTAACTGATTGACACGAGTACCATACAGTCGATAGGCTTTGGAATAAGACGACAACATTCCTTAAGTGGTCGTCGTCGCCACTGCCGCCGCCGGTTCACATTTCCTTATAAGCATGCTCTTACCACAAAAGCTGCCATTTCCTTAAGAGATTTGTCTGACTCGTATGCAGTTAAGATTACATATTATAGTTGTTCTGATCGATTTTCACTGTGACTTTGCTAGCAATTTGTCTTCCAGGCATTTTTTCGGTAAATTTTTCGTCTTTTTCGGTATTTTGAAAGTATGAGAGGCGGATTTATGGTTTCCCGGAGCACATTTAGCAATTTTATTCATAATTTGAACGAGTTTTTCGAGTGGGTTTTCTCCGACATTGGGTTCGTTTGGACAAGGTTAAAACTATTCATAATTTTGCTACATTCCGAGATAGTTTTAATATGTTTTACAAGTCAAGGTTTTGTGAAAGACTTGGAAATTTATTTTCATTTGGAAGAAAAAGATAGGAAGCAAGATAAATCGTAAAATATATACATTTTGAAGAATTTAATCTGGTCTTTTAAGAGTTCATTGATGTTTGTCTTGCTTGAAAAAGTACAGAAAATATATAATTATAAAACACAAGTACAAATACTAAAATATATGTTACTATCATTTATGATTATTTTTAATTAATTCACATTATACGATAGATTGCACTTCCCCTGAAATTCCCATTTAAGAAAAGAAATAATTCATTTCAGTCAATAAAAATTTCAATCGCAATATTCAACAAAACTGGAAAAAAGATTAAGATCCCTGCATATCTTCATATCTTATAAATAACACTTTAGCAGTTCAAAAGTCAAAGGAGATAATTGCTGCAGCGAAAACGTGCCTCGATGATTTCAATAAAATCAATACGAAGTGCATCACGAGTAGTATTATGAAATGACTAAGCGATAATTGCGGAATCTCCGGAAATGCCAGAAAAAATAAACTGCCACCGTAATATTTCTCTCTAATGCACCCAAACTAAAGAAGATAAATTTTATCGCCACCCATTGAAGAAGTATAAAATTGCAGCCAAAAACCAGGGCGATAAGAAAGTCGCTCTAACTAGAACGGAAGTGTCGAAAATTTGTTTGCCAAGTGAATTTTTGGTCCACTGGCTACCATCTCCACTCTGGAAGGTACAAAGAATTTAAATTTATCTTGGCTAGCAGACAACAGAAAGTCTTGTAATTTTCCTCGAAGAACTCCCCTTTTTCCTGTTTAAAATATACAAGAAGAATCCTATAAACAAAAAGAAAAAACTAACCAAGAGCCAGGCAAAAAGGCAACCAGAATCAGCAATTGATGTAACCAAAAGCAACCAGAAGCCGTCGGAGGCTACCGTCGTCAGTCTCCATTTGTTTATTTTACGCATGCAGAGGTATAACGCGGATGCCGTAATCAGAAAAAGTACCTTCAGAACCTTTGTGACCTTTGACACCATTAAGCTAAATGTTGGGAAATCCCCCGTCTGTTCTTTTTCCCACTTAACAACCGCGGTTTTTTAGTAAGCCACTGAGCATGGCAGGGATTACGCGAAGTGTTTAACTAATGCTTAGGTAGACTCAAGTCCAGGTAAATCGGGATGTTTTAAGACTCACAGTCTGGGTCAATACGTTCTAATTGAAGTTGGAAAAATAGGGCGCGCTGGCTTTGAATGGCAATAAATTCCGAATTTGTTTACTCTAGAAGAAGGAAAGTGCTTCGAAGAGGGTTTGTGAGTTTACATAATTCGTTGGTTCACTCACTCTTGTGCATTCGCTTCGGGGAATTAAGATTTAAAAAAACGTCTCCTAAGTAAATATTTTTCTCTGGCTTCCCTTAAGTACTACACAAAATAAGTTGGGAACTTGGGAAATACCATCAGAGACGATGTATGGTTAAATACAAAATTATTCAGTGAGTAAATTTTGCTTTGAAATTCGTTCACAAAGTTTTATTGAGGCGAAACAAAGTTTATATTATAATCAGATAATTCCTACCACCACATTCATTTTAATATATTAAGGAATTTTTTTTAAATAATTTTCTTAAGTTTACTGCTTGCTAGCTGTACAAATCTCCTTTAATTTAATGCAACCACATTTTCCCTAAAAGCGATTTTCTGAGCAAAAACTTCATGTTCTTAAATCCCCTAATTCAGGAATAATCTACCGCAGCCCTCCTAAATACAATTTATCCAATACTCCAGGCTAAATTTATTATCCAGGAAATTACGGCAATCCCAAACAGACCTATGAGCAAGCTGTCGACGTCTTGCATCATCACATCAACTTGCCATCAACAGCATCCGGACGAAGAATACCCGACCAGATGATTAGACGAGTCCGCCTTGTATCCATCTGGTGATTCCTTTTACTAATCCGTCAGCTGTAATGTTGTCCCATACCAGGACGGGTCATTTGAGCTTGCGAAATGGTCAAGAAAAATGCAACACACCTGGGAACGGTTGGCCCCTCCGGCAAGGACCAAGAAAAATTAAGAACGAGGCAGAAATGAGATACAGATCAGTTACAGATGACTGCATCCACAGTCTTCTTGTGAAGAACGATGATCACTTACATCCAGGGAACCAGGCTCATCCGACCATGCCACCCGAGCAGTGAACTCGTTATTCGGGCGAGAGGGCGCAGTAAGCGAGGCTAAGTATATCAGATGTTTCCGAGGGTGTGCCGTGTGTCGAGTTTAACGAAAATAAAAAATTGGTAAAAAAAATGGAGGTGTTGTACCTCAGCACGTGCCAGATCTGTGTGGGCTTTCTGGATTGTCTGACTATTCTCTAGGTGCTAATAAAGCAATTCCTTTCGGAATTTGTGTTCTAATTTCGGTAAGAGGGTTCTCATTGACCGCGTCTTTTTATATCGGGAGTACCTGAAAGTAGAAACATCTGACAGCCCATAAAATGCCATCGAAACCCGAGATCTTCTCGTCACTTTGTACTTTATGGCGTGCTTCACATAGAAAATATTCCGAAAGTGTCACCTTTGCTGTCTAACGAGTATCCCACTTCAAACCCGAACACAATGGATTAGAAAAATTAATTTTTTTTCCAAAATATATCTCTTTAATATTACATAATTTGTGGATCTATATTTACACAATAAAAAAACCAATCAATTAAATTATTTTAACAAATTTAAAGAGTCAAAAGCTAATTTTAATCTATTACACTTTATTTGATTTTTAAATTACCATGCCTAGCAGAATGTTTCTGAAAATTAAAAAAATTGATTATTTTCAATAAAACAAATTATTTAAATATTTTAACCGGCTGACTGCAGTACACAGAGTAAAATTAGTAATGTTTAAGTGCGAATTGAACTTCCTGGCGGAATGTTCTTTAACTTTTAATTTTATCCAAATATATATTCCCTATTTTTCTATTTATAATTTTTCAACGTGTAAATTTTTTCGAGACACACATAAACTCTTATAGCAAACTGTACATTATTCTGAAAATAAGCATTTTACGAAAGCTTCTTATAATTTTTTGAAGGAAAAGATTTTTTGACCCACTCTGGCAGTTAGCTCTGATGGATCAAAAGGCGCCTCACACACCTCTGAATTTATGCTGGGGCGTGAGATTTGCCTTGTTTTTAGGAACCCCACGGTATGACATCACCCTCGCGATATACGCTCTTCCTTTACTGTGGAGCCGACAGTTCCACAGAATGTCTTGAAGACGTCTAAAAATAGAACTCAGCATCGAATGCAGTCATTATCGAGGCAAATGGACACTTTCAGGGAGACGAAGGAAGGAAACGCGATGGAAAAATAGAAGGCATGAAGGAACGACGTCGTTCACCCGAATTAAGGTTGTGTCACTCTGGAGCCGGGGATTCGGCAACATAAGCCAATCTAAACAAGACGGCCAAAATGTTCGATATGCCTGGTCGTTTGTTTTGTGTTTTTACTTTTTTTTGCTGCCCACAGTATCTGGGTTTAGGGTAAAGCTGGGCGCTACAATAAATACGGTGCTAAGGATGAAAAATGATACTGGTCTGAAGGGTGCAATGAATATGGTTCCAGATACAAGGCTATGATTTCCATCTTCTGAATTTTTGGAAGAGATCGATCGATGAACATCGTTAGTGAAGTTCACTAAGAACGAGTCTAAGTAGACTTTTTTTGGCTTTTTCTGAGACCCCCAAAATGGATTAAGATACTTAAAAAAAATTGTTTTGCATTTCCTTATCAATAATAAAAACAAAAGAACTACGAGTGTTCAATTATTTCTTAACATCATCAAATAAAGAAGTAAATTCCTGTCGACGTGTCAATAATTAATTTGATTTACTAAATTATTTTTAAAAAACTATGTAAAGGAGATATACACCTTATTTTAAATATCGAATATACAATTTTTTGAAAACTAGCTAAATAATTAATGATGAGAAAATTCGACCCTCTGGGAGAAACAAAAATAAATCTAGTCAAGTACGAGTTACTCACACCGAGTGTTCCATACCATGAAATTTTATAAAAATATTTGCACGGTTATGAATTGTGATTGCAATTTCATTACATTGGAAATAATTATTTGAGAAATACCTTAAAGTTGCAATTATTAATACTGCCTTTAAAAAAATAATATCTGGAACTTACAGCAAATAAATCAATTTGAAACGTTTATTTATATGAAGCAGTTATGCTTTACTTGCAGAAAGCTACTGTAAATGTGCGCAGTCTGCACTTTTTTAAACGTAAAATATCAATTTCTGGATAATTTTTTTTTTGGTAAAAAACCGTTATGAGCCGGTCAAATGAACATCATGTTCTCGCCATTAGCCGCTTTTGTTTATTACACAATCAAGCCCACGGTGAATTTGTTTATAGAATGGACACTGGACAGTTAGCAACAAATCAGTAGTCTTTTGGGTATAATGTCAACGGTTTAGACATCTCTGCTGGGCGGTGGTCGCCACCGACGACCGCCACTGATTTAATTTATTCACGCAGCTGCTCGACGCAAGTGGCAGTGGCACTGTCTCGGAGATGATGGATGACGACGCACTGCAATGTCGGCTCATGGCTCTGATCTTGAGAGGAGGAAATTGATTGCTTTTTTCGGCGAATTTGGTATAATTTTCGTTGTTTGTCGAGGACGTGAGGGGGATTTTAATAATATTCCAGAAAGCCTTTAAATTTGTTACGAATTTTGCAGCTGGTATAGTTGTGCTCTTAATGCCCAACTTCTGCGACATTGTTTTATGGAACATAACGAGTACGTGTGCGGCTGCAAGGACCTTCGCCCTATAGCCAATGTTTAATTTATTTGATAAATTATTTTATAGATTGTAATTGAGACAGTGGTTCATGTTTAACAAAGCGTATAGGAATTTTTCCACTTTCAAAGTTCGAGTTTTTCTATACTAGTAAGTACTAACATCTGCCAAAGTCTCTTTATTATATTACAATTCAAATAAAACCTTCTTTTAATCAAGACTACGTATACTGTATACACGTTAAGAAGCCTTCGTGTCCATACAAGTAAAATTGAAAATCCATAAATCTAACGATTGTCCCAGAGTAATTTATTACAAAAGCGTAAGATGAATTGCCTCCTTTGTCATCCGATCTAAAAATACCGCCGAGTTAACTAATAGATAGCGCCATGTGTCCATTGAATAGATTTTCTCGGCCGGTACGGCTATAACAAATAGCCGCTATTGATGCCCACAACTGCTGGACTGGAGGATTACTTCCCCATTCTCTAGCCATCGCACAGAATTCGATTACCAGAGATATGGAAGAGGCGCGAAAAATTGAAGTGCATCTCAACAGCAGCAGCGAAAGAGTGCGATTTGATAAATTTACGACGACAAATTAAGACGAATTCAATTGAGTTAAAAGCTTGATGCGCCGCAGTTGCCAGCGGAGAGTCGATTTAAATTGATTAATCATCCCCAGACCAACGTCTACGCGGCCGACAGGCAGATGCCGCTGATACCGCTAATACCGCAGATACCCAATATGCCGCTGAGGCCATTATCAAAACGATTTGTGTTTGCGGGCAGTGAGCCTGTAACGTGTTTCGATAAAAGCAAAGTACTCGTATTTTACTAATTCTTACCACGATGGTGATTCCCATCCGGGAAGTATTTGAAGACTTATGTAGTAATCTTCTGGGGTGAGTGCCGATTCGATGATTAGTGATATTTCACATATCGTACACCATCCAACCACAAAATTGGCTGGGAATGCCGCAGTACGACCAAAAATTGCTTCTTGCTCCACTGCTTCCATTATCGGGGGGACAGCCCTCTTCAAAATTAAGGTATTCGCCACTTATCGATTTTCCGGCCTCCAAATGGATTTCTTCCTCTTCGCCCCCAGCTTCGTACTGATGCTGATATTGCCGAGAACTAAAGTGCGCGGAGACAATTCAACAAACAGAATCTGAGTCCTTTTCATCTTATGTAACTGCAGGGCATTCCCCTCGAAGGATTTTCTTTGATTTTCTGCGTTTTTCCACTTTTTTTTTGAAGATCATGAATGAGAGCTTTAGTCCCCCTGGGCAACCTCCGGGGGAAGAAAGTAAAAAAGGAGGAGATTTTTTGAAGTGAGCCACCTTTCTGATGGTAATACAGCCTTGTAATGGAACGTTAACACGCTTTTGTCCCATAGAGCACGGATTTCGTGCTTTGGTTTCCTTTACCCGCGAATGTATCAACTTTTACTATGGCTTACATGTATCATCATAGAAAATCTTTTACCGGTAGTACGGTATATGAAAAAGGGTGGATACACGGGAGCTCCTTACATCATAGCAAGTGCCCATTGAGTTGCTGAATTCTATAAATAGTCATTTAGAATTTAGAAGACGAAAATGGAACAAGGAAGACGATGGCAGCACGCAGGCACTCTAAGCGTTCATTGAACTGAGAGACCCTGCTCTGGCTTCGAAATGCAGACAGAGTCATAATCAACTAAGGCATATCAATTCATTAGTTCCACTTATTCTCGGCTTGGCATTAAGTCTTCATTTGGTCCCGACATCCTCTAAGATGTCGATCCTTTATTTGTGCTAACCCCTTTGACGAGTTAATACTCGAGATTTTTCCTTTTATCCAGCATGGACTTCCACGCATATGATTCATATGCATCACCTGAAAGGTGTTGGATTTCCAAATGGCACAAGACAAAAGAGCAAAAAAATCAGAACAACAAAAAAAGAAATTGTTCTGAGTCGAAAGAAAACACTGCAGGCGGAGTAAGCAAAGGAAGAATGAAAAGATGAGAAATGCATCGTCCATATTACTTTACACTTTGGCCTGTCGTACAGCACCTATCAGCACGGTTGACTGGCAATGGCACTAATTACCCTATGAAAACCAATATCATTCTCGTATATCACCTGGGACACTCCGTAGTCTTAGATATGTTCGCAATGCGCGAACTACCACACCGCGCCTCTAACTCTCTTGCGAAGATAATGAAAAAGTTTTGTAACTCTAATCCATTGAAGAATCGGTTTGCAGAAGGGCTTGAGGTTTTCCTAGCATCGCTATGGCTTCAACTATAGTGCTTAACGTTGATAGAGAACTCGTGAATCAGTAGTCCTGCTTCTCGGAAAAATGTGGGGAAAGCTTGTTTCCCTACCGAACAGGGGATTATTTTCATGAAAAACTTTCTTGAACAAATTTCTGAGAAAATGTTTTCCAAACAAATTTAAAAGGGTAGTTAGACTTTCTATGGTTTTTTCGCAGAAAATAAAGTTAAATTGCAAATGTTGACAAAACTCTGTTACAAGATAACGCAGCGTTACGTGTGTACCAAAGGAACTTTATGCATTCCCAATGTTCATCAGGCACTTCATACCTTGAGGCGAATTACTTAGTGGTATTTACAACTCAATATTGGCAAATTTGTTAAAGACAAAACGAAAACACTATTGCACTTTTTTCCCAAATATTTTCTGTGCAGTTTTATGTGAAACGTTTTGTGAATTTACGTTGCCTTCGTTAGAGAATTTAGTATTTCACTAGCTAGCCTGGCATACTAACGGCTCTTCTAAATAACCGTCCGCCTGTAGCCGGTGCAAATGTCAAGAAAGTGGTGAAGGGGAGGAAGGCCATTGTTTGCAATTTCTTCCCATATTTTTTTCTCCTTCAAAATCACTTCCGCCTCGCTTGCTTCCCGAATCCCGAAACTCTTTATCAGTTGTTCTGTTCCTAGGCAGGGGTGGTGGCCCGAAAGAACGTCTTATCATGTGCTCCCTCTCGCTCTTACACCGTTCCGTACGGGGCAACGGTACACGGAACCTAGTCCACCCTTCCCACCCTTGGCAATGTGCTAATGAACGAGAGAAAAACGGTCCTTGCCTTGCCGCGATTGCACACAGCGCGGGGGAAAATCGATATTTTCTACCCTTGCAGCCTCAGCCTTGCCCTGTCTGCAAGTGACCGGTACCTCAGGGATTTTGACAGTTGTCGAGATATTTTCCAGGATCCTTTCTTCCTTACCGTTATCTCCAACCCGGATGGGATATTGGTAAGGAGAGGGAACACATGGTTGTCAGGTTTTTTTACTCTTACCGTTCAAAAGTAAGCCGCTTCCCGGCTGAATCCAACGGAAAGCTTTTTTCCACTCAGGAGCTATACACCACTCGTCGCCACACCAGTATAGCTCTTTTTTTTTCTACCTGCCCACCGCACTATAAACACTATTCTAACACCTCTCTTTAATTTCACGGCTTAGCCACAAATTTCGCGCAGATCAATTGTTGCACAGGTAAGCTGCCGCAGGACACGATTCCTTTCTAAAACTCTGCTCCTGCTTCGCAATCCTCCGCTTACTTAAAAATGCGTTTAAAAAGAAAAAGAAATCGGTTCGATTTGGCACGAGCCAAGTTCATCGCCGCACTCGGAACGCGACTGTGGACCAACGAGAACTGAGCCACTACCCTAGCCGAGGCGGCGCGGCTGCACCGAGGAGAGCTAGAAGAGGAGGCCCCAGTGCCCGGAGCACGGAGTCATCCACGGCTCGGAGATCCGTGACTCGTTCTTGTTCTTGGTGGGTTCGCTTCGACGCAATCGTCATCCTCACTTTCTGCTTCCTCAGGAGCGTTACCGTTTTTATACTATTGCATAAACAATTCAAAACTGTTACACTATAATAAGAATAGTAAGAACTTTTCGTAACATTTATTCTTTAGTACGTTTTTATAATTTGAAATTAGAATTCAGACTTCCATTCTTATACAACAAAAGTTACATTCATTCCATGAGTAGCACAAAAATACCAAAATAAAAGTACGAATTTAATTCAATGTGCAAGATAATTTTTAAAAAATTGGTTCGTATGAGTTGAACTCGTATGCGGGAAGTTCTATACCATCAGATATTACGGACCTTACGGCTCTCAAGGTGCACAGAAAACATTTTCAACATTTCTGACTATTGAAATATAAGTGGATTAACTTTATGACTATGCCAAATTTGAATTTGATACCTTTATACGGTCCAAAGAATTTCGACTATGACAGACGTACGGGCGGTTAAGTGAGTGATCCCATAATAAGGGTTCCACTTTTTCTTCTTGGTACAAGTATTAAAATAGAAAAAAAAAACATTAAAGGAAGGCATAGACAGCAAACTAAAAATTTATAAAAGAAAATCAAAAGTAGAAATTCAAATAGAATAGCAATGAAATTTAAAAAAATAGCCTCTTATAAAATATAAGAAGCAAAGCATTTAAACATTTAAGACAATTACGAAGGCAAATAATGCAGAAAGAATGAACAAAAAAATATCAATAACATCGATAAACATAAATAAAAGAAGATAGAAATGAACAATATTATAGATGACAGAAAAGAAAAAATAAATAATATCGTACATAACAGAAACAGAGGAATAAGCAGAATTCCTTTGAGACCCATATATAAATTTTCAAAAATGACTATTTTCATTTGACAAAAATTTGAAGACGAAATTCAAAATAGTTTACAACTCAGTCTTTCGCGGCGGCATCCTTTTATCTTCTTAACTGGCAGGTTTTAAAAAAGGAGCTGGATTAATCAAACTAAATTTTGACACAATAATTTATACCCCTCCAATTACAGGTCCTACTAGATCTATATTATCTCTATTAAAAAAAAACACTTCGATAATGACAATTTTCATTTCTTGGGCGTTTTAGTTTTTACGTTTTTTATTGCAATTCCTAATTCTAAAAGAAAGACACTGAGATTTATTTCTGTTACGAACATTCTCAATTTTCTAGAAAAAATAACATGGACTTCAAGCAATTTTCTTCTATAAAAATGGGTTCAAATGTAGCAGCACAATTAAAACTCCCATTTATTAAAAACCCGAAATCTAGGTTTTAATAACCAGAAAACAATAATTTTATAAATTAGATTTTTCACAATTATTTTATAAATTAGAATGATATGTAATTTTAATACTAACAAAAGTATTTTAATTTAAGGGTCTAATTTATTTATTTATATTTATTACTTAGAGAAAATATTTTTTTCCTTCCTCGAAGGGCCAATGGCAGAAGATAACGCAAGTATTCAAATTTCAAAACCGTTGATCGTTCGATTTCGTTCGATTTTACCTCGACCGCTCTAAAATCAATTTAAAATTTGAGAAATTAAAATTCTCTATCCAAACAATGCACTGTCATTGTTTCTTAAATGTAAACAACAGAAGAAAAAAAACGTTCTGCCGGAAAGCAGATTTCCTTAGTTTGTCCCTAAGATAGCGTTACATATGCATATAATAAGCGTATTATTTTCATTTCGATTTTTGCTTCAATTAAACTTAAATGATATCACTTACCTGGATTATAAGACAAAGATGTTTTCAAGGTCTTTATTTCGCTGTCGAAAAACGACGCAGGATTTTTATAAATGTCGTTCCCAGCCAAATTTTTCACTCTCCTTAGAATTGGCATCTGTTTTATCCTCATCTGTTAACATATATCCTCTGTCTGCAGTGCAAAAATAATTCAACCAGAAACTTCTTCCACAATCTGCAAACATGAAGTACATAATTCCTCTGAGACTTGCGGCAACACTGTCCGCCGCGACTTCTTGTTACCGATGAAATCGCCTCGCCGTACGGTCAGCTTCTTCCATCGTCGCCCGCGCACGAGTTGCATTCGCGTGTGCCTGAGCGAAGTCGGGTGAGGAGGGGACGTCGAGCGTTCGGTGCCTTCTTGTCCTACGCGTGCGGTATGAGAAGTAAGAGCAAACGGAACGCGAGAGAGCTGCCAGCTACTGCGAAAAAAGATAGAAATAGAAATGCTCGAAACTCGATTTCGATAGCATGAGTTTGCGATTTAGCGCGCATCAAAAGCGCGCTTCGTCGCACCCATTTGCTAGTTCAATTAAAATATTTCCGAGGAAATCAGCCGGAAATCACAAATTAGTCATAATTTCTTATTTCCCAACAATTGTCTGTGCCGTACGGCCGCCGTTTTCGATCGCCAATCATGCGGAAAATATGACTAGTCGCCGGAGAGCCAGTTTTGTAGACCACTGCGAATTGAAACCAGAGCGAATTAAGAATGCTTGTGAGGTTTGCGCCCTAGATAAATGTATATAAAGCGATTTGAACATGAAGTAAAATGCTTTTAACGGTGGAGCTATTTTTAAATATATTTATCCTAATACTATTAATAAAAAATATTTTTAAGTTGTAAAGCTAAAAAAGCCAACCACTTAATGTTCCTATTTTAAAGCATTTAAACTACAAAAATGATCCTATGCAACTTGAGCTATTATTTTCTTTAGATTCTCACTGTTTTCATAAAATTTAATATCCAATAAGCCCGCTGCGAATTTTACAAATATACAGACAAAATTCAATACCCTATTTTAAATTAAAGATAAAAATCTAAAGGTTACTTTTTTACTTTATTTTCATCATCATTTCCTTCTTCACAACTTTACCATGCGTATGTTAAATTATATTTCATTTTTGTTTATTAAAAAAAATAAAGAAACATACCTCTTGTTTTCTAGAATCCCACTAATCATTACTCTTTACATCCTCCACAAACAGAAGAATTCAAAATAGTATAGAATTTCCACAGCGTGAGTGGAGTTGCAATGTTAAGTTAATTCTGAGTATTCTTTTCCATTGTTATGTGGAGCTCGAGGCTTTGCAGGATTGTCGTCTTACTTCTGATCGACTCACTGTTCATTTTCGGTTTTTTCGCAGCCTGTTTCTACTACGTAAGAGTTGACCAGTGCTTCCTTGGTCTGCATGTTGGCTTACCTTCAATATATTAAAATCAAGATTATCAAAATATTAGGTTCTTTTGTTAACTTTATTTTCAAAGAGATCTTTAAATGTTTTCCTTTTGTAAAGAAATGTAGTTCTGCGCTGATATCTTTTGTGTGTTAATAAAAAATGAAGCAAATTCCAATTTTCAGTGGTTTAACAGTTCTTTTAATTTTTTTTACATTCACTTTTGCTAAGGTAAGCAGCAGATCACATTTTTACATCTTCAGTGGAGTTAACAATTGATTTTTTTTCAAATACCGTAAAATGATGATAAAAATGTGATCAGAATTTTATATTTCATTTTATAAAGAAATTTCAGCAATCAGCAAATTGTAACTGTTTTCAAATATACTTTATAAAGTACACGTACAGTAGAGTTCAAAATATACTTAGATTAATAAAATCGTTAATATTTCTTTTTTTTTTACATAGGCTCAAATCGTCCAACCAAATTCACCAAAGCAAGATAAGCAATTTAGTGTCTTTAACAAGGTGTCGGCTAATGCACTCAATCTGAAGGAGACGGAAAAACTTCGAAATGAAATCAAAGCTGCAGTTAAATCCAATACTTATTTTGTTCAATCTGAACACCATGTGGTAAAAAAATTAATTTAATTGTTCTAAAAATTAACATTATCGCTAACGTTAACCACCTGGACAGAGTTAATTTTCAAATTACAGCTGCTTTTAGATTTCAATTTCTCATTGCGTGTTTTTCTTTAAGTAAAATTGATACTCTCAAGCAATTAAATTAATAAAGTCCATTTTATACATGTATTTTAATGCATTCTCCCAAAATTACTGACTTTCCAGGATCAAGGAATAAGCACGATTTACGAAAATGAAACTCTTTATAAAGGTAATGCCACCCACGACCCAATTTTGATAAATAGCAACAATGCAACAGATTTTAAAGTCAATATCTCAAACAATACTAAGATCGTGAAACAGGTGTGTAGTCCAAAATGTATACCATTTCCATAACTTTTATATAAATACCCTGCTGTAGGAGAAATTACCTGTCCTTCATGAAGAAAACCGGAATGCTGCAGAACCAACGTCCACTGTAACTGCAACAATGGTATGAAAGAATTGCCAAAAATCCCTTTTTCTTTTAAGACCCTATTGAGCATTAAAAAAACATTGCAGGGTTTAATGAACCTACCGGCAACAGAAAATAAAAGTTCATCGAAGAAAGGGCAGATGGAAGACAGTGATAAAACAATTAAGCCTGTTCATGAGGAGGAGAAAGTGGCTGAGAGTGATCCGCATTTGGAAAAAGTGAATAATTAACAAATATTACAGTTTCAGTGAAATAATTCTTATCTTTATCTTGAATAGGGAGGATTAATTGTTCAACCTGGCTGGATCAAAACTAATGAACGAAACAAACTTTCTGGTGAAGTCAAAGTAACTCAACAGAACTTAGACGAAACTGCAAAAATTCGGCAAGAGATTCAATCAGCAGTTGCCGATCATTCACAAGTGATCAGTTCTCCAGGAAGTGACCAAGTTGTAAAAGAGGTCGATGAATATTATCAACATAAATTTCGATTAAGGAGTTTTCTTACTGCCCTCCTTGGAAATGAAGCAGAAGGTTCCAGCAGTGACATGGATATCATAAATGATCGCTCTAGGGAAGAGCCACTAAAAGCGAAAAACTTTTCAACGGATGCTGAAGTGATCCCTAATGTAGTAGATAGTATAGCAGCCAAGGAAGATGATGCTGAGGATAATGCGCTAATTCCCGATGTTAGCTTAGTTATGCTAGAATCTACTCCAGCGATTAGAGAGGAGTTGAATTTAATTTCAATTGAAGAGGATATGGACTTCAATTTCACGGAACCGATCACCACCTGGAAAGTTATCGAGCATCAAGGAAGAACGCTTGTAGCTGGAATAATGCAGCACAACTTAAGTCTTATATTTCGAGCAGGTGAAAACCTAGAACACCTGAAAACTATAGAATTCGAGGAAGATATAATCGACCTCGATATATTTCTACATTGGAATAAAACAGCTGGAAAAGCTGTAGAAGTGGTAGTTCTTGCTTTTAAAGAAAATATTGTGGCTATGAGTGCTACCAGTCAAGAACAAATAGCCCAATGGATCGTTGGTGGACACATCACCGGGCTGAAGTACTACAAAACTACTAACGGTGATGACCACCTTGCAATCCTAACTAGTCCACCAAATGGACTAGGAATGCCTAGAATAAACATTTACCAATTTAATCCGACTAATTATGATTTTTGGATGATTCAAGCTATACCTCTGGAGGATCCCTGTTCGGAAGTCATTTTCGTCGACACGGGTCGTGACATTGTCCTTGCAGTACCTCAAAATGATACCACAATTATATTCTCATACAATCCCGAGGTTCATCAACATTCCCGATTTGAATCAGTCACTCGTATTAAATCACCAGGTGTACAATCCATTTCAGGATTTCAAATGGGTGGCTTTTCATACTTAGCCATTAGTGGAAACCATCCACAAATCTTGAGATACTATCGTGGTCAATTTCTTCCCCAAACGATTTTCGGACAGAGTTTTCAACTCGTTGAAAGATTTCTGCCAGTCCCAGCAAGAACATACAGGGACGACCTTATTCTTCTCGTCCAGCATACGATTTCCTATGAGACCCATAGTATACCTGTTGTCGAAGCTCTAATTTGGGACGGGGAATCTTTTCAATCACGTCCAGCTGCACCTTGTTTTATAGGAAGTGATAATGTTGGGTTCGGAGCTAGTTGCCTTATTGATCCGGAAGGGGATGATGGAATCAAAGGGTCAGCAGTGATGTCTGACCATGGAAATATCACTGTGCTTGTCCCAAGGATGCAAAGTCCATCAGGGCTTTTTAGGATCACTATGGAATTGATAGAAAAAAATTTAGAAACCGAATTGGAATACATTCATGAGAATCTAAAGGGTGCTTTTGAGAAGCATATAGGCATCATTCAAGAGGCTGAAGAATACGCCAACATGTTGGAAGATGGTATTGTACTCGACCATCTAGAAACTCCAGAATTTAAATTTGAAGGTGACATAGACCGAATTTATATCAATGATCAACTCGTGAACGACGATGATAGTCAAGTAGAAGTAGAGGCTCTTTTAGATTTATTACATAATATGAAAGAGGAGATTCACTTTCTGGAAACAAATCAAGAATCCAATGATGTCAATACCATGCGTTTAAAACGTGATCTTGGTCAGGATATCCTTACAGTAAATAACGCTCAAATTGAAGAGCTCTTTGTTGAAAACATTAATGGAGTTCCAGTTAAAGACGTCTTCTTTATAAAAGACGGTGACCTAAATTTTAATGGTACTGTAATCATTGAGGGTGATTTGGAAGTCAAAGACGAAGATACAGATTTATTCCAAAAGGGGCTCAGCATGGAAAATATGAACATTGAAGGAGATCTTAATTTCGAGCGAATTAATGGAATACCTTGGAGTAATTTCATAAGTGGTGTAGTTTTGTCCAATATGCCAGACGAAATCGAAAATTTAATTGTTGAAGGCGTAAGTACACTTGTGTATCTTTCATTTCAATGAATATTTAAGACTTATCTTGTTTTCCGTAATTTTTTTTTAGAATATTCTTGTTGAGGATGAATTTAAAATTAGTACACTTAATGGTCTCAGTTTTCCTGACGAATATTTGCTCTCAAGTGGTCCAGAACAGAGCGATGTTGTGGGTGAAAAAGTGTTCCAGGGCACTTTAGGTATTATATGATTTTCGCACCTAAAAAATAAAATAATTAATATAAGCACATAATTTTTAGCGGTCAGTGCATTGGAAGTGGAGAAAGACATAAATAACATTGATCTTGAGAAAGTAATCACTTTATCCGAAGAGCAATTTATCCCGGGAACAACTATCTTTAATAATTTAGAAGTAACAGAGGTTCTAGAGGTACTTTTATATTTATAGAAATTATTACTTAAATATCTGAGATGCACTACTTATTTTAAAGAGAATTAATTTTCGAAAATATTATCCAACTTTAAAACTTTATAAATTTATTTATACTTCTCAAACTTTTGTAAAAGTGTTGAAATTTCTGTTTGCATGAGTATTTAAAGATTTAAGTATTTTAAAATTGTTTACAGATCAATGGAAAAATATCTGGTGATGATTTTGAAGATTTTGTACCCAACACAAATCTGTTGGCATCGAATTTAGTCACATCCAATTGTGAATTCAGTCACTTAGAAGTAAATGGTCCAATCATAGTCACTGATCTTCTCAATAATGAGAATTTCGAAGGGCTTCTAAACGATATCATTTACGAAACTGACGAAAATGTTATAATATCATCCAAAAAATCCTTTTCAACAGCAGAATTCACTGAGAATGTTGAAATTGAAGAAAGAATTATAAACGATATTCATTTAGATACCTTCGTCACAAAAGATACAGAACAGAAATTAGAAATATCCACACTCTCTGGAAATTTACTTTTCAATTTCTTAGAATTAGAAGGTCTTTTTGATTCAGTCAATATCACTGATTTGGATCTAAACTCCATAAAAACGTTCGAAAGTCAAGATACAGGTGTCGAATTAATTTTTGAAGAAGATGGTTTAATTCACGCTGCAAATTTGGATATTTTGGAATATCTCAATAACAATCCTATTGGTAGCTACCGAAACGTTTTTGAAGATTTCGAATTGAATAACGTAGAAATGGATTCGTTTGAAGCTGCTATACTAAGTTCAAATTGTCCAATACAAGGCACAGGTATTGTTAATGGAATCGATTTGGAATATTTCCTTGAAAACCGAATGAGTTTTACACAAGACCAAAATATTTCACAAAATATCAAAGTAAATGAGTTGGTTATTGAAAACGATACTTTTGTAGAATCACTAAATGGACTTTCAACCAACTTTGTTTTATGGTTTATGCGAGAACTCAATGATCTTCCAGAGATGATTAAAACAGGAAGAATACAAGTAGACCATTTACACGTTACTGGAAATATTACAGTAACCACTCTTAATGGAGCTAATTTCGACGAAGAAATTAAAAACAGAGCCATTTGGTTGAATCGTCCAAATTTTATAAGGACGTCTTTGAAATTTTTGGATCCAATTGTTATTGATGGTCCACTTATTATCGAAGGTTACCTAAACGATGAACATCTTCAAGATCTTTTGGATGACTTAGTACTAAGGACAGACGATGAAATTCCCATAACTGGTGCTAAGAGATTTTTAAATCCAGTTCACATTTTGGAAAATACCACAATTATCAAAATAAATGGAGTACCCATGTCTAACATTGCTACTAAAGTGCGGCCGATTGAATTTAAAGGTTCCGTACAAATTATGGGTAATTTATATGCAGAAAATTTAGACGTAACCCAAAATATTAATGAATATTCGATGTATGATATCCTCGATTTCGTACGATATGACGAAGAATTGGATAAATTGGTATTTCTAAAAAATATACTCTTCCAAGGGTATCCTACAATTGAAAGTCTTTATGTTGGTGGTACTCTTAATGGATTTTACAATCTTCAAAACTTTTTTGATGAATTGATATACAAAGACAAACCAGCTTTTATTACTGGTCGAAAAGTATTTCTAGAATTAGTTGAATTCCAAAATGGGGTATACTTCGATTGTCTAAATGGGCTTAATGTTACCGACTTTTTAAATAATATTGTACCTAAAGATGGAATTGATACAATTGTGATTGAATCACCGGTAACCTTTTTCGAACCAGTTGTAGCCAATTCGGTTACTATAAAAGGAGAACTGCATGTCACCAATTTAATGGGATGTGATATTTATGAATGGGTAGTTAATAGCATAAGGACGGATCTACCAGCAGATATTGAAGGTAAAATATATAACATAAAAAGGTTATAGTCAAAATATGAACAAATTTAATTGATTGTAGTTTAATCACGTGGAAATTTAAAAAACAAAAAATCGATTTTTTAAGCTAATAGTAGGTTAATATAAAATTTATTTTAAAAAATAGGCCGAAAATAAGATAAGCCCTTCCGAAAATGACTTAATAACTTACAAAACAATTTTACGTTAAAAAAGAGGAAACAACATTAAAAAGAAATTAATCAACAGGTACGATTTACTTTGGTCCTGGAGCATTAACCGGGAATTCATTGGATGTTCTCAAATTAAATGGAATAGATATGGACGATATTATTACACTACACACTCCACAAAATATTTCAAGAAACTTACAATTTTCAAGCGTGTTTCTAGAAGGTTCCTTAATAACTAGAGGACTTATTAATAACAGAGATTTAGAGATGGAAAAGCAAAATACAGTGATGGTAAGTTTTAGGCATTAAACGCTCTATTCTTAAAACAATATTTTGTAATAACGCTACCTTCTTATATAAGATTTATGGTGATCAACATATCAACGCTACAACATCAATCCGATCAGCAACTGTTCTCGGCAACTTAGAAATTTTACCATATATTAATAATATGGACCTTAACAATTTAGCTACACTTAAGGGTGATCTTGAAATACAATCCCCAATGGCTTTTAAGAATGTTATTACAAGCAATGTTTATACAGAGGATTTAATAGCAGGGATAAATTTTTCAACTTGGTATTACAACAGTCTTTGGAATACCAATCGGAATATGCAAATTGTTCACGGTACATGGAATTTCGACATTTTAACTATAACAGAAAAAATGGAAGGAAACGATTTGATCAATGGAATCTCAATTAATGAGCTTATTTTACAAACTAAAGGTACACATCCTACAGCTTTGAATTATTTTAAACATATTCAAGATTACCAACATGAAATATGCCACAAAACATTGAAATTAGTTAAAAAGAGCCAGAATCAAGTGTACTTTTTGAAATATTTCGATAAATCGTTCAAAGTTTTGGAGGATGGTCCAATTAATCGTTTGATCTTCTTTAAAGATCAAATTAATACTTATTTACTTATAAATGTTTATTGCTACTCAACTATTTTTTTGTGGAGCGGAAATCAATTTGTAAAAATTGTAGGGATGAATTCAGGATATATTCAGGAAGTCCTTGCAATACCGGACTCGAAACAGAAAAATACTTATATCATTACAAATTCTGGTAAAAGTAGATATGATTGTCCGATTTCCGGTACAAATATTTGGTATTTTGAGTCTGAAACTCACGAATTAAAATATGTTAAGAAATATGGCTCTTCCGGATATTCTATGATTCATCATTCGCCTGACTATACAGCAAAGTTTTACGGCATTGATGAAAAAAATAATTTAGTAATCGAAATTGATCTTGAAAATTATCGCAATAAAACTTGGGATCTTCCATCCAACCATGGCCCAGATTATAGATTTTTGCCACATAGCAGTGAACTAGGTATAGCTTTGAGTGATGGCCAACGACTTCTAGTTATTGAAAGTAGAAAATTTGGTAGGAGCAGACAAAGACGGTTTTTGGATGCAAAGCCAGATAGCTACTCTACACTTTATTCTGAAAAGGATTCTGAGCATCAAAATGCTGGAATTAGTATTTTTCCCAATAGGGAAATTAACCGGAATTCTAGAATAGGTAACGGCGTGATTAGTGAACTTGTAAGCGTTCTTGATGATCTTGTAGTTGACCTCAGAGATGAAGTGGGCTTGTCTAAGGATGTCGAAATATCTACTGAAGATTTTGGAATCGTTATGAGAAATTACTTCGATATTTTAGATCGAAAGGGAGTTAAAAAAACCCTTTCAGAAAATATTAAAACAACTAACTACTCCACTATTTCTCTGGAATCTTGCGACAAAAAGGTTTTAAATATTGCAAAAATGTTGCATAATACTCTTAATCATCTCGATAAAATGCAACATAATTTTACTTCTGAAACAGTAGGTACACCAAGAATTCCTGAAAACAGAGGTATTCTAAACTTTGAAGATATTATAACACTTATACGCAACGGATTCTCGGATATGATTAATATATTTTTAATGAGACATGAAAATTTATTGGGTCATGCTCAGGATAATCAGAACAAGACAACTTTCAACCAAACAGAAAATGTCAAGGCAAAAATCGACTCATTTATTGAAGACCTTGGGAATGATGTTAAGAAATTGAAGAATTATCTTATTGAAGGAAATAGTACAAAATTTACACAAGAACAGGCCAACATCGATATGAAAAATGAGGCTGTAAGGAATTTTGCAAAATTATCTGGCAAAGAAATAACCAACATTAGTAAGGAAGTAAATCAAGGTGAAAAGTTCGTGAAGCATGATGAAACAGGTGTAGAAGATAAAAAACAAAATAGTTCTTCATATCTTGAAAATAAAGTGATAATCTTCCTTCGAAACCTAATTGAAAATCTAAAAGATAAAAATAATACTGAAATTCATTCGGTGGAAGATGTTGAAGACGAGAACTTTAAGTCAGCGATGACGCCAATCCAAGCAGTTTTAAATGAAATGGCCAAAAGAAATTCTTCTTTAAGAAATATAATAAATGAAACTATAACAACTGATTTTTCGCAAATAAAAATCCACAAAAATGAAATCAATGCCGTAAAGCTTCTAATTGTTGCTTGGAATAAAACTAGAGAGTTTCAGAAAATGGTTAGGCGAAATATTTCGAACCATTCGACGGAAGAAGTAGGGCGTCCATTTGAAGACCAATTAGGATCTCTTGATATTGAGGGTGTTCTAACAATTTTATCAAGTGGTTTGATCAATATGTTTAACAGTTTTCTAAGGAGAAGGGATGATATGGTTGGTAGTACCTCAAAATACAGTTCAGATCAACTAACGTCTTTACAGTACCACGACAAAGCGTCAATTATCAAAAGTCTCGACGAAAAATTACAAAAATTGGAAAATACACTGAGAAATGATGAAAATTACGTAAAAAGCAAACCAGAAATTCAAGAAATATTCGAGAAAGGGCTACCACTTAACCAACATCTTTGGAGCACAACACTTTCACCTTCTTGGTTCACCGAATCCATAATAGGTTACGAAATTCCACTGCAGGACCTTCTAGTAGCATACAACGATTATCTTCCTGCAAGATCATCCGGCGAAGAAATCCTGGCTTTAAAAGTAGGTTCCTCGGAAAATCGTCGAAGTCTTTTTGCTGTGACTTACTCTAAAGAACATCAAATTGTCGGTCGACATGATGCTGTAAAACTATACTCCGACATTGAGCAAGGCAGACTATTCCAGACCTTAGCGGCTTTTAAGCCTCGAAGTCTTACTGCCCTTCACTTGGGGGATGAGACCGTATTCGCCTTCGTAGAAGATAAAACTTTAGTTCGAATTTTCATATACCGTGGCATTCAAGGATTTGTAGAATTCACCACTTTCAGAATGGAGCAGCATATTACGATTTTGACTTCAGGTTCTCTTCAGATAGATAGTAATAAATGTCCTAGACATTTTCTAGTTGCTGTTGTGGATAACGAAATAGTATTTTATGAAGCTAGAATGGCTGGTCGTTGCGGAGTTAATGTTAATTTAAATTGCAATAAATATTAAATGTATTTGAGGTGGTAGTTGCTTGATTTATTTTATTTATTAAATAAAAAACACAATATATATGTTTGTTAGGCTGTTTTTTTTCTATTTTTTACAACGTACATAAAATCTATAGACAAGTTTACCTACTTTCCGTAATGGAAATTCAATTGCTCATGTTAAAATCATATTTTTGAAAGTCTTCCGAGAACTATCTGCTTATACCTTTACACTAGAGATACAGGAAAATAAATTTCAACTGGCAAATTTAGTTTCGTTTTAAGTAATATGTAACTAAAAGTTGTAATTATCCTGGAAATTACATTTCTTTATCACAATTATAAATAATATTGTAGTAACAACTGTAAAACTTTAGGCAGAAGTAAAAAAGCGGTAGATACGGACGAAGTGTAAAAATAATTGAATTTATGAAACATGACTACGATATTTCCCCTCTATAGATATCTGATTTAGTTTTCATAATTAGCAAAACAAATATTTAAATATGCACCTGTAACCAAAAAATGTCCAATGACCAAAACAAGTCAATCGGCATAATTGAACAGAGGCTGAGCTTACCTAACGCTGATAGATAGAAAATCGAATTATGTCAAAGAGGCGATGCGAGCTAGGTTCGATAACAGAGTAGTCTGGCTAGTTGTTATATTCTGCAAACTGGGCCGACTTTACCAAGTCCAGCAACAGTCTTCATCACCACAACTTTTTCGAATTCCCCAGTGACGTCAAACTTTCACTTTCGTCGAGGCTGTACTTGCTCTATCGTCGTGAATAATAAACGGAAATTGTTGAGTAACTCAACTATGTCATTTCACCCAGTCAGGTATAAAAAGTATTGTTTGCGAGTGTTTTGTCTGGCGGGTGTGGATAATTTGTAAACTTCTTACACGATGCCACCACGCGGGACAAATTCATGAGATGGATTTAATAATGCTTCTGTTTTCATGTGATTGCGAAGTTTCTTTGCAACATATTGAGAAACTTACTAAATCTTAAGCAAGCACAGAAATTGCATCGTTCAGGATAATTTTGGAGTTTTGTACAAAATCGCGCTTTTTGCTTGCTGTAATTATTAAATAGCATCCATTAAGCATGGCGCAATTCTAAAAATTGCAATTGCACTAGTATAACGAGTATTTTGTCACTTCCATTTAAAATTCGTAGACTTTTTATTTATCAGCTTAGTACTTAAATTTTTTAAATCATCTTTCTGAAGATAATTTTACTAGCTGCCACAATAGAAAATTATAAAAATTTATTCTTTCCACATGTTTGTCAATTACTACAAGAATTAATATAATTGAGTTTACCTAGCTCTGCATATAGATTAAAGAAAATATTACCAGCTGTACACTGCTCCTATCTGATGTTTCAAATAAAGTATGGAATAAACTAAAATCATGTTGGTCATTTGAATGTAGTGAACGATAAGTATGTATCGAAGAAATGCAAAAAAGAATTTCAAAAGCTGTTAATGCAATTACCTCCTTCTACGCATCATCGAAAGATGAGTCGATAACCCATACTTCCTTATCATGTACGCCAAAAAAACCACCTCAAGTTCATTTCCACTCCGGTAAATTAAAGTAATCCAATAAGTAGATAGCTCTAGGCACGCGGTAAAACCGCAAAACCACTGAAAATAAGAAAACACAATATAAAACTAAAATCGATTAGTAAAAGAAATTGCAAAGATAAATAAAAAAACAGGAATTCATTGCATAACACTTGTTAGCTCACCCGGTAAGACACACGGCCTAATAGACACTCCACAGTGAGGTAACTTTCACCACATAAGTGCGTGTCTACAATCTTCTATGCAACTTTATACGGTACTAAACCACATCAAGAAATATCTCTATCTCTAGTAGAATAGCTTAACTGGTTTCCGTGTAACATTTACCTAAACAAACTTACTAAACCATCTTTCCGCTAAGGAAAATCCGGCCAGTCTTCTCTGTGATTTTATAACCACATCTTCCGTTAGCAATCAAACGCTAGAGTTCCGGAATACCTGCGGAAATGTTGAACTGACCTTTCAATGGCATAACAGGGGCAGAAATTCGCATTAGAGAATGTGAAAAGCCGTCCGAGCCTTGAGGTAGTAAAAGTCTTTCCTTTACTTTCCTTTCTGACTTTCTGCTTACTTTCTGAAAGGTCGATTAATGGACCCATCAAAAAAACACTTTTCAAAGTATGACCGCCACAAAAATTAAAAATTATATAACATCATCATCAATACGCTTCGTCCGCGGACGAGTGCAATGCCTCTCGTGGTAGCCACTACGTGACAATTTTATCTTGTACTGAACTCCACTATAACCTGGGGAACCGGTCCCCTACTATATCTAGTCAATCCCTCCTACCAGAAGTATATCTGCGATATACTTTTATATGCATGCCCATAATAAGCTCCAACATATCCAAACCGCTGAGATTCAGTCGCAATTTGGATCAAGTAACGAGTGTACACGATCCGATTCGAGGGATCAATCTAGTGCGGTCTTTAATACCATCTGCAATAGCAACACTTCTGGAAAATTCAAAAAACTCGGTTACTCAACGGATTCATCGATTGCAACAGAAGGTGCCCGCGCACTGATTGCGCACATGTTCCACCATAATTATTAACAGTCCAACCGCAAAATTGTGATAGGTACATGTCCCAGCAACTTCTGGGATACTCTGCCGCGGGAGGAACACGGTGAAAGTCCGTCTGTGATTTTTTTTAAACGAAAAATTTCCGCATCTCTGCAGGTAGTTTGATGCATTGCTGCTTCCATATATTGATCATTCGTCAAAAAACTCCATCGGAAACGCACTGAATTTTGATTTTGTGATACCTGTGCCGTGGTAGTCTAATAAACGGTGGTGTGTATTCTAGCAGCAAGATTCAGTGACAATTTCAGACCAGACGTTCGGTTATCGAATTCCAAGTGAGTGGTGTACCAAAAGATGTGTTTACTTCTTTTTAACGAGCTAAATTGAGGTGAGTTTGATTTGTGCTATGTTTGTGGGTCGTTTGATTTTCTTTTCGTAAAGCACCAAAACCTAAAGTGTGTCGATGTTTTACTGCGACTGCAATGTAATTTTGAAAGTATAGAGAGATCATAACCCCTGGTGAATCCGAAATTAATATCGTTCGGTGCTTATTTTGCACAAATATCTAATTGAAAGTGATCGTTAAAACGAAAGATTCAGACGACGAACTTGATTTTGAACTGACTAAGTTAGTGATAGCTCCTTGCCTGGCGGGTTCTCACAGGGAGTCATTCATTGATTTATAGCCATTAGAGACTATTTCGAGTTTGCTAATGAGTTTCATTTCATATATTTAATTCCCTTCTGGCTACACGAGAGCTGCTCTATTTGAATTTTTTAATTTGACCTGACCTCAAAACAACAATTTCTGATTTATTATCAAATTCAACCAGTTAATAATAAATTCAATGGTAAATTCTAGATTTTTACACCTAAACCTTGGTCGGAAAATTCTTTGTGTCAAAGGCTAATAAATATAATTAGTAATAAATTAGTAATTTGGAGAAAACAATATAATTAAATACCAAAAAATTTAAAAATTTAAAAATTTAAAAAACAAGTACAGAAAATATATCTTATTTAGCACGCTTCTTATAACAGTATTTTTCTTTTTCGTAAAACCCTTACTTGTTTTTTCTATAAAATAAATGATGATTACTTTTCATGTTTGTCTAGTATTTTAATGAAACCCCGAGTAATATTCATTATAAACACATAATAGGTATAAGATTGTAAAAATCATATGAGTAGAAAGCAACCAGACAAGTATTTCACTACCGTGTTATACATAGCTATAAAATAGTTAAGATATTTTATAATTGAAGATAATTATCTTGAAAAGAATTTCACAGTACTTTAAAAAATATAAATTTTTTCTAATGATTGTTGTAAACAAATATTCTAGCTTTTATATTTAAGAATAAAAATGTTTATTCAAGCAAAAATAATAAACTAAAATGAATCTTTTAATAAATACTACTGTATAAAATATAAGTAATGTAAATACTTTCTTTTCTATATATCTAAAATCGAAAAAAGGGATATATGTGAACGATGCCCCAATAAATTTATCACATTTCATAATAGAAAATGTCTTTATCTTTTTTTGATTTACTATTTTTCAAATTCATCCCACAATAAAATACCTTACCCAGTTAGACACGTGCAAAAAACTAAAACTTTTTAAAACAAAAGATGGTTAACTGTAACCCATTTGTCTAAATCTTTGCCAAAAAAAAAAAAAACGCGTCATCTTTTTCACCTGGCTAAAACCATTTTAGATTTTGATGTCTGTAGCGGTCACAATAATTTTCTTCATCTGCGCACACCGCTAAATTAATGTCGAGGACGTTCGGTTTCTTGAGAGGTTTTCTTGTTGGTGAGTTGCGTTTCGGTTTTCTCGCCGTCGTTTTGTCTTTTACTTTCGACTCGCCTCACTTTACCTTACTTAGATTAACTATAATCACCGAGATGGTCCGGGCGCTGTCGCGCTTTATTAGCAATTACCCACTCAAAATTTAACTCGCGTACTTTTTACTTAGTTAAGGACAGGAATCGGATTTCACCTTTCAATGTGAATATTGAGAATTTTTGCAAAAATAATTTGCGTATTTCGGCAAATTAAACATTCGACTCACGCATTTTTTGAATTTTTACTGGTAACCCTTGGCCTTCATTTCACGGGCATATTTAACATATTTTTAATATTTCTCGAAGAGAATGTTCTTGGTTTTAGACGTTTATTAAAAATTTGGGCGCTGGTCTTCACTAAATACATATTTTTAAAAAAAGTGATATACATATATCGAAAATTTATTAGGGAAATTTATAAGGTTTTCAAAAATATAATAGTACCAGAATATTTGGAAAATGCCTTGTATGCATTAAATATTTAAATATAATTATCATTTATTATGCAATTTTACAAATTATGTACAGAATTCTGAGCATACGAGCCCTACTCAATTTATTGGCTGCATTTTTACTACATTAAAGTCCAAAATAAAATTTAGTTTTTTACGAATGATGTTAATTTCGAAATTCAAGGTGTAATAACCTTACGATGTACAGAATTGATGCAAAGCATGACGAAATAAAATGAATGTTTAATCAACTTAACTGAATATTGCATAAACTCCATTAAATGCAGAAGTAGGAATGATTGTGAAGTATAGCTTATGTTATCTACACAGCGAAATGTAAAATTCTTAACCTACTTTAGAGGTCTGTTACGGATAAGCATCTAACGAAGTGTAACGCTATGCACGACTCCAATACCCATTAATGATTTTGTACTACAGATGCAGGACTATTTATCTTCTTAAGTAGTAGTATTCTTACTATCCAAGTAACGTTGATGATATTATTATTGCGGAACTAAACTATGTCAACCAAATTGTATGCACCATGGAAACAGGTGATTGATGATTACTTCATGGACACATACAATAAAGACACCTCGACATAAATAGCCCACAAACAATAGGATATGCTCATCCAGCGATTTCCTCACCTAGAGCAATTACCTACACTTCTCAGCACGATAATGACTGACATAACGTCTAATTCAAAGTAACCGCAATCTAACGCCTACAAGAGAATGTACTGTGAACCTCTGAGACTTTGGCAAATTGTGTTGTTACAGGTAATTCTGGGTGAAACAACAATAGAGAAATTTCCTTCCACCTGCAACAACCTGTCCTACCTACAGGTAAATATTTCTTCTAGAAGACTCCTTCTAATTGCTGAGATGAGGTGTCGAAATTTCTTGGCTTGGAATAAAATGCAACGCCGATATTGGAATGCCAGCAAAGTCCATTGATTGCCACTTGAACCAGTTTTTGGTGTTGTCATGGCCGTCCACCGCAGGTACGACGTACTGGAGAGGGCTCTAAGAGCTTAGCAAAATCTGCACAAGAACTTACTTAAATAAGAAATTTTTTCACTTTAGCTCAAATCAAATAAAAAACAATACGTCCGATTAAATCGTAATTAAAGTAAAATTTCTGACCTAAAGCATTCGTGTGGAAATTCAACCTTGCAGGTTTTCTTCGTGTTTGCGACATGGTTGGGGGTACGTGGATTACCTGGGGATTAAACTGATGCATTTGCATCAAAATGCGTTCTGCCTCGAAATTAGCTCTGATTTAATGACTCAATTGCAATAACGTACTTGACTGCTTCCTTTTGCACACCTGAAATGGGGAAGTCTCTTCATGAAGTTTTAGCACGCGGGTGCAAGAGGTATTAAAGTGACGATCAGGTAATTTCACGTGGCGCCACGGTCGTTTGTTTCAAAATGTTGGATAAGTGGCAATTTAAGTCAATAAAAACGAAAATAAAAAAAAGATTGCGTAAGACTGCGAAGAATTGGTTTTACTAAATGAGAACGTTTAGACTTTTCTCCTTAATATAGAATGAATTTGAATTTATACCGAAATGTCTAATCAAAATAATAATTAATAACCCCATATTTATTTTATAGTCTTAACGTCTTTACGCTTTAAAAATCGTGGAAAATTCTAAACTTTAAACACGTTTTTCGAAATTACATTTCTGAAACTAGCTCACACGATTTCTTAATTTATTTTATTTTATCGCAACTCTTTTTGAAATACAAATAAAACTTTAACCCGATCTAAATGAGGTTTTTTAAAATTTAATTACTGCATTATCCCACTACAATTGAATAAAAATAATTTAAACATACTAAAACAAAACTTATTAAAAAAACTTATGTGATAAATAAATTGTCGTTTATCCACAGAAATATCATAAAAATGTTGGAACTTCGATTTAAATCGATTGTGCCGATCGTAGCGGTTTGGTCAGTATCCATAATACTTGCATCCCCAGTGATACATCCTCAAACGGGCTCTCAGAATACCATAGCTGGAGGACAAAACCAAGCTGCCCTCGATGTAAGGACAACTATTGAGGAAGTAGAGAAGATGCTTGCCAAGGACCCCAATCTTCCAAGACTTACTAGGTCCATACCAATAAAATTGGTGAAATAATATTTATTATAGTCTAATTATTTGTTACAGAGGTGAGATCGAAGATCTTTTTGAACAAGTTACAAAAGAAGAATATCAAAAAAGTCTCGTTTCGGGCGACATGAACAGAGCCAAACACATGAGAGCCCTAATGCTAGTTTTACCTTATAATACTGAAAATTCTAATGAAAATTTACAGGTACTTTTAAAATTGCCATATACTCTTGACGATAAAACAAAAAAACCAGTTTTTTTTAAATTTAGGAACTCTATAACCGGCCACCAGTTACAAAAGTTGTTTCATCAGCGGAAGTTAAATCCCAAAAAGTCCAAAAAACCATAGTCCCTTCTGGTAAAATTGAGATTCATACAATAGATAGCGTTGGACCTACAACCTACAAGCCAGCCTTTGTAAAAAAACAGGTCGTTACCTCTCCAACACCTACAACGTATCATCCATACGTTGAGCATATTAAAACTGCGACGACAAGTACACCTATTTACGTTACTACAGTAGGTGGACTGTCACAAGAGAACCTACAGGTAGCAGCAAGCACAATCAACAATAGATTCAGTAGCCACTACAATGCTAAGAAATCGGGCTTCAACAAGAGCTCACCATCTGAGTTAAAAACTACAACCAAACCAAAAATAGCGCCCGAATTGGAAGAAATCTTAGAAAGTTTGGGATTCGCAGCTCAAACCCAATCTAGAAAAAAGTTTAAACTGGAAGAGATTAAAGCGGAAGAGGAATATCCAAAGCCAATGATCTCAAGTCTAATCAAACAAGATCGAATTTCAGTAGACGAACTCATTCCAGGGAGCCTAAGTGCTGCTGACTTCAAAAAGGGTCTAATTCCTGAAATATCACCAGAAGACTACGTTGCCTTCAAGCCACTACCAATCCCTAAGGAGGCACCAAAAAGTCTTGAGCCAGAGCTCGAAAACTACTTGAGAATGTTTGGTATACTCGGACAAAGCCAAGGTAGATCAGGGAAATCCATGGATTTAGAAAATGACACAATTTCAACAACATTTCCTCCTCTGTTAACTTCATCTGTACGGCCGGCTAGAATAAAAAGGATTGATACAAGCATTGAAGAGGGTTTAACGTCTCCAGCAGCCCCGGCGGAGGAGGAAAACTTAGACGAAGAAGACTATGTCCAGCTCCAACAACTGCTCACCAACATTCGCCAACTTCAAGAACTAAACATAAGTTTAAATGCTGACGCGTTTAATACATTAGATTTAAAGAACTACAACCTAAGTCAGGGTTTACTCTCCCAGGGCCCTGATCCCATTGAAACTCTAGACTCAGTAGATCCATCAAAAAATGAAATAAAACGACAAAGCGACAATTCAGAGCCCACTAGATTCAGTCTAGAATTAAGCTTAGATTCAGGCAATGACACCCTCCCCGCGGAGACGTTAGACAATTCAGCCAATGATGAAGCTACTACGGCTGCTACAGCATCTACAACATCAACAACTACATCAACGACTACAACAACGACAACATCAGCACCTAGAAGAGCTGGGTCAGACGATGGACTTGATCCAGTAACTGAAGAACCCCTCCCACAACCTAGAAAAAATGGGTTCTACTTCTTAGCAGACTGGAACTCGTTTCTAGAAGTTGGCGATGGAGACGAGCAAGTAGTGGTCAGATTCAACCCACAAGTTGGAGACCCTAGTAGATTTATACCAGTTAATGTACCGTAAAGCAATCCAGCTCTAATATTACCTAAGGCGCTTCATTGCTTTTAGGATTAGTCTGATTCTACGAGATAGAAAGTAGCATGTTAGTTGCCGGGAAGAAAGCTCATTTATGTAATTTATTTCTGTACATATCGCGATTAATTTATTTCTTCTGCTATTGTACGCATCATTTAATTTTAAGAAAAATAAAATTGTGTAGATAGGAAGAAGTATGGTTTTTTGTAGTCTCTACTCTCACACAAAAGGAAGGAAAGGAAGAAAATAAGAAGTATCAATCTACTTATATTATTTTATTTATATAAAACAGTCCTTTAGCACTTATAAAATTTTAGTCTAATTACTCCTTGGATGTTTTCTTCTTAGATTTCTTGTTATGGGCTTTCTTCTTACTCTGTTTATCCTTTCTATGCTTCTTTGATTTCTTGTGGTGTCGTGAATCTTCTTCAGAGGAGGAACTACTTGAGCTACTAGAGTCCGATTCGGAGTCACTGGAAGAATCTGATGAGGACGATGAGGATGAACTGGAACTACTTCTAGAATGTCTTTTCTTCTTGCGTTCCTCATGCTTTTTTCGTTTTAATCGCTTTTTACGCTCTTTTTGGCGAATTTTAACCGCACGTTCCTTCTCCTTGAGTTCGTTCTTTCTGAGCTCAGTAAGTGGTGTAAGGTAATCCGTATCCGAGTCACTGCTTGTACTACTTACATCTAGAAGAATCTCTCTATTCGGATCGACCTGGGAGAAGATTTCCAAGTGTAACAGGGCTTAGAATTAATTTAATTACAGATCTGTTTTACTTTTAAGAAATTACGACACTGGAAAGTTAAGTGTCCTGCATAACCACATTTCTTACATGCTGCTCGAACAGTTTCCTTATTTGAATTCGTGATACCGTATTCCATTTATTTTTAACGAATATCTGTTATTTAAAGTAGTTTTGGGCAAGTTTTATAGATAATAAAAAATGATAACTCTGAGCGTAAACACCATTTATCAAAAATTTGACGTTTCCTATAGGTTCCACATTACTTCAATAAGAGTATGATTCCAATATTGGGTAGATTCCAAAAACACATATAACTTTAATAAAGCTATCATTCGCTTCTTACTTTGTAAAATATCATAAATAATAATAAATTCTTTAAAAAACAAAAGAACCATTTCTTAAAATTGGTAAAACAAGGTCATATGGAACTAAACGAAATGGTCCACATATGCGATGACATTAAAACGTCATCATTGCTTACCTTGCAAAGCACTAGAGAGAAAACTAGCAATTTTCTCGTTTTTTTTAGTTAATTTTTATAGAAATCTCACAAACAAAGCAGTGACAACCGAGCTACTGACCTGTATTTTTATATATTATTAATAAAACTTTGTTAAGAATATCGTAGTTAACAAGCTATCCGCGATTCTCCGTACGACTTTGACTACAGTTCCACCAGAGGCAAAAAGTTCAAAATGCAGCAATCTGGGAATTCCTATAGCAATGAGCGACCTCCGGGCGGTATAGAAGTGGAATACGGTGCTGATCCAGCAACAGGAGGTTTCTTCCATGCCGACTACAAGAAGCACGATGATCTGAAGCAAATGCTTGACAGCAACAAGGATAGTCTCAAACTGGAGGCGATGAAAAGGATTATCGGAATGGTTGCTAAAGGCAGGGATGCATCCGACCTATTCCCGGCTGTTGTTAAAAATGTTGTCTCTAAGAAAATTGAGGTGAAGAAGCTTGTATACGTATACCTGGTGAGATATGCCGAAGAACAGCAGGACTTAGCCCTGTTGTCGATTAGTACATTCCAAAGGGCACTGAAAGATTCCAACCAACTGATAAGAGCTAGTGCTCTTCGAGTTCTCTCCAGTATTCGGGTTTCGATGATTGTTCCTATAGTTATGCTTGCAATTAGAGATTCAGCGTCTGATATGAGCCCATATGTTAGAAAAACTGCAGCTCATGCTATCCCGAAGTTGTATTCCCTGGACGCTGAACAAAAGGAGGAACTGATTACTGTTATTGAGAAACTCCTTTCTGATCGAACTACTCTAGTAGTCGGTTCAGCCGTAATGGCATTTGAAGAAGTCTGCCCTGAAAGAGTCGACCTTATCCACAAGAACTATAGAAAGCTCTGCAATCTACTCGTCGACGTGGATGAATGGGGACAGGTTATCATTATAAATATGCTTACACGTTACGCCCGCACACAATTTACTAATCCGAATTTAGAAGTAAGCAATTTCTTTTATTGTTCAGTTCAACAAAATAATACTAATAATTTCTAGGATTATGAAGAGGATGAAGAAGACAAACCATTCTATGAAGATTCATCTTCGGATTCAGACTCCAAAACAAACTCTAAAGTGAGTTCGCCTAAGAGATCCACTTATACTCTGGATCTAGATCATAGATTACTTCTACGTCAGACGAAACCACTTCTCCAAAGTCGTAATGCTTCCGTAGTTATGGCTGTTGCACAACTCTATCACCATGTAGCTCCCCGGAATGAAGTTAACATAATTGCAAAAGCACTCATACGCCTTTTGAGGAGCCACAAGGAAGTTCAAAGTGTTGTCTTGACCTGCATCGCATCCATGTCAACTAAAAGGAAGTCCATCTTCGAACCGTATCTCAAGTCCTTTTTTGTTCGAACAAGCGATCCCACACACATCAAGCTGCTGAAGCTAGAAATTCTAACAAATCTGGCTACGGAGGCTAGCATATCTGTTATCCTCAGAGAGTTTCAGACCTATATTAGTAGCAGCGATAAATCATTTGTAGCAGCAACAATTCAAGCCATTGGAAGGTGTGCTGCTTCCATTCGTGAGGTTACTGAAACTTGTTTAAGTGGCCTAGTCCATCTTCTTTCTAATCGAGATGGTAACTCTTAAAGTTTCCGAAGCAAAAATAATACTAACTTGAATTATTCCAGAATATGTCGTGGCTGAAAGTGTCGTAGTTATCAAGAAACTCCTCCAGACAAAAGCCGCTGAACATTTCGAAATAATTTCACAAATGGCAAAACTTTTAGACTTTATCACAGTTCCAGCAGCACGTGCATCAATCCTTTGGTTGATTGGCGAGTATAATGAAAGGATTCCGAAGATAGCACCAGATGTTCTTCGAAAAATGGCCAAAAGTTTTATTGATGAGGTAAACTATATCCGAAAATTTTCTAAATTCATTGAATTGACTTTGACTCTTTTCTAGGAGGACATAGTCAAGCTTCAAGTTCTAAATTTGGCTGTGAAGCTGTACTTAACAAATCCCCATCAGACCGAGCTTCTGTGCCAGTATGTCTTCAGTTTGGCTCGCTACGATCAAAACTACGACATCCGCGATCGTGCCCGTTTCCTGCGACAGTTTATTTTCCCAAATGGAGGGAACAGTACAATTCTCTCGAAGAATGCAAAGAAAATCTTCTTAGCTCCGAAACCAGCACCGACTCTAGAAAGTAAATACCAAGGACGAGAGCAATATCAACTCGGTTCATTATCGCACTACATGAACATGAGAGCCAATGGCTACAACGATCTCCCAGATTTCCCGGAAGTACCTCCAGACGCATCCGTTCGGAATATTGAAACTCCAAAGGAGGAGGTTAAAACGCCAGCAAAATCTCAACCGAAAGGAGACAAGAAAAAGGACTTCTGGTCCGAGTCGGAAAAGAGTTCTGAGTACTCTTCCAGCTCGAGCAGTGATAGCAGTGATGAAAGTGATACTGAAAGCGACGACAATCAGTCCAAAAGTAACGAGGATAAATCGAAGAACGAATCTGGTGGAAATGCTGAAAGCGGTTCAGGTACAAGTGATAGTGAGGATTCCTCATCGTCCTCATATTCCGATTCTAGTGGATCTGAGGAGGAGTCAGAAAATGAGAAAAATTCAAATAACGAAAATTCTCCAAAAGAAGCGAAAACTAAATTGAATCAAGCAAAAGTAGAAGAGACCAAAAACGCGCCTAAAAGCAATTTGGACCTATTGCTAGACTTGGGAGACATTCCACCAATGGATCCTGTAATGACCCCTTCCCTTGGTGGTTTCTTAACCCCGGCCACACCAATGCAGGGTGGCTTAATTAGCGAAAACAACAAACTAGAATTGGTGAGCCCCAGCTTTATTCACCTGAGTCGAAAAGAACTCCTCAACAAAGTGTCCGGCTATGGGCTTAGCATAACTTATAAATTCACTAGACTGCCGCACTTGTTCTCATCCAGTATGACTTCCGTGGAGCTGATTTTCACTAATAACTCCTGCGTGGAACTCACAGGAATTCGAATGGGTGAGAGAGTACTCCCGAAAGGAATGTCTATCAACGAGTTTCCCCCCATAACAGTCCTTCAGCCACAGCAATCAACAACAGTTGTTCTGGGCGTAGACTTTAACGATTCAACACATTCCATAGAATTTGAAATAGTGTCTAGTGCTGGAAAATCAAAGGTTACCTTTGAAGCCCCCGTTGGAGAATTAGTTAGATCTATTCGAATGAGCCAGGAGTACTTCAATATGGAGAAAAAGAAGCTGCGCGGCATGAACGAAAGGCAGCTTAATATTCCAACTACCTATTTGAATGTGCCCGAATTAAAACAGAGGATTTTCGAAGCTGTGAATGTCGCGAGTATTCCGTCATCCAATGATGGGGTTCTACACTTTGCTGGACAAACGATGAGTACGAAGAGCTTAGTTCTAATTACGATAGAACTGTTGGAGCAGCAAATTTTAGCAACGGTTAACTGTGAGAACATCGTTGTGGGTTCGATGATCCTCAACAAACTAAAAATTGCTCTTCAGTAGAGTTCTGCACTGGTCAATTGATAATTTTTGAATGCAATTCAACATAAAGCTTATGCAACACGCGCCTATTGCTTACTTTCTTTTATCCTCATTTTACATCCCATTCTCCATGGTACTGTAAGAGATTTAATGTTTTCTATTTCTTCTAATGGAGATTGAAAAAAATATAAAGTTATTTGCTTGTTTACAAAAACCTTGTGTTTTCTTTTATACGCAGGGAATAGGTTCTAATTATTAAATACTAAACTAAAAACCATCTATACTCGACTACTTGACTATGTAAAACATAGAGGTATCATTTTGTAATAATATCGATCCTCCCGAAATTGTATGTAGTCAAGATTTAAAAACAATTTACAAGAAAAAGGTTCGCTTGCTCTGGAAAGTTACGTTGTCCATTTTGGTTTGACGTCAGTTGTTTAACTCCGTGTTATCCAAAGTGTTGGAAATTATCCCTTGAAAGAGTTACTAAAGAAAAGCAAGCGTAGAACAGAAACAATTGTTGTATGCATTAATTCCAGGGATTTATTTAATTGTCGTTTTAAAGTCGAAAGACACAGAGAGTTGAACATGCCAGGCTCAGTGCAAGGCAACTCAGACTGGGCTGCGATCCAAGCCGTTCGTTATCCCACGTACTCCCAGTGGATGCTGAGCAGGATCCCCAGCACGACTAGGAATTGGAGATACTTTCTTGCCGATGCCCAGTACTGTCGCTTGAAAAGGAATCAACTGGTTTCCTCGCAGTCTGGATCCATTGACCAATTTATGGAAAGGTTTAGTTTGCTTGATAGTGACCACTCGAGAATTTTTCAAAATGGGGATGCAAAGATATAGCTGAAAGTGGGATCTTCGAAAATAAAGGTTTTTTAACGCAATTGGCTTTTTTAATTATTGAACATATGTGCAGTTTTTCGCCGATAATAAAATGAATTGCGTGAAAAGAATTAATAGCTTTATTTTTAAGGAAGATATTTATCTAGATAATCCATAAAAATGTGTTTTAAAAAAACACTTAGACTTTACTAGAGTTTCTTAGATGCATGCAATTTCGAGAGCAAAAGCAAAATATAATTTCTATCACATTCAAATAGACTCATCCGTTAAAAATTTGTCTGAACCAGAAACTACAAATATACTTAGTTTTAGCTTATTTCCAGAATTTCTTTCCTTGTTTTAGTTTTTTTTTTTAGACAATAACTGTATTGTACCCCCGTTTTGACTATTTTTTAACGTTAAAAGTAGAACTAAAAGTACATACCCTCATAAAGATTGGCTTGTTAATTTTTATGTACGATAACGCGCTATTTGTGATTATATTAATCGGACTTCCTTCTCAGCATTTGTTTCACTTTAATTTTAAGCAATATTAATGATTTCTCACATTTATGTTCTTCAAAAACTTAGAACTCTCTAGAGAACGTAACTTCCATTTCACTTTAACGCGACTCTCTCTAATGATGCCAACGCCACAGTCAATGTCCAGCACTGAACGTCATCCAATATTACGTCAGGATGCCCCGTGAGAAATGGTAAAACCCTTAAAGTGCATCGGCGAGTTATTCACACACTCAATGTTCTCTTTACACCTACTTTAACAAGACGCAACCATGAACGCTGCAATTTTTAAAAAGAACTTGTGCTTGACTCACTTTAAATTCAAAAACAGCATTAACAGCATTACCATAGGCGAAGAAAATTTGATTACAAAACTAACCGGGGAGCAGCACTAGCGCTACGTGGCCTTTTCCGTGTGAACGCCATTAAGATTGGTGTACTGAGTTTTTCTACTCAAGCAAAATGTGAGGATTTCCTTATTTATTGTTTTTTAAATACCATAAAAATGTGACGAATTTATAGATCTATCGAATAAATTACGAATTAACCTGGAAAATATTGATTTAAGATGTAAATTGGCACATAAATCGGTGTTTATGACAGTGCAGTTTACACGTGTTTTCGATAGTGAGCCGCCTTTAGACTGTTCACGTCCTTAACTAAATCTGTGAGAATGTGAAAAATTGCATCTCAAAGAATTCAAAAGGACTAGATGAAAGCACTTTATGATCCTCTTAAGACTGCGCATATTCAGCAGATTCTTAATAAACGATAAAGCGACAAATGTCCACAGTTTTTCATTCTCAAAATTAGGTTAACTAACAAGTTCTTCATTTTTCTTTCTCCAGCGACAAAATGAGTGAAGTTGAAGTTATGGACAACTACGAGGAGCAGCCTGAGGCTGAGCCCGCTGTGATCACAGAAACTGCTCCCATTCCCCAGCCAGCAGAACTTCCTGACATCAAACTGTTCGGGAAGTGGAGTTGTGACGATGTCACCGTGAACGATATCTCCCTCCAAGATTACATTGCAGTTAAGGAGAAGAATGCACGCTATTTACCCCATTCGGCTGGACGCTATGCGGCAAAGCGTTTCCGTAAAGCTCAGTGCCCAGTTGTGGAGCGTTTGACCAATTCGCTGATGATGAAGGGACGCAACAACGGCAAGAAACTGATGGCTGTTCGCATCGTTAAACATTCTTTTGAAATTATTCATCTGTTGACTGGAGAAAACCCTCTTCAGGTAAACACAGACAGTCTTCATAGTCCGAAATGTCCCATGCTAAACTTTTGCAACTAAACCCTTGAAGCAAGAGGTAGAATGAGGACTAAAGCAAACGGTCTGGAGCATTTGAGGATTTTCTTCTCGTTGAGAAGGAAACAGCTACATTCCTACATCTTTTTAAATTACAGGATTTTTACGCATCAATTTTCCACTATTTAGTAATGTATAATTCATGTCCCCATTACAGACTCTAGTTAACGCCATCATCAACTCTGGACCACGAGAAGATTCGACTCGTATTGGTCGTGCTGGTACAGTTCGTCGTCAAGCCGTCGACGTCTCACCTCTTCGTCGTGTTAACCAGGTAAATTACTTTAAAAATATTAATTAAAAATAAGGAAATGCCCAAATCAAGAGGTTGATTAAACAACGCATGTTCAATTTTATTTTCAGGCTATATGGCTGCTGTGCACCGGAGCCCGTGAAGCGGCCTTCAGGAATATAAAGACAATTGCTGAATGCTTAGCTGATGAACTTATTAATGCTGCTAAAGTAATTTTTTTTTCATTTAGTCTTAGTAGTACTAAAGTCCTTTAAAGTGCTGTGCAAAAGCCTAAAAATTGTAACAGTTTCGCTTATGGACGAGAACAAAGTTTGATTTACCTATCCTAGCTTGGAATTTACTTAAATTATTATTCCAAATGCTCGCGAAATGTAAACCCACATTACATTTTCTTATTTAAATATTGCTCTGGCATTTGTGTAATTGGAATTTTTATGATGTTTTTTTCTTTTTTTACAGGGATCATCGAACTCATACGCTATCAAAAAGAAGGACGAGTTGGAACGTGTGGCCAAATCCAACCGATAAATTTATGTTATTGTGTATTTTTACACTAAATAAATTTTAAAACAACATACACATTTTTAATTTATAATTCTGCCTTTCTAATTCGTCATTTCATAATGCTAAAAATAAAAGTAGGGATTGTTAAATAGCGACGCGGGTCCAATATTAAGGGGATTTTTTAAATTCGCGCTCTTTTGAGTCCCCAGCCAATCGAGTGCGTCACCGGCTTCGCTTACTTGCAGTTTTGAATTTTAAACAAAATAAAATTGCTAACACTCCCAGTTTTAATTAAACAACAACAGATTTTTAATTATATGCAGTGTTTGGCGGATAGTGATGAGAATGCATCACTTAGAACCACGTATTCCCACTTACCTGGAGAAAGATGGCAGAGTCCTTGTCAAATCTTGTCTCACTTCCTTTTTAATAAAGTGCTCTAATTCTTTTTTATACACCACAAAATTATTTCTCTGGACGATATGAATCATCATTCTGGTATTTAAAATGTTTCTCTAAGGAAAAGTGGATGATGACAGTTCTCCATTGACTAGAGCTCTAGAATTCCTTGAGTTATAAGTTCAAGTTCTTTTCAAGTTGGTTATTTAAATTATTCCCATAAAAAGGAAAAACCTACACAACTTTTTAACTTAACTCACCCTTCTCCAATTAAAACAAAACAAGTATAATTAAATAACCTTTTACTTCATACGGAAAACAATCAAAAACGCAGTTTTACAAATTATCATCATTTTAGTGTAAAATAAGGTTAAAAAGCAGAGGTATCAAACATCGCAAAAGCGAATAATAATATAAATGTGGTACTTAAGTTTTAAGTAGTTAAAGTCAAATTACAAATTGTGTAAAAATATATATATTTAGAAATTTCATGTGTCCTATTCATCTATTAAACGTATCAGTCCTTAGTGAAGGCACGTTGAATAAGTTTCTCCTTAAAAAAGTTGTAGCCGGTCGCTAATAGTAGGATGGCTTGGGTGCCTTACCCGAGTCGCATTAACGACTATCTGTGCAAAAAACCTTTCCTTGATGATACCTTTTCTTCTTTCGCATTAAAAAAAATGACTTTGGCATAAATTGACCATATTCATCCGTTTTGGTATTCATGCTGAAATTACGACATGATTTCTACCACAGGGCAAATGCAAAGAAACCGACAGGAACATCAGTAGTCAATGTTCCCTTGGGCTCCTGTGATGATTGCATCTATCCAAATGCGAGCAGCTGCATCTGAGGCTGCTTGAAGGTGATAGCTGCGCTTTTTCGTTTTAACGATGAATGTACAGTGAGGACGACCACTTTTGGATGTGTTCAAATGATCCAAGTAGACCTCATCAATGGTCTAGTTGAAAAAAAAAACTATTTATCATGAGAAGATAATTAATTAGTGTAATATATACCGAAAAGTACGCTCCACCTCGAGACTTCTTCTCTGATTTATCCGAATAGTAAATCAATGCACTTCTCTGTCTGTCCAAAACAAACCAACGCCTTGACCATCCGTGGAATGTGGCTCCTAGTTTATGCAAATACCTATAAATGATAAATGTAAATTAAATTAATTGCCTTTACAAACATATGTAAAATAATAGAAAAAAAGATTTCTTCACTTAAAAAAAAATAAAATCTTAAAACTATCCTAACTATAACTATATGCAACTATACAACTATACTACTACCATATATACTAACTATATACTAAGGTGTCAGAATCAAAACAAAAATTAATCCTATTGTATTCTTTCTGACAACAGAAAAACAAAGCTATTTTTTCTATTTTAGATACGCAGATCACTGAAAAAATCAATATTTTAAGAATTTTTGTGGCAAAAAATACATTAAAAAACGCGCTCATGCAGCTTTGAGCAATCATAGTCCACCTACCTCAGAAAAAAAGGTGAAATATTAATCGATAGGTCCGGGCCATCTCTTATTTTTTATTTTCATATCTTTTATTTATCTATTTTTTAAAGTACTGTGTTTTCTCTTCTGATTTGTTTAATTTTGTTTTTTTATTTTTCCATGTAATATACAAACAGTGATTTCTTTGTTCTTGCTTCTTCGTATGTTATTTTTCTTTTAAATTTAGAAAACAAGTAGGTGATAAATTGTCTAGAGGATCTTAAAAAATGTAAAAGTAACCAGGGATTTTACAAAATCTAAATTTATTTTTTTACTTATCACGAATTTGGACTAGGACATTCAAACTTTTAATATAAGACTGTAAATTCTACTTTTCGCTTAGTAAAAGCCACTTACCCTCGGCAGCTGTATTTATCTATGAACACATGGGGACATAGTGTGATCTGGTGTCCCGCGGACTCGATGTGTTGCCTCAAGTCTAGATCCGGCGACATGATGGGCAAATACCTGGTTAATGGACGTTGGTGCTTTGGCAAGTTCCTCTTGTTTCCGCTCACAAGCTGTCTGTCTCCATCTATGGTGTTGTTCGAGTTGATGCTCGACCTGTTGCCCTCGTCACTGTTGTTCGAAAGCCTGTTCGAGGCCACAGGGATATCATTGACGGATTTGAAATGCGTCTGCGATAGATTATCACAACTGGCTTCTGAATTCGCTTCGGATAACGGACGAGACCGTTGAGATAGCAGTTCAGGTTGAGAATAACGTTGCTGGAGAAATATTACAAACAATTATTTGCAAAAAAATAATAAATTAAAATTAAAGACTATTAAATCCAGATGGATACAGAGATCCGTTAAAATTATTCATTTATCGATTACTTTACATCTTGTGAAAATTATAGGCCCTTGTACGAGGGTAGGGTACTCTATCGTTACATTAACGCAATTTAAGACTAGTATTTTCTTCTGTATTACAGATCATTGATAATTAAAGAAATATTTGATAATTATATATCATTGAAACATTTAGGATATATCCTTTTCGATATACTCGTAAATAACTTTGTTCGACAATAAATAAAAAAGAGGTAAACATTTTGTTCCAATCCTGATATACTAAAATATTTCCAATGCGAAATGAACTACTTAAATTTCGGATAGTCTGGCACAAGAACAGTTCGCTAATTTAAATCTTTTTTGTTGTTTTTATTGTATCAAGATATTTTATTATATTGTATACAGTAATCAAGATAGGTCATAATATTATAAACATATCTAAATCCCTTCTATATTTTTCCTTATTATAGATATTAAAATAGATATGAGTAACCTATCTAAAAATTAATTTATTATTGCCTAATTTCAAAGCTCGATACAAAAATCGAAAATATTTCAGAAAATCCCTATAACTATTTTGAATTCCTAAATCCCACGTATATCGCCTTTGATGTTTTTTTTAGAACTGTACGCACGATCCAATAACTAAATATAAAAATTCTGTTTGGATCTATTTAAAATTAAAATTGAATACATCAAATTGTTTTGCGTCAGTGCGTCGGAAGATTGTCTCAATTATTCAGAAATAATTTCTAAAATCGATTAATTTATGAATACCAAGGTTAACATCCGTACAATAGTCGTGGCGAACTACAGAATTAGTCACTCTTTAAAAATTTCACCTCAAAGGCTTTGCAGATTCACCAGATGTAAATAACTCCTGCTAGCTCTGATGAAATGGTAAACAGGGTAAAGATAAATATTTAAAAAAAGATTTCGAATATATTGAAATTTTTTTCCCCAATAAAAAGTAATGTTTTAAAGGAAATTCCTACAACAATAAAAACCAGTACATATTTTCGGCGACATCGAAGAGTATTTTAAAGATTAAACAATTAACAATCAATTAAAAATAAATTATAAATAATGTCCTCCCTAAAACTTCTAAGCCGTTGAACGGAACAAAAAAAAATACATTGAAATAATTGGTCCGGTGACTTTATCGAAATTTTAAATACATCAACCAATAAATAAAATAAATTGTGGTTAAATTACACAATGCCATTCGTGTTACAAAAGCTGATAACACAAGAAGGTCAACTCACTAGATAGTAGTCCACTCGAGTCCTAGTTGTGGACGGCTTTCGCCTGTTCACGTATGTGACCCACACCGACATTTATCACACTATCTTGAGACTCTTTTGAGAAATCACGTAGGAATAGCGTAAAATGCAATTTAATGTCTAAATTATTATTATTTTTAGTTGCTAGACAGCAAAGCATTCAACAATTTTTATGTCACGCAAATGCAACCGACCACCAAGAAAAATTTTTTCGCGATCAACAACATTTGAATACCAGGTCTGGGTGAAGACTGTTCGTCTGTTGAGGCAGAAGAATCTTAATTTTTTTTTGTCGAAAGCGCCAAAAAGAAAGAAACGAACGAGACTGAGGCCGCGCGGGAGATTTTTATTAGATCGCCACCACCAACGTGAACACTAAAATTATTTCACAAGGAATTCTACAGCACGCTGTGTCATTATTATCACTGCCTCCTTATTAATTATTTACCATTCCTCGGAGTAGCAGAAATTTTCTGAGATTCTCTCTGTTTTGACCAACCTTACGGCACTATGGTCGTCTTTAGTTTATTTTATTTTAAAAGCGGAAAAGTATGCATACAAACTCTTTTAGTATCATCTTCAAAAACCTCCATGGCCGGAAAGAGTCAATTGAGACCTTAACAAAATATTCGAGAATGCAAAAAGAGGATCTTGTCTCCTACCTTCTAGCCATTTTAATTCTGGAGGCTGCGGTTTGGATTATGTCCAAACATTACATGATATTAAATTTATTACGCAAAATACCGCCCAATTTATTACGCCTTCATGAATTATTGCTACCTGTCGGCTAATTTGTGCTGAGTTTACGCTACACTGATTCATCACGAGTTGTTGGCCTAATAATCACATGATGGGTCCCATCAGTGACGCACGCCCCACAATTAATATGCTGCTCTGCTGTCTTTTCTTTCCTAGCCGAAGTCCACCTCCCTCCCGCCTTTATCTATTTGTGCAGTGGACTGTTTATAGACACGAACAACAGAAACACAAAACCTAATTGTTCTTAGAACAAAGAAATCGTCTAATAACGCTATAAATTACAGGGAGCATAAAGAAACCTTCATGGAATCTAGAAAGGTGTTCTAGTTCTCTTATCAAGGTGTGTTAATTTGAAATGACGGTATGGTCTGAATTATTTACATTTATTTTCAGATTTTAAAATATTTTCTATCGAATATAAAATAAAAATTTATCTTTAGAAAATTTCGTTTTCTATATCAGTCCTAGTGCAGGTTTTGCAAAACAAACTTGAATGCGTAGCACTTTAATATATTTATTTTTTAGTAGCACAATTGTAGATTAGAACATATTAAAATTTATTTCTTTTTGTTGCTTTTTAATTGCATTAATGACTAACAAACAATTTCTAATCCATACACCCCAAACTGGATGACTAATAACTAGAATAATTTAATAATACGAAAAAAATAGGTTATATTTTGAAATTTAAATAATTATAATAATAGTGGACATTTTTAAAATTCTTTAATTCTTCTGGAAAAGTAATACCTACATAAGAAACACAATTCTATTAAATAACGTATTTTAAACACTATAGAATCTTATTTTAACAACTTTTAAAAAGACAACAAGATGCTGCTGGATCCAGTTCTACCATTTCGTAATTTTTAAGAGTTATCATTTTCTAGCATATTTTGAAGTAGCAATAAAATTTTTAGAATAGAAATTCAACAAAAAACAAACACACTACAGTTTTGCTGAGTTTTAAAAGACTGGGAGAAAAAAAAAACAATAAATTAATTGATATCTTAATTTTAATATTTCATTTAACAGCCACCACATACGCTAAAAAGTCAAGAAGTCACATTTAAATGAAAAATTATGGTCTTGCTTATATTGTAAACTTTCTTTGAATATTTCTTAGAAAAATCGAAAAAACGTCTTCTTCTTCACATTCCTTAAATTTAATAATAGGAAAAAGCGACTAAACAATTTAATGTAGTTTATAAAATTGATATTCACGCTTAGTTGTCATCAATTTCAATAAACAATTTTATAAATGAAGTGTAAAACAGGTTCAACCGACGCCGTTGAATTTGGTAATAAAAAAAACAACGTAGGCTATCGTAAACTATGTGCAGCGAAGCGGGAATTAAACAAAAGGTACTTTTAATTTGTAGTTGGCTATTTGCGACAAACAATTTGTTTCGGCAACATTAAATAATAGTTAGTCATTAAAGTGGTAGTGGCAATTGTTTAGGCCATTTTGTAATCTATCCGCACTTTTTTAGCAGGAAGAAATATTCTCATAGTAAGATACATTTTCATGTCTTAGGAGAAGTAAAGCTAAAAGAGGCTCAATGAGGCGGGGCTGTTTTTATAAGTATTCTATGTTACTGGGATATAGAACTAAATTGTAGTTCAAATATGACTACTTAATTAAATTTTTATTATAACTAGAACAACTGAAACGATAGCCCTTTAGTAATACACACCATTTTATACCATTTAGAAATTATAAACTATTTAGGCATGTGCTGCCCATGCAAGAAATCTAATTTTGATTCATATTTGCTATTCTGAGATGTTAAAATTTAAAAAAATATAATTCTGGAATTGGACAAGAAAGGCAAGAAAAAAATAAATAAATGTTTATTTATTAATAAACTAATTGAAGTCCCTACAGGTAATTAAACGTGTTGGAAAGTTCCAAAATCTTGTTTTCAAGCTTGTTATACACGTATTGCGTTTGAATTCATCAAACTAAAAATTCAGAAATCATTTTTATTTAGTGTTGTTTCTATCTTTTTGATTTTAATATAATAATTGTTACAGGAAGCCGAATAATAAACTTGATTGAGCTCGCCTACGGTGACCGAAATTTTGTCATTTCATCACTAAGCCCACACTCAATAAAAAAAAAGAAACATTTTTGAGCGTAAATTCTTTCGTAAACAAAGCACAAGAATTAAACGAGCAAATCTTCGTTGCGTGCACGCAATTTACATCTATTCTTTGAGAAACTTAACTTGCTACGAAATACATTCAAAATTATTGGTTTCAAAGGAATTATATTGAATTATTTATAAAGGTCCCAAAAGTGATCCTATTTCAAAGGAACTGTGTAAACTTAAAAGACGTGTGTATACCTTCTAAATCAGTGAACAATTTATTTGAATATGATTCTTTTAAATTAACCTCAATGTTACTTAGGTGATAATTCCAAAGATAAGATAACAATGAAGGCAACGTGTTAAAAATAAAAAAAATATAATTTTTTAAAACTTACATGACTAGAGTTGGCCCCGGAATCGAATTCCTGCTGTTTATTGTCACTGGCCTTGGCTAGTGGTGTAATCTCGCTAGATGGGCTGATATCATCCGCTTTGATGTCTCCGTTCTCGGTACCGGAATTTTTACTGGAACGATATGAAGATGAATCGAAATCAAATTTAATTTACACTTTCTAAGCTTCTATTTACCAACACCGAGCGAATAAACTTGAGCAGTCGCTCATGTTTTCAATCGTCTGCAGCCGAAATAACTGAACATTTTCGGAGAACCAAAAGCCCCTTCTGGACTTGCGTTGTCGTCGTTATCAGTATGAGTAAAAAAAAATCATTTCGATTGTTACTTTCCTCTCACTGATAACGTCCAACGCGGCAGCGTAGTTAAATTCTTATTTAGCTATTTGTAATTCAGCTTGATTTTATCGATTTTATATTGATATTACGAACAATATACATTCCAGGAATTATTGATTAAATGATAAATACAAAATGGAATCCGAGTGCGTTTTCGATTATTGATCCAATTACTCTCAATATTATTTACAAAAAATAAATTACAAAATACTTACTCTGTAGGTTCCTTGACTCCATTCTGAGACGACAAATAGTAAGCCCTTGCCTCGTCGTGACTCTTTTTCTTAAGTTCGATTATCTTTTGTCGTTCATGCTCAATTACATGAGAACCTATTAAAATAAAATTTAAATTAATAAAACAATTAATAAACATTAAAAAAATATCTAATTATTTTACCTTGTTGTGCTAACAGCAGTTGACGGTTACGTTCAATTTCTTTAATACTTTCAAAAATTTTACTACTAGCTCCTTCGGTGGAAATTGGGGCATTTGAAGTAATCCTACAAATTCTCTCTATATCATCCTGCGAAGGGACACGTTCCTCCAACGGATTAACTTCAAAATCATCACTACCCAGAGAAAGTTTTAAATTCACCCTAGACTGTTGATCATCCGAAGGTTTAACATTGTATTTTAATCTTAGAATAGGATCCTTTTCATCATTGTGTTCCCGGCGCACTACCTCAGGTGTGATATCAATATTTTTTAATTCTATACAAGTTAGTTCCCTTTTAGGTGTGCTAGTAAGAGGTAAGTGATCTGATTGTGTTGGCATTTCGATGTTATTAAAAAACATATTTTCGTTTACACTACGAGTCATTATGTTGTTCTCTCGTGGCTTAGCAGACAGAATTTCTGTCGAGCCAAACAATGATTGCGACATCGTACGGATCAAGCCGAATTCATCTTTGTGCGTTAAATTTGTATCTTCATCTTCAGAATCTGTGTGAACTTGTTGTTGTCCAGAAATTTCGAAAATATGCCTATCAATAACCTGCAATTCTTCTCTACTTCTTTCAAGTTTTGTCAAAAGGGATAAAAGATCTTTCTCTAAAGATTTTGTGTCTTTACAGGCTGAATTTTGTGTTTCGAACTCTTGGTTCTGTAAACGCAACAATAGGGAACGTTTTTCTTCTATTCCATTCTTTAGTGCTTTAAGATCACTATGAAGCTCTTCTCGGTACGCCAACCATTCTGTTTCTTCTTCTAAGTATTGAAATTCTAAATCTTCAAATGTCTTTTTATCGTTCTCTATTGAATCAATATTTTTATTCAATTCTTCTCTGAGGGAGTCATCTAACTTATTTTGCACAATTAATTTCTCCAACCTTAGATAATATGAAAAATTCATTTTAAACAGTAGGTATAAGAAAAATAATTTTTAAAATTATAATAATGATGGAAGGAAATGTGTAAAGGCAGAAACGACTCTAATGAGAGACGAATCAAAACAAGCAGATTCTATTTGAATTGAGTTAAGCCAAGTATATCTAAATTTTACCGAGTCAAGACAATCTAAGGCGAGAGCTGGCGGTGTCAGACAAAATAAAATCGAACTAAAAAAGTCAAGGTCGAAGCATACTTAATCAAATTATACTACTTATCGATAAGTTCTTACCTTAAAATGTGTTCCTGTTTCATTTCAATCGCTTGCTTCAGCTTTGCCTGTTGGGTTTCTTGCATGACACGGTTTGCGTTACGTTGTGCTTCTAACCGATATATCTTCGCCTGTAGGGATGATAAATTCTTCTCAATTTCGCCCAATGCAGCATTTGTCGTTGCCAATTCAGCAGAAACCAATGCTTTTTCCATATCCAACTAAATAAAATAATAATCCAAAATTACAATAAAAGATTCTACACAAAATCTTACCTCTCTCAACACTTCATCCTCCTGCCTCTGAACATCAGCAATTTGTGTTTTAAGCTTTCTAATTTTTGATAATACTTCGTCTCGATGTTGTTTCAAATCGTCCAGCGAATTCTTTTCTAAATTCAATCTTTTTAAGTCGGTGAAACTTTGTGACTCAATCTCAAGTTTGCCATCATCTAGTCTATCAGCGCTATTATTCTCCGGCTTCAAGTTAAGCCTTAAATTGTTAATGTTTCTGTTATCTCGTTTTCTTGGCACTTCTGGTGGCTTATCGGGAGCGGCCTTATTATTAAATCTCGGACTCTCCTTAATGGCTTGCATTTCTAATTTTAATTTATCCTCGAACGATTGGATCAGGTGTGAATAGTCGCCTTGACTATGATTTACCACAGGAACAGCTGCTATCTCCTTTTTAGGAGATGTGCAAGTTGTACGAATTTTCGTACGCGGACTTTGTGGGATGCATTTCCCTACTATAACATTTTCATATCCACTAGAATTCTTATGGGGCGATGAGCTGATTTCTATACGGCGTTCTCCGGCTATTCGTACATTTTCATAGCCAGAATTTGTCTTTACTTTTTCAGAATAATACGTTTTGGAATGATACGAGGATTGTGGGCTAAGATCATAAAATGGAGCCTTCTTTTCTCTGGGAAGGGAACCATTTGTCTTAATTCGGTTTTGTACTATTGGCGATGATTGTAAACTCTGATTTTGTCTATCATATTCGGTGCAAATTTTTAATATTTCATCCAGTCTTTCCTGTTCCTGTGGGGATATTTGATTTTGTCCCGACGAATGATTTTGTCTTCCAAAAAGTTCAGTATTTTGTCCAAAATCATCACAGCTTGAATTTATTTCAGAATTTATACCATTCATAGGAAACAGCTGAAGACCACCATAGGTGCCAGGTTTCGGATATCTATCGTATGTCGAAGCCATTAATTGGTTACTTTTGCCTCCTGAACTATTATTAACTTTTGCCAAAAATTCTGTAGAGCCCGAAGGGTTCTGTATGAACCCTGTTGGAATGTTAACATTATTATTTGTCTTCAAATTCATTTCGTTATTTTTTGGACAATAATTTTTATCGTTTTTATGATTTTCAACAAGATTTTTTGCAAAATTTGCATATTTCGGCCCTAGAACATCTTTAGCTGGTGCATTTACTGTCACTGAATCTGCAGTAAAAACTTTTGGCGAATGAAAATTATTAAGATTTATATATTCGACTTTTGTGCTTTTATTGGCGAGAGATTCATTATTTTGTTTCTTGTGTGTTTGAGACTCAACTGCTTCGGGGATGCTATTAAAAAATTCGGTGGACGTACCTGTTAATTTATGATAATCATCTTTAAAACAAAAATTTAAACTATAAAAGGAACAATATCGTTACGTCTTCTTATCTTTTAGTCACTAGGATGCCTAGATGCCGAAGTAAAATAATCATATCTAAGTAATTTAAATTCAATTACAAATATACTTGTCTCAAATTGTAATTGATAATTAATCTTTTGTTTAATTCCTCAGTAATAGACTTGAAATCTTTCTTAATTATGTTGGAATAATTCTAAGGGAATTTAAGAAGTGCTTGAAGTTAAAAAAATGTATTCCTTCAAATTTCAAACTCAATTTCAAGTACTTGGTATTTATTTTTTTTAAAAGTATGTAGAAAAAAGAAACTTATTTTCTTGAAATAATTTCATGAATTGAAATCGAGAAACGTGTCAGATGCATCAGTAAAAAAAATCAACTACTAATTACTAATTAATTACTGTCTATCTTTAAATATAATTACCAACTAGAACAAGAATTTAATCTGCCTAAGAGTTCTTTTATATCTTACTCAGAGTTTTATACTGCAAAACAATGGCTAGTACAAGTACTAAAGATAACAAACCTCTTAATGAAGTGTTTCTATCTTGTGTAAAGTCAATATGGGGCATAGAGATCCTTTCGTTGCTGCCTATTGTTGATTTAATTAGTTGAGCTTCAGCTGGATTATTAAAACGTAAGTAGTTAGAGTTTCCTATTGTTAACATTGCTCCTTGTGTGAGATTTGCCTCAGTTATAATCTTGTTCCCATCTATTAGAACTCTGGCATCGTTTTCTGGTACTATAGTCACTTCACCTTCCTCACTCCTGTACACGGTGCAGTGGAGCGCCCGAACACCGCTGCCATTTAAAGATATGTTGCAATTCGGTGAAGAGCCAATGGTTACATCCCCTATATAATAAAATTAATTTAATGCTTACAGTCACTACTACAAAAAGTTAGTTTGTTATCTTCACAAACAAAATTTGTGACGCCAACTGAAAAAAACGACTGTACAAATATTACATCATCCAATTGTTAAACAATTTCGATATTTCATTCGCAAAAAAATTTCTTCTAGAATTATTTTTTGGGTGAAAATTTATAAAAATGTTAAGCGCTCACCTACTGGTAAGTAATGTAAGGTAACTGCAGTACTTAGACGTCCACCTCCAAGACTGACTAGATGGGGATCATTGGCAGCAACACGTAGTCCACCTGGTGCTGACTGATCTTTCTTTTTTAAAGACATCTGTAACAAACAAAAATTGAATAGAATGAATCTTGTAAGAAATTTTAAAAATTTTTATTTAGTAAAACAAAAGATAAGTTTGAATATTAAAATCAATTATTTGTAAAATTTACTTTTATACTACTTTTACCGTTAGCCCATTTATGAAACCACTTTTCAGTATCCTTCGAAGAAATTTATTGCCTGAAATTTTAGAGGTAAAAAAAAAAAAGAGATTTCCCTTCATCAAGTAGAATTCTAAAAACCCCTAATAATAAAGGGCTTAATAAAGAACATGACAAAAGGCTGCTTAATGAGGTCCATTGAGAAATGCATTAATGAATTATATAAAAAGAAAACGGGGGGAAAAAGAAAAAGAAAAGGCTTGACAATTTCTCTTGATCAAAACCACAATTAGCACACCGGTTGCATTCCATTGTCCTTTTCAGATTTCAATTTCGAAATTAATCATATGCAGAAGATTAAAGAAAGTCCTAGAAGAAAGCCAAAGTCGTTAAATATCTTCAATTGCAATTAAATAACTAGCAATCACAACAGTGTAAAATTGAATAGACAAACGATTTAATTGATATTAATTAAATTTCACAGTACCTTGCTATTGTAAAAATCGATTAACAATAAATCAAATTCGTTTATATTTATTACATATTGAATTACACCTGCAATCAACTCATAAGAAACAGTTGAAAGAATTTTTCACTCCTCCCCCATTTAATTTACTTTATATTTTTGTAGTAGAACTTTACCGATTTTTAGCATATTTTAGTTTGTTATTTTCCAAATTATAATACTTCTCACTGGTTAATTCAATTTTGATATTAATTAGATACTAATTACAAAACTAATTTCTATCCGATTTTCATCTTTGAATCGGAATCGGAAAAAGTAGGACTATAGTAGCGTAATTTGTTGCAAAAATAGAATAGGAGGTGAAGCTATGCGTAATCACTAGTCATAGTAGAAGTTATCTAAACTTGAAGTTAATAACAATCGTTATTAACTCCTATAAGCAATAAATGATTAATACAACCAATTTAAGAATTTGCAATTTCAACTAAGTTTAAGTACTCTACTGCCATTCTAATGTTAGGAAAGTTTTGTTTCCAACAACAGAAATACAGGGAAACAAAGTAGGTGAAATCCTCTAAATTAGTTTCTGGAAGCGCTTTGTTAGCATCAGTCATAAAATCGCTTAGACTGCACTAGGCTAAGGTCATCTAGGAAATAAAGGTACGGTCATTCCATGCTCTGACCCAAATAAATAAACAAACATTTTCGCCGTACAACGAACCAACGCTTTGGATTGCATCTAATATGATTAATCATGGATTAAATCCTCTTTAAAAAAATTTCCACAAGATTCCCTTCAATCAAATAAAAATCTCAAATCAGTTGATTTAGTACGGTTTTCATAAGGGCTAAGGTAGACGATTTGTTTCCTTTCGCCATTGACCTCGTTTCATACCATTACGCTTCAACCTATTCGTTTCTTATGCTTCTGTGATTTACTACGAAGACGTTAAGAAGCGTACAAAAAGAAATACAAATTTGTATGGTTGCGAAATAACATTTTAGAAAACATATCAATGGATAAAATTTGAGAGGCAATTGAATTTTTCACGGTTAAATGGCTTCTTCACAATCGTCCACAAAAGCGTGAAATTCATCGTTTGCTGATGGTTCCGGTATCGTACTTTATTCCATGTTAAAATAGAGATGCCGACTGTTTTTTGTCGTTCTGAGTACTATTCAAGTTTTGTTGTGAAAACTCTAGAATTTAGATCATACAATCCGATTTTTCGGATTTGCTTTACACGAAAATTTATTCGATTCTTACCAGTCAAGAAAATGTGATTTTAATACTATAGTAGCACATAACAACTTTTATTTCTTAATCTTGAATACCTTAAAAAGTATACGTTCTCAAAGTAATTTGGTTAAATACTCCATTCTTATAACTTATTATACTTTCTAATAATAATTCCTTTAGAAATAAAAATATTTCCAACTTCAAGTTTATGGGATTAATTTTTTTTTAATTCCTTAGTAATTATTTTATAAACAATTGCAACTGATGTTGGATTTAATTTATTTTAGTAGTTTAAAGCAGCTTCCTATATTTAAATATTTTTCAAATGGTGTTTTTTGTTTTAATTCCATATTTCCAACAATATCTATAAGCATTATTTTTAGCACTTTTCAACGAAGAATAATATATAAGTATACTATTGTAAAATTACTCATTTTACTCAATAACTTAATCTCAGTGCAGCTAGCTATTTAAAATTATTCAGAGCCGACACCTATAGAGCTCTCAGAGATGTCCGCTGATGACGTCATTCTGGGTATACTCTAAAATCGCCGAGACTAAGCCAGGTCTAGTTATTTAATAGATTCAATTCCGCTGATCTCGCAGCTTGAAGGCTCAACTCAGGCTACCAGGTCGCTTTTGTGTATCCTATATAATGAGGTCTCACTTCCTATTCTCGAGAGATACACGGAATAATCTCAACAGGGACCAACTGGAGATCCCTACTTATTAGTCCGTTTTTAAGATCAATAGCCAGTCGTTCTGGAGCTGGCTTAGGGACTGGATTTAATTGTTTCTGGGTAATAAGGTTTGCTTTTCTGAACAAAAAGTATTTAAATAGTTCATTTATTTTTATCCTCCGTAAAACCTCAGCATTTTATCCAATATGAATAATAGTTTAGAGGGAAGAGCAATTTCAATTTTTCCGACCTTTTATTTTATTTTTTTTATAGACTGACGCCAATAATCTTTTTAAACAAAAATTTTTTCTGCATGATATGTAAACATATTTAAAATCCTCTCATCTAAGCCTCTCACTCGATACTCATCATAATCGGAAAAAATTTAAACAAAAACGGGGTTAGTTTCCGCCATATTAAATTTCATACTCCTAGTGTTACTCGTGATGTCACATATACACGATACAATTTTCAATATCGCTTTATAATATTTAATAATTTTTTGGAAATTATATCAACATTTGTGCTAAGCCAGCGAAAAGATTTTGAAAAGGCATCGAAACGTTTCAACACGATTAAAATAAAAACAAAATTTTCGAATTTATAAAAATCACTAAAGAAAGTCTATAAAACAGCACGTACACAAAAAAAATGGTATTATAGAAACTTGAAAAACAATATATATATAGAGCTTTATATAATTCCTTATTTCACTAATTCACTGGACAATTTCCAGTAATGACCTAATTTAAATAATTTTATTTTGGTATATTTATTGTGATTACAAAACGATAAAATATTCATGAAAAAAAAAATGTTTTGTTCAAAACAATTTCACACCATTTCCATAGGAATAAACCCAAAATCTCACAAATAGTTCATTAGCACGTATAACCTTCTACCTGAGGTATTGTATGCTTTTGCTAGACGCTTTAATCAGCGTAATACTAGAAACATTTTTTTATCTCTAGAAGAATTGAAGCACTTACAAGAATTACGCAAGTACATTTCTTGCTAATCTGAGAGCGCCTTTTTTTCCTAAACATGATACTCGGCTATGAAATAGAATTCCTGCCTGAAACTATTTTGCCACCTTGCACTATTAGTGAAATGAAACTGCTGAAATCAGAATAATCCATCGACAGGCGAGCCTGTATATCTTCTGAGAGAGAGACCATAGCGACCAGACCATGATTCAGTTTGATGACGCGAGTCGAGTAGAATTTTTCGCGTTTCACATGGATATATGCAGATATTCCGAAGAGAATTGAAAACTTGTTTCTATCATAGTGGTTTGATCGGCGTGTTTTGAACCTCAGATGACCTTGGAATAATTCATCAAAAATATCAACAGAAGTTGGTATCATTAGCTTTTTATGAATGGACTGTAATGTCCTTTACTAGGTCCATAGTCTATCGTTTATCTTATGCAATGAACAACTGAAAGGCTATAGATTTCCAAAATTAATTTATGGAACAAATTTATGAGCATAGCAATTACTGGTTATGATGTAACTAGAGTTCAAGGTCACTCTTTAGATCTTTCTGGTATGGAAATTACATTTAATAATTTTTATGCTTTCATCACTATTCAGTAACTTTGTATTGAGGACAAAATCTAAATAAATTTCAACTGGAAGTACTTTGTTTTGATCTGACGTAGATTTAAATAAGTAATTTTCAAATGAAAAGCCATTAAATTAAATTTCTTATAAAGGGTGATTCACGAATAGGTTTTAATAGATTTTTCTCGGAAACCGTTCATAAGACAGGAGACAATTTTTCGTGGCCTCAAATTTTAGGGGAATTTAATCAACTGTTTTTGAGATACAAAACAAAATGGGAAATACTTTAATCTGCTCCAAATTTACTTTCTGTTTATATAAGAGAATGTGCGAGTTTACGACGCTTAAATCTTTATGAAGAATTGTATATCATTTATTTATTTCAAATTAAAGATAAATTGCGCTACTGTTGCCAACAATAAATTTCGAGAAACTAAATTCGCTGATAACATGAGTAAATTTAGTAAATGACCACATAGTGTAGAAACAAAAACATTTGATTACTTTTATTAAGTATATAACCAAAAAATACCATTTCAAGTAAAGTGGAATTTAACTAATTCGAATTTAGATAACTAGTTCAATGAATTTTCAATAATTTCAAAATGTCTAAAAATACTTTTATTGATTCCCCGAATTTTCAATTATTTACAAATTATAATTCGTAATTTTCTTTGATATTTCATTTGCATATTCCAATCTATCACTAATTTTTTTAGACTTTCATGGACTTCTTTGTACTAATTTGATAAATCGTTAAAATTATGGAAACAAGCAATTAATAACATAAGAAATATTGCAATATTTGTTGTTTCTTTATGATTTCTGTGGTTGTATAATTAAATAATACATGTTTATTTATAATATAAAAGTTTTTTACATAAAAATCAATTTTATTTGCACAATCACATTTTTTTGTTACAGATAAATTAAAAATCGAATACTACATTAGAAATTCAAAATTTATTTATAATTCGGGTGTAGAATGATCAAAATTCAATGATATATTACTAAAATGAGTTGGATAATATTTTTATCGTTTTTTTTTTTTTGTATATCTGTAAAACTATAAAATTGACAGAAAAGACCTTTTAATTTACAAAAGGAAATTGAGAAATACTCGTAGGCTTCTTTTGCCACCATAAGGGGGACAACAATTTCTTTTAAAGGGAAGCCACAAGTCATTCAAATTGACCCTCGTAGACCCGGAGGTTATCAATGTCCCCCAGCATATCTCAAAATTTAATGGAGCATAAAAACTGGACAAATCCTCAAATTGTCCGCTGCTATAACTACGGTTATTTATTGCAAACAGTTGCTCCGAAAATCTCCCTTAAGCCTTTGATCCGCAGTTAACCCACAAAAAAACGAAGTGAAATCTTCATGCACGTCGCATAATGAAATGAATGATTGAAATGAAAATTGAAAAGCTGATTCATCGACTGGTGCTGGTGCTAGTACGTCATCATAGATTTGCTTCTGGGGGCTCCAATGCGCTATAACTCCGATAAGTGCCGTGTTGCATCGACGCTATAAATACACCCGTCGTCGTCGTCTTTGGAGTCGCGAAACAGCTAAAGCATCTTAAGTAAGTAAGATGCTAGCCTTAAGACTTGAAAGACGACGGCGGCTACGGGTGTATAGTATACTCAGTCTGTTGTTGTTATTGTTGTGCCGGCCAACTGCTCTGATCTCAATAACTTTCTCAGATTAAATTCTGCGAATATCAAAATCATAACAATGCCAAAAAGACAAATACAGAAAAAAGCGTAGCGCGCGCATCGCAATTGTTGTGTAAGCGCGATTTCAATTATTCAAAGCACTTTAAGAAATGAACGGGAAAGTCGCAAAGCCACTTCGTTTTCATCTAGTCTTTTTGTTTTTCTTGACTTCATTTTAAATACGCGTCCTGCTCCAATTCCAATTAAAGTAAATCAAGATTTATGTGTCTTCATTTCGACGAAATTTAAACGTTTACATAACACACTCTCATGCAGCTATGTCAAGGAAAAGTTGTGCGACTTCTGTGCCATCGTGCAAATTATAAGATACCATCGAAAATCCAAAGGTGGTGCCACTATAAATGGATCAATTTTTTTTTTGTGTTTCTTATACTCTATAAAATTGCCTCAGAGAGCTAACGCTTTAATTATTCAATTACTCTTTGCCAAAACGAGTTTGCACAGCAATGGGTCAACGAATCTTTTAATTAGACCTCTTTTGTGGGAGTACATTAATCAGCAGAGATGACCGCGATGGTCAAGCTGGCTGGTTTCGATTCCGTTGTCCATTCTAGCACATGCTAACGACCTAAACCGCAGCAACTACGTACTGCAGAGCCCTAGCTTGTCGAGCCAGTCTTTTTTAGTTCTATTGAGGCAATTTGTTTAGTAAATAAGAGCAACTCGTTGCATTCTATTCGACTCGTCCACTTTTCTGAAAATTGAGAAGAGAATGGACTTGTGCCCCATTCCATTTATAAGACTCCGTAATTCAGAACGAAACAAATGCTTCCTCTTATCTAATCGTCCATCTGTCGGTCTATTTTTCACACAGACAAGAACAAATGACTATACTAAAAAAACTTGCTATAATTTTTTTTAAAGATCAATCCGACTAGAAATATGTGGTCAAAATAAATATACAAATATAATGAGTTATTATTAGTAAACAAATAAACTCAACTCTAAAAATATAGAGAAACAATAATTTTATTATGTGATTGCAGGAATTTAACAAAAATAAACGTATCTGAAACAATTTCATTCCATGTGCACTATGACTTCCTAAACAAATTAAAACTAGGCCCAGTTTCTCAATTAACTATTTCTTTTTTCTAATACAACTTTTGTTTTTCTTATTGTAATATGCAATTCCCTCAGAGAGCCCTTTAATTTATCGAATATTTAAAAGAGAAATGAATTCGACTTTTATATATATATATAGGAAGAAAATTATTTTTTGATTATTTAACCATTTTATTAGCAACTCAGATTGTCTAAAGGTTGCGTCTTAGGTTAGATATTCATAGTTTCCGCTTTACTTTACAAATTTGAATTTAATATAAGGAAAACTAAAACAATATATATGTACTTTTAATTACAGAAAGTAAAACAGTATATTTTGGATTTATAGGATTAATTGTTCAGAATATACGTTTATGACCCTTCTCTTATTTCTGAGAGTCTTTGCTTTCAAAAAAATAAAGGTTATAGCAGGAATGTATCCTTTCGTCGGATAATTTACGAAGTCTAATTAGTTCCACTTGACCGGTTTTTAATAAATGATAATATTTAGTGAAGGTGCAAAATCGATCACAAAGGAATCAGCCTCTTTTATTATCCAAAGATCACGTTCAACCTGCATAAGTTATTTTATTACTTTTCGAAGTAATCGGAGTCAACATGAAAACTTTCCCCAAAATAAAAATAAACTTCCTCTGCTATCGTTCGCGCCCGATTCCAGAAGAAAGAATGGGATCCCTGACGAAATCAAAGACGGAAGCAGAAATGCTGCACCATAAACCAAATTTCATCTTTTGATCTGGAGTAATTGGGAAAAGGTCTCCAGATAAATCGCACACCAAGTAATCATGTCCCCAAATAGTCTTATTTATGGTTCCTGGCAACATAAAATAAGAACATTTTTATTTCAGCGGCCGACACATGTGTGAGGTCCTCAGCTGCCCTCTGCACCCTGTGCGTATGAAAATACGTTTAAATTTAGTAACGCAATGAAAAAAATATAACCGCAAACGTTCTCTAGTCCCAACAGCAGATGTGACAAAACCAAACCATAGTTCAATTTTTTGGCTTTTATTTTATTGAGAATGGGACGTGGAGCAAAAGGAAAATTGGCTTTTTGGCAACGCTTGTATTGTGCTCGATACAGAAATGAGCATGACTCAGGGGAGATCTCGGGCGATATTTATGCTAGATATTCTTTAATTTTTTTCCTTTTTTGCACAATTCAGTGCTATTGAAATTATTTATTTTGTTGATTTTGTTAAGGAACAAACAGCCTATGTTTATGAACACTGCCGGGTGATTCATCGAAGTATGTGAGATGGAAAGACAATTTTTTTAAAAGTGACTAGCAATGCGGCATGCTTAGTATTTAACATAATCGAGGTTAAAATCGCTAAATGTTTTTGTAGATGGAAAAAAAACTGATTCAAATAAACATCTGGCTCTATTCTAAATATCATCGCGAGTCCCCGCGTTTGATCGTACATTTTTATTGGAATTTATTATGATTTTTTTTCAAATCTGTGAATTTCCCCTAATGACTTAAAGCCAATAAAATAACAAAGGGTGATTACTCTTTATCGCCATTAATCTAACAATACGTGTACAATTCTTCGATTAATATTATGAAAAACCATTTCATGCATTCGAATAGATTTTACATTAATATTAAAATACTATTTCATATTTTTTAATAATAATCTTAGACATTTCACATTAAACATTTTTGGGATTTGCATAAATCATTACAATGATTTATTATTCGAATGAATCTATACTAATTTACGATAAATAAAAGAACATTCGAGTTCAATTTCTTAGTAATTCTATTACAAGATATTCTCACTGGTATTTAAATAAAAATTCCCTTTTTCAGAGGAAAAAGAACAAGTTACCTCCGTTTTGGTTATTTAAAAAAAATCAAACAAAAACTTTATTATTAATTACTGTGCACGAGTGTGAGTAATGAATAACAGACCATGTGACCTAAATAAAAAAAGAAGATATTACCTCAAAAAATAAGTGATCAATTACTTGCGAAAAAGTTTCTATCATTTTATTTATATTTCAGTCCGTTTAATTTTATTAAATACATTTTGTTACTTTTATTTAAATATTTTATTTGAAATATTATTGATATTAACCTAATTACATAAAAATTCAACACCAATAATATTTTTCCAGTTTAGATAAAAGGTTTGCTTTTCTAGCTTTATCCCGTGGTGAAAACTTTGCTCTGGAGAATCCATTAACAAGGTAAACATTAAAATCTCATCCTCGTGAGAGAAAGATATCGTGGCTTTTTTAAGAAATATTTATGATATCCATGGTTCATCTTTGGCTGCTCAGTATTTAAAGAGGTATATTCACATTTCAGTATGATTATATACAAGACCACATGCTGAAAGATAAAACCCAAATGAATGGCAAAATGTAATTATATCAATAAAATAATGAACGACTTTTCAGGTGAACGATGACTTAGTTTTTCGAAGAAGAAATAGATAAAATGGTATACATATGGAAAGAGGTATGCTGTTAGTTTAATAATCTTTTTTCTAGAAATACAAAAAAAAGACACTAACCATTTTTGCTAGGACGTAGTATTAAATTGCAAATTATTTCTTGTTTTGGTTTTTACATTGCACACTGTTCATTAAGTAATTTTTGAATAAAATTGGTCTCCTTTTCTTAAAATGTTAATATTTGTGATTCTATCAAATAAAAATTAAAATTTAACTAAGAAAGACAAACTCTTTTATTTTATGGAAAATTGGTGAAGATTTATTGTTCTTCTTTATTATTGTATTATATTCCTGAATAATTTATATCAATTGCTATACCCTAATTCTTTTTTTTTGTACTTTTGTATTTTTGCATTTCTTTGTTGTGATTGTGTTCTGCTTTTTAAATTCTCATTTTCACTTAGTATCTAATATTTTTACTGTAAAGCTGTTGAAACATGTAATTTATTCTTAAAATATGTCGTGTGATGTATAATGAAAAAATAGATACAATCTACAGTACTCTGGCCTAAATAAATAAAAGTCAAGGTATAGGACATTAAGTACAAAACTTCTCCACACATAGAAAAAATTATAATAATTAATGGAAAAAAGCCGTTATACTTACTTAAAAACAAGTTCGAAGTGATTTTAAATTCATTCTTCTTTTTTTAATTCACGGATGTAATCTAGGCAGTCTAGCCTTATCTTTTTAAGAGGACCAATTTGTTATCTATCGGTTTCCTTCCGCCTCGGGCTAAAACAGCTAGACACTTCGTCGGAAGTCATTAAGTGGAATATTATCACAACTGTTTATTATTTTTGGAATCTGTCCAAAGAGAAAACGAAAATCACCAAAAGTTTGAAGAAAGCCGTGAGTCACTGAGCGAGGAGCAGAAAGAAAGCGCAGATGAGCGGCGCGCCAAAAAATTATTGTAATGATCGGCATGCACCTACCGTAGGTGCACTTAGTGGTTAGTCCGCGCCCCGAGCTCCGGACGAAGGGGCGCATTACCCGAACGTATTAAATGCCTCAAAAGGGAGCGGACAGTGGGCAGTGACTGTCCATCGACAACGACGTGTGAAATAGAATCCAAATGGCATTTCTAGGCGTCGCAGCTCACCTAGACGTAATTTCCGTGTGCAACATAGTTCAGGTGGTAAGCGCGTGAGGTGAAATGTAATAGGATCCGCCGACAACTTTCGGCGGATTTAATAGAAGCCGCTAGGTCTAAGCCGTTTCAATCCTACAATGTACAGCTCGTGTCCACTCATGGATTCCGGCAATGTACAGGAAAATCTGCCAATGTAAAGACAATGTCCATTTCTGACCTATAATTTTTAACACGTACGAACTGTTATATGCATTTGGTGTGCGAGTTAGGCAAGGTATTGTGACATATTACCATGAAAGTTATGATCTAACGTTTGAGGATTTTTGTATGATTGGCATTCTATTAATATGAGAAATTCAAATTCTTCACGAATAAGTAACAAGAAGACGATAAGCTTTTGCTTCACCTAGTTATTATAAGAATTCCGGATCTTATTGTCTTAATAAAAAAAAACATAAGAAGCTAAAAAGAACCTTTTTTCTGTTTGACAAAAAATATAAATGTTTAATTCTTGATATTTTTCAGATATTTGAATAGTATATTAAAACTAATAAAAAAGCATGGATCAATGTTTATATAAAATCGTTAATTTTAAAACTAAAAAACAGCACTAATTTCTTCGATATATATATCTATCTATAATAAATTTCATACTTATTTATATAAAAATCCATAAATCAATTTAAATAACTTTAATGTAAACATACTTTTTCACTTACCAAACTAAAATACTAACATAATTCCCAACGGAATTCTGGCATCAGCGATATCTTTATTTATTATGGCCACATGAACTTCTTGGATCTGAGGACGTTAGCTAATGTTATGGGTTTAAGGAAAAGCAAAAAAAAAAACCCTCAATATTGTTGATACGTAACAGATACGTGCAATATATATTTTTTTAATTCTATGAATTTCGTAAAATCATCATGTTTAAAAAATAACGGAAAAACTCGAAAATAGCAATTAGAGATAACTAGCCCCTGAAACCCTGGTCACTGTTACCAGGGATTGTGCAAAAACAGTTTTTTTTTCGTTATTATAGCAAATATAAAAATAAAAAAAACTTCCCAACTGATAATGTCTTACAAAATTTTCATTTATTTAACAGCCAAACAGAATAATCGGTTGCAATGAGAAGTGTTTGCTAGCCTCTTGTATTTTTTTTTTGTATAGAAGCTTCTTATCGCTCGTTCTTGAGGAACTCAATACTTCTTGAGGTAATTAAGCTCATCCTCCCGGCGACGACGGCCAAGCGGCGGGCTCTACTAAACCGAACATGTCTCACCGGATTTAACCGAAGAGCGGAAGTAATTTAACCAGCAGCCTTTTGCAAAATGTAAATGCACTTTGAATTCTATGGCCACCTAAGGTTCTGGAACTGGCAATGGCAGCAGAGTGTTTAGTTTCAGATGGAGGAACCACAGGTGCCCCCAGGTAGACGACACACAGTCCTAATGTGGGACATGACAGCACGTCAGCAATTTTGTTGTTGTTTACCTACCCAAACGTGAACGTGACTTTGAAGGACGCGCGAATTTCTGCTGTGTGTGGGTGAGCAGCACACACTAAGCGTGCTGTTGTGAATAGCGGCAGGGAAACATTACTTGATCTTTGGCTCCATAACTACGTCATACAATAAGATTGCCCTTAGCGTTTAAATTGGACAAATTCGATGACTTCACGGAGACGAAGTTTTCTGAGAAGAAATTTCTTTCATCGCGATTTGTGCCGGCTACCTCAGTCAGTAGAGCTTGAGATTCTTCGTTGGGATTTCAGTGGACGCGAGAGGTCGGCCGCCTCACAACAAAGGCGAGATTGGCTGCGATACACTGCAAAATTTTCGCTTGAGGCAAAGCGTCTGAGAAACCTTTCGGGATACACAAAGAACGAAAAATTCCAGAAGATCGTCAAAGCAACTCCTTTATTTATTACCTTGTAATCTGGAGGTGTAAGTTGAAAATGTTGAAAACATCCAAATGGCTAAATAAACACACTCGATCACAACAACTTTAAACACCGTACGCCGAATTTGAATTATAATTTTTTCATGAAATGCACTTTATGAGATTGGTATAATTGTAATTTGAGCAAATAATACACTTCTCAAAACACAAAAAAAATAAAATGCGAAATTAAAATAAAAAGTAAACTTTTGAATAAAATCCCGCAGCACGCAGCCGCACTCCCTACCGTCACTAGCACGATTCAAATCAAACTGCAAGCTGGAACCTGAATGGCTAAATTCATCTTGCCTTAGCCCGGGTAAGAACGGAACGTCCGTTACACTTGCATTTCGCCATTATTAGTGTGAGTGAGTAGGAAGATATCGCTTCTTTTTCTTTTTTATTTAGTCGTCAGTTGTCAAAATAGCTACCATATGCAATTGTACCGGGAACGATTTAGAAACGGAAAAACTGAAGAGCAAACAGTGATGCCAATAATCTTGAACAATTTATATTGGTCAATTTAATAAAATGGAAGAAAGATCGTATTTACTTCTTAAGCTAATTTCATTTCTTATTGAACTTCTAAATAAAACTTGGAACTAATTAGGATTACACTTTTTATATACTTAATTAAAGTGAGAATTGTTTCGATCGGCCTAAAACTACAATGCATTTTTAAATAAACAATTATTTTATATTTTATGGTACTCACCTGTTCAAAATATTTAAACATGTAATGTAAGTTAAATATTCCATTTATCTATTAATTATCGATTTTACTGTTTATAGTTTGAATTTTCGCGCCCACCTGAAGCTTTGCTTAGAACTTTTGTTCTTATTACCGTAAGCTTTCGCCGAATTTCAAAATTAGGACTATGAAAAGCCCACAAAGCTTAAAAAGTTCGGGAAAGTCCTCTTGGTTAAATTGGAGTTACCATTCCCACATTTTCTTATACAGCGGTCTATAAATTCAAGTCCTTGTTTTAAAAGGAATGTAATATTATATAAATTAATAAATAAATTACATTTAAAACAACTTAGTGCTGTAAATAAACAAGGTAATATTATATTTTGGTTACTAATTTTTTAAGATATAGCGATACTCTTTAAAAAATGGCTTCCTCAAAGCTAAATATTGCAAACTAAATAAACTCTAAAAATTAACGCGATTTAGTCCTGTAAGACGTATTCATTTATAATTTAAAGATTAGTAAGCTTTAGTATTTATTAACATTATTTACTACACGATAGTGATAAAAATCAAATAAATAAATAAGATTCACATAATTCATTAAAAAAATTTATCAATTTGATCGATTACTTTAAAAATAATCTATAAATTTGCTGTAACTTTAATTAATATATGTATGCTTATAAAAATAATCATATAATACAATTTTAATATTGTAAGTCTATTTCATTTTCCAAACGTTTGCAAAAAATTAGTGTAGCACCTTTTTCATCTGTAAAACCTTTAAGTTAGGTAGAATGTTGGAATTTAAGACAATACACACGCTGAGGTAATCCTCGTCTGCCCCGGAGAAGAATACACAAAGAGACTCAGCAGATGAAGGACAAATACTAGAAGTTCCGGAGAAAACTAATTAGGGTCGTTGGTTTACGACAGCCCTTCTAAAACCGGCCTTTTCATAAAAAGTCTTCTTTCACAGTAAAAGACTGTAAAAGACTGAGTTTGTTACCAATAGTCCATAGGAATTGCAGTACAATAAATTTTCCATTTGTATTACTGGACTGAAACATCTTTGGAGCCTAAAATCATTTATTACATTATATTCTTTTATATACCTTGATTTTTAGGCATGAACTATAGCTTTAAAATACTAAGGTTTATAGTATATCCAATACAACCGTATGTTTAACTTAAAACCTGGTATTTTACTTTATTATTATTAATCGACTAATACTCTACTTTACTACTTTTGCTCCTTAACTTAAAATTAATTTATAAATGTAAGAATAACAAGAATAATATATGAAATGTAAATTAAACTCCATCCTGGACTTATATTGTATCGATTAACTTGAGTAAAAAATAAGCCGGTCATTATTCAAATACTTACAAACATGCAAATATCTGTCCCTTGCTTGCAACAGCCGTTTACTAGAAGTTAGGAAAAAAAACTCTGGGATTTCCCAGCCTTTCTTCGGCTCAATTCAAAGGAAAATTTCGCAAGGCAGGTAAGGAGTCACCAAACACACACAAAAAACATCACCTGAAGTTTACGACATGCTAGAAATTTTGCATTAAATTGTTTTCGGGTAATAATTCTTTAAAAGTCTGGACCTGTAATTGTCCTCTACGCACACAAGCGGACAAGCATCTTATTCAGGATGCACCTAGAAAGATCACTACTCTCATATATCACTGTAACAGTAAGACTAGTTTTTGCAGCCGAATAGCTAGATCATGACTAGAAATCTAGACTTAGTACCGGTGGACCACTTGGGCCTGTAACACTTTCATAGAAAGTGCACAAAGTTCTGGCGACTTTAAAAAGTAACGCCAAATTTTAAATGTTTAATATTTTAACATCTGTGTGAATTATTTTATTTGTGATTTGTGTTTATTTATCGAAAAGATTTTTATTAAGACCGTCAAGATCTTTAAGTGATAATATAATAGAAGTACGGTGTAGTATTCTTGTCGTGTGACTGTGTACAACTTGTTTGATTTTTATAACTGTTTTTATACAAAATAATAAATTAAAAGTGTTGATTTCTTAAAAGGTAAGATATCCAAATTATTTGTTGTCCATTTTTTACAATACACGATAAGTTTACAGTTTAATAATTTAACACTTTACTGATTTGCCGTTTTCTGGGGTAAAATTTAATATGAGTTTAAAATCTTGACGTAGATCAATAGGATACAGACAGTTATTTTGCAATACTCGATGAATATAATGGACGTTATTTAAATTTCTACATATTGTAATTTTTTACATATGCTTCAAAAGTTTTATATTGTTATGCTTTATACTTTACTTTTGTATAACTTAAAAGTTACTTTAGGCTTAACGTTTCCTGGAATTAACTTAAGAATGTGCTTTATGAATTAATTTCAATTAGTTAAAATTATCCTTAGATCAAAAAATGGCCGAGGTTGGTTCAATACAGGAGATGATTTCAAGATTGGAGCGCACTATGCTCAATGGGGATGAAGAGGGGAATGCTACTCCATTCCATCTGATAATGGCCGAGCAGTATTTGGGTCGATTACTACAACTAGAAGAGTATTCGTAAGTAAAATTTGCACTATATAATTAAGATGGATCAAAATTGGATTTGATTATAGGCTGTTTAGTTTTTAACTTTGGCTTAATCCACTCAGCTATATTTAGTTAAATTTGAATAAGACCTTTTTAATAACATTCAGTTATCTAGGGATATCAATTCAAGCACTGGTGACCATCCTATTCCGAGTACTTCAATTCGCTCGCACTATTTAGATCCGAATTTGGAATGTAGGCAATGTAAATCAACACAGCAGGCCCGATGCCATGACTGTAACGAATTCTTGTGCAGTTTTTGTGCTAGACAACATCAAATGGATACTCGAGCAATAATGGAACACTATATAGAATTTTTTCCACAACCTATTGGCTCGCCCCGTAACAGCCCCCCAAGAGAAGCAAACAATTCTCCGAGAGATACTATGATTCCTCGAAATCCGAGTTCTTCAGATGATTCTGATTCTAGTTTGGGACAAACGAATATGTTCTTTCCGATACCATCACATTACAGTACAAGCTCTCAGCTACCTATGACAATACCTTTATATTTAAATGATCAGAACAAGTACTGCCCGTATCATCAAAAGTCCTATTCTTATGTCTGCATAAATCGCCGATGCAGGAGGGCAATCTGCACAGATTGTATAATTTGTGAACATCAAGGACATGTCTACATGGGAATGACGCAGTTCTTTACAAACTGCTTAAAATGGGTGAGGAATACTATTCATTTTGGTACGATTGGAATAAATAAAATAAAAGGTAAGAATCTTTTCTTTGTAGTACTTCATTTTATGTTTTACATTACAATTTAGAAAATCAAATATGTTTCATTTTATAGGAAAAATTGATGAAGTCCTTAAGATTCAGTACAGATTTGAACGTGATACAGTCCTTTTAATAGAAAACATTGAAAAAACATTCCAAAAAATCAATACGCTTCCTGCCGGTGTTATTGATATACATATTGAAAATATAAGGAAGCACAAACGCGAGAAAACTTCAATTCTGCAGGATCAAATGGTTCTTCTGAAGACGACTTTGAGCGACTTCTCAGAAGTATGCAATAGTTTACACAAATTAGTCCTGCAAGGAAGCAGCTACGATCATGCCTTCATAAGCAAGAGATATCTGGCTTTTGAGGCAAGACTAGAGACTATAGGTGAAAATTATAGAACGATTAAGCCAAAAAATTGGTATATCTTCTTTTCACCACCGATGTCCGGTAACGAGGTCGGTTCCGTGTTCTGTAGTGAACTAGGATTGCTAACCTTTCAAGATGTGAAAATCCAGCAGATAAGAGCTCTAGATTCTTATGTGCTAAGAGGCCAGAGTGCAGTTGATATGGCTCGTCAGATTGCCATTTCGTCTGGTTACTTTAACAACCCTCTGCAAGGTTTACAGATGCCACCATTGTCCACTTTACTGTCCCCTTCGGTGTCACCACCGACATTATCCTCAGCTCTGAATGGATCCCATTCTATAGCTGCACCTGTAGCCACTCATCCCAAAGCATTTACCAATGGGAACTCACCTTTGCATCGTTCTAACTCCCAGAATATGCATAAATCTTCAAAGTCCAAAAGAAAGACCAATACATCCGAAGAATCGAAACTTACACCTCCTCCAGAGGAAGAGATCAATTTTACATTACCCGAGTTGAGAAAATCTTTCGGCATAGAGGGAAAGGAGAATGGACAAGTGTGTCGCCCTTGGGGAATCTGCACTGACCAACAAGAGAATATTATAGTGTCAGATCGTAGGAATCATCGCGTGCAGGTCTTTAGAAATGATGGAACATTTTTATTCTCGTTCGGTAAGGAAGGTGATGGTGATGGAGAGTTCCAACTACCGGCGGGAGTATGTGTTGACTCATCCAACAGAATTATAGTTGTCGATAAAGACAATCATAGAGTGCAGGTAAATTTATCACTTTATAAAAATAAATTCTAAATTTTTAAGTTTCGTATTAATAAAAAAATGTATGTCTAGATTTTTACAAATGCCGGGAAATTCCTCTTAAAATTTGGATCCCCTGGAAAAGATAGAGGACAATTCCAATACCCATGGGGGGTAGCTGTTAATTCGAGACAACAAATAGCTGTTAGCGATTCACGGAACAATAGGATCCAGGTAAAAAATAGTAAAATACATAAAAACAAAAGTTTATCTATATATTTTGATATCCAGCAATTCGACTCAGAAGGTAGATTCATCAGGTCATTCTCTTTTGAATTTGGACTGGCTAAACCATCTCCAAGAGGTATAGCGTACACCCGAGACGGACTCCTTCTTGTGTCCGACTTTGATAACCACTGCTTGTATCTAGTCGATTTAGAACGTCGAGCGGTAAATTCTATTGTTTTGTTTCGATTAGTAAGATTTACCTATGTACTCTTTATTATTACAGATACGTCGTACAGTTGGAACAGAAGGAGCAACTCTCCAACACTTTAATCGTCCGTCTGGAATTTCTGTTAATGAAAATGGTATAATTGCTTTAGCAGATTCCAAGAATCAGCGTGTTTTGATTCTTAATGATAGGCTTAAGGCAGTGTGGCATGTATGAATATAAAAAATATGATATTAACAAGAAATAAAATTTTAACTTTTTATAGGCAAAAATCTACAATATAGTGCAACCGAAAATGTTAGCTATCAGGGATAGAATTTCTGATGTAGCGTTTCTACCAAACGGTAATCAATTAATTCTAATCTCTGAGCTATCACCAGATGAAAAACAGCCTTCAGATCCAACCAAGACGTTTCTTCATATCATAAAACTTCCAGAAATCGATATGCATTAAGTTGAAAATATTTTTAGAATCATTTTTATGTTCGTTTTTATTTTAAATTTTGAAAATAGGTTAAGGTTTTTAAACTTTATACGAAAGTTTATTTTCTATTCTATGTGAAAGTGTAACTAGGAAGACTACAGTGGTTTTTGTGTTTCTAAATAGAACTATCCTACAATTTAATCGTGCGCTGTGCTAAGAATAAATTCAAATCTTTAATTGGTATTAAAATACCGAATAATAGAAAAAGATTTAAAAGCATTTTAACAGCGAATGATAAAATAACATATTTTGTATAGCAATTAAAACTATAAAGCAAGCAACAACCTGATTGGGTTGCGTTCTATCGAATTTAAACTTTTTTTAAAACTATGTAAAAATTCAAAAACTGCTAGGACATTGCTATTTTGAGTTTTGAGCTATGTTAATTTTTTTTTTTTAAATCATTATAGGAACTTTGTTACAAAATTCTAACATGATCAAAATTGATGTTGAAATCAAAATTCTAAAAAATTGTTGCAGTTACAAACTTCAATTAAAAATTCGACTACCGTTCCCATAGAACACCAGACATTCAAAAATGTCTCAAAACTCGCGACAGCCAATGTAATTTTTTTTTAAAATTATCTACAAGTATGGCACTATGTTGTCCTGGCAAAAAACATTCATTGTGGTTTTTAAAAAGATTTACTAACATACAGGAATTTAAATTTACATTTGTTCAAACAAAAGTCGTTTACTGTGGTTTGATTTTCTAATTATTAATTATAAAGATTTTATCTATAAGATTGCAAAATATCTTTTTTTATATTTTAAATGTATTACAGTTTTATACTTTCAATAAACTTGTGTTTCAATTATTTATCCTCTACATGAATTAACCTAGATCCTCTTAACGCTTTGTTTTCTATATATTTTAATTCAATCCCAATAATCCCAAACTTGGATCGTTATTGCTCTATCAAGTTACTCATTTAAATTGAAAATTTGTGTCACGTTTTTATGTGTTGAAGAGCTTAGAATGCTTCTGCGAAGTTTTGTGTCTACATGCTTTGTAAATTAATAATAATTTGAGGAATAAGGAGTGATTTTAAAATGCAGGTGTAAATAAAATTATAGTTTTTGTTATAAATACAGCCGCTTTTATTGCAGTAATCCTAATTACATACACTGGTGAGAATTCAAAAGAATTTGATTTGTATACGTTGCTTTAGGCTTGTGCGCCAACTCGTATGAATCCGTAATAGGGACAATTTAAAAATCGTATAAGCGTTGTCAATAGTTCTTTAAGAACAGTATAAATTAACATTGAATTCTAAATTGTTTCCATTTTTTTAACTGGCGCACCAGCAGCTTTTAAGTACATACTCGCACAATATACTTAAATTTAATTAATTTTAAAAACTTAACGGCTATAATTTGAAGGAAGTTATTCCATTTTTTTCTTAAAAGGAAGTCTATCGAGGAGCGCAAACAATATATTACCTGGTATTCTTTGGTGTTTGTTAATCAGTTCTTCCATTGCGAGTGCAACCTAGAATAAAAAAAAAAAAAAAAACGTTTATTTTTCAAAATGATTTTGAAAAAAATAATTAATATACCTTCTCTTGAAGTTGTTCCGGTGTTAAATTTGGATCATAAGGAATCGGATCGCCTAAAATTGTTCGCAGTTTTACAGGAAAGAATCCATAAATTGGTCGTACAGGTATCCTGCACCAATTGTACAATCTCATAAAAAAATTCTTCATGAAACCTACTTGTCTGAATGCTTCTCTTATATTCTGAGTGAACAGAGGAATTATAGGGGCTTTTGCTTCGAGAGCGACTTTAGCGAATCCCACCCGATTCCTCCAATAGAGCTCGTAATAGTGGTCACCAAATTGCGCCTCGTATACACCACCGGGTGAAATAGCAAGCAGATTCCCCTCCTTCAATGTATGGGCGCACGATTGTACAGTGCCAGGGCTTATTTTAAATGCATCAGCTAGTAATCCCCATCCAGGAAGTTTAAATAAAAACCGATCGCCGACTGTATAAACGAGGCGATCGCATTGCATTATTACCCGTGCACCGAAGTAGTACATATCCGCTGGAACAGCACCATGATAGAATACCAGGAGTGCCGACCCCTCCTTCGGGAGTTTTTCGAGCCCTACTACCTCGTATCCATGATAGATTCGGGCATGGGCGTCCCATATGGCACCGATTATTTTTCGTCCGACATCCCAGAAATTCCTGTCCGTCGTAACCGCATTCATGATCACTTTCCTGCAACGATCTGGGAATCAGTAAAGCGGACATATTCTCACGCCTGTGATTTTTACCTGTGCAATTTATAAATACAAAGAATTATGCAAGAGAAATATACTAAGGCGACGAATGCGAGTGGCAGTAGGAATGTAATCATCAGCGGCAAAAGCAACCTATACAGCCAGATTGAATAATCTAAATCAATGTACTGTCCTGTAAAGAATTTAAAAAACACCTTCTTTCAAATTATGGGTAACAAAATATGATGAAAATAATCCAAAACAGTAAGGTAATTAATTTTATATCAATAGTAATTTGTTTTTATAGGGATTTTAAAGCATATTGGACTCCGCACCGATAAAGCAAAATGTATAATCATTTTATATGAAACTTAACACAGAAACTTTAAATTCAGAAATTAGTCATTTTATAACTAAACCAAATTAACTTTTAAATTTATTCGATAGCTTCCTTCTTTTCTGTACTTTTGCGTGCTTGTTTTCTTTTGTAATTATTTTAAGAATTAAGACCTTTTCAACAAAATTAAAATAAGAAGGGCAACAAATTAATACAAATATATTTTAAGTGTCTGTGACTTATTTGTTAACTTTCAGTGGTACTAAATAAAATAAAATGTTAATGTTATTTTGATGGAGTCTACTAAAAACAAAGCAGACCACGAAATGCGCTCATTAATAAGTCGAAATTAATAACTAAACGCATTTATTCATATACCACGTTTTTAAATATTTCCTTTGTTAGTGATATTAAATGCTTTTTTAAAATGCGCAAAAATGCGTTTTATTTTTAACTGTATTTTAATATTTGCAATTTAATCTTATTTACTCCATTAAATCAACAAAATTTTAGACTAAGAAAAGTGGACCCTTTACCGTTTTTACTACTCATATAGCAAAATTAATTAATTAATATAATAGTTGTAGCCTTTAAGAAGGCCAACATAAAAAAATTATTTATTTAGCTAATACTTTTTATTTGCTAAAACAAATAACTGAACAATCACTAGTCGTTCTAGCAATTCTGATTTTTCCAACTACTAGTAGTAAGTTATATCATAAAAGCGCTTTTATGATTGTTTACTAACGATTATATGCAACGCAATTTCTTCTTCCATAAACAACTTTTTTTTTTTAAGGAGCAGCACTTTTTTTTAGCAATACTTGAATTTGTGAAAGCACTTCGTGGCATTAACAAATAAAACGAAAACATTGCAAATTTTATGAATTTCTGAATAGCAAATGCATTTTTCTTGTTAACTATATAGTGTTTTAATTTTAAATCGTCACCAAATATATTTTACTAATACCAAAGAAAAAACGCTAATTAAATTAGCTTTTAATTTAATTTTACGATATTATTCCAGCGTATAATTAAATTCTACATTTTTGTGTAAATGGAATAGCAACATAATGAGGTTTGCTGGCCTCTCAAGCAAGCCACATTATCGAAATGCCATTAAAATAGTTAAAAGAATTACACTATACTGAAAGTTAAAGGAATAAGAATATCATAATACAAATAAAGAATAATACAAATAAATAATAATACTAATACAAGCAAATAAAATGGATAAGTGCAAAGGAAAAAAACGTTAATACCTAACAAGATAAACGTTTAAATTCATATTGCAGCAGCACTTCTTTCTGCAATCTCAAGACGCACAAATCCCAGGATTTTCTGGACTATGTCCGATAGTAGTAATATAATGTTTACTGATTTATCGAATAGTTTATCATATTATCCTACTAAACAAAAACAACGTATTCAAGTGTAACAAGAAACTGACGCAGAATTCATTAAGATACAAGATTTTTTTCCTCATTTATTTAATTAATGGGTAAAAATCTGAAACCGGTTTAATATAGTATTAGAACAAAAAAAACGCCCTAGATATGTTAAAATGAAAAAGAACGAGTTATTTTAAAGATTGTTGTGTGATTGTTTAAGAATGTTCCTTACTAATAAAATTATTATTACGTTATCACCAAAATAAACTAAGGGAAAAAACCCTTCGTCGACGACAGATCTGGAGTAAATATTCTGGAGAACATTCCAAGCCTGTTTTTAACACTCTAACCCGTACAGAAGGCTTCGTTATGTGGGTTTCAAGGCCTAAAATTGAACTGGTCACGTAAATTGGAAGCGCTTGCAAACGGAGGTCGAAGGTGCCTCTGGTCGGAACAGCACAAGGCTTTTACTACAAATATTGTTTTAATATTACACGGAAGTAATTATACAGAAAGCCACAATGTCACCAAATAAATTTTTACCATAAAATCAAAATACTAATGAAAATTAAATTGGTTTATTTCTAATTTTCTTTTAATCCCGGATTAAATGAAGTGAGCAGAAGCAAGCTTAACAAATATTTACAGCAAAAATATTATCCGACACACTTTTAACAATAAAAAAATGCAAAAAGTATACCTGCCGCGCAAATAACGAATTAGTAAATAAAATTTAACAATTGTTCGATATCTTTTATTGTCGGTAAAAGGCAAATACGAATGGAACAAGATTTGCACTGTTTCATTGTATTATTCTTACCGAGAAACGCGGTACAGGTCTGTGTTATATTTTGAAAGAAATCCATCTTGACCAGCACAACTCAATCCCCTGTGGTCTACCTTTGGAGTGAACTAGAACACCAGTGCTCACTTAAAATCGTTACTACTGGCGGAAGATCTATGGTATACTGACTTTGTTCGTTGCCAAGGTTATTATGAAATACACTACATCAACTTCTGTATGCAATTCTACTTGAAACGTTTTGAGACCCTCATAATCCGGCGGAAACTGAAGGGCACCAACGAGACACAATTCATCCTAGCTTCAAATGTCAAATTTTGCATTTCTTTGGAAAAATTATATGCGACGGTAAGAATTTGAATGTACTTGATGTCAGTAGGAAATGTAATAATGTATTCTTTAATCATATCTTTTTTTACTCACTTTAGATCACAGGAATAAATAGAATTTAAAAACAAATCTTTAAATATACATAATAAATTTATAAGTATACAAATAAAACGCAATAGAACTAAATAACTTTTAAAAATATTTTCTTACATTCGATCGAACGCCACCTAGCATCATTTATCTGGTATTAAACTGACATGAATATGTTGACAACAGAAAAGCCGCGACGTAGGGAAGGCGTTGTTTGTACCCGAGTTTTCTGTAATTTGTACTTTATTGCGAAATGTCCGATTTAGAGAAGACCTCTGATTACGGGGATATCGATGAATCAGAGGTATGCATCTAAAACACTTTTCAAACTTATATAATTGCAACTGAATGTAGGAAGAAGCCCTCCTAAAGTCCGATGAGGAGGTCCAATCCATGGACTCGTCCGGCGAAGATGAAGATGAAGACGAGGAAGAGAAATTAATAAGGAACTACATTGAAATGCTAGGGAAGATCGATGAAAATAAATACATTTACGATAACTACTTACAACTGATAGAAATTGCACAGTAAACCCTACCCGTTAAGTCATCGGGCGACTACTTATTTCATCTTTGTTTTCAGTAAATTATCAGATCTTGAAAAAGTACGACAAAGCTGCGAGCTGTTCTCTTCTATATATCCACTCGCGCCTGATATTTGGCTGCGGTGGCTTAAAATAGAACGTAATTTGGCTTCGTCGCCAGCAGAACTTCAGAATGTTCAAAACCTCTTTCGCAGGGCACTTGCGGATTATTATAGTAAGAGTTATTCATTTAATCTTAACCTTTCTAACCAATCGGTGAAAACTGGTCAGGTTTAACTGCATCATTGTACCAATTTATATTAAATATACCACGTACTTAACCCGCAATCGATTTCTCATTATTGGGGAATGTTTGAATCTACTAAACTGTTTTTACAGGCATAGATGTGGCATTGGAATTCGCACAAGTCACCTTCAGCCTACCCGAAGAATCTGCAAATCCAATTTGGGAAGAGCTTTTGTCAGTTTATGCCCTTCACTGTTTAAAAGGGAGACAACTTTTCACGCTATGGAGGAAGTACTATGAAGAGAAGCAAAGCTCCAGTTCCTCAGATAAGGCAGTTATTACAAAAATATTCCGAAAAGAGTTGTCGCTACCTCTGTTCGATATGGAAGAATCATACATCGAATTCAAGGTGCTCTGTGAAAAGAACAAGGAGGAAGTGGACGTTGACTGGGACGAAGTAGAGAAAACATATAAAAGAGCCAAAGAAGATTTGCAAAGGATGTTGCCATTTGAAAACAAGTTACTCGAGCTGGATTCTAAATGCCACCAAGAAAGGGCCGCTCTATTTCTAGAGTACATCAAGGAAGCAGACGACTTTGCAGATGAAGCAGTATTGCAGATCATTTACGAACGAATGGTTACAGAATGTTGCTTGAATTCAGACTGCTGGTTAAGGTATATAAAATACCTTGAAGAGCGAGGTCACGTCGAGGAACTTGAAAATCTGGAGCAATACTTTATTTTCAAACAAACTCCTCTGGACGTTGTAAACAGGGCCATTAGAAATTGCACGTGGAGTGAGAAGCTGCATATCAAGAAGATGCAAATAGCTGAAGAAATGAAAGTTTCAAAGGAGGAAATCCAGAGAATCTTTGAAAATGCTCTCGAAATTGGGTTTCAGACTCCAGAACCTATGGTAGCGCTATGGTTGGAGTATTTGGCTATATTAAAGAGACATACTAACTTTGAAAAGAGTAAAGACGTTGAAATCCTTCGGGCAAATTTTGAACTAGGGTGGAACACATTAGGAAGACAATGGGGCGTCCTTGCAGATTGCGATTGCCAAATCTTGCAATTTTGGGGGAAGCTGGAATATGAATTTATGGGGAATTTTATTAAGGCGAGAGAGTTATGGACTACAGTAATGGGTATGCTTTTCAAGCAGTACATATAGTCACTATTTGATACAATTGTTCTTTTAGAGAGCTCAGACAACGCGTCCAAATCCCTCCTTTGGTTAGAATTTGCTCAATTAGAAAGTAAGAAAGATACTGAATCAGCTCGGAGGTAGTTTTTCTCAATCGTATCAATCAATCATTGTTTTTTTAACAAATTAATTTAATTCCAGAATTTTTTCCAAGGCTTTAAAAACACCCACTTTGGATGATCCAATTAATTTGGCGAACGCTTGGTTAAGATTTGAACTTTGTTTTGGTACTTTAGATACACAGTCAGAATGTCAGGAAATATGTGATAAAGTAATAAGCCAGTTTAGTTCCCGATTTACTAAAAGGAACAAGGAGAAAAAAGAAAGTAAGCCGAAAGTATCACAGAGGAAACTCGCAGAGCCGGGCCCATCAACACCTTTGAAAAGGAAATCAGAACCTGAAGCGGAATCAGATGGAATTTCTCCGAAAAAGACAAAACTGGACGAACATAGAAATAACAACAAAGACACTTCGGTAAAGGGCAAAATTAATGAGTCAAAATTAGTCAAAGAACATGAAGACGAAGAGATCGACTATAAAAAGGATCATTTAAGAATATTCCTCAGCAATTTGGACTACAAGTAAGTTAAATTATTATTTGTTGGCATTTTGGAAATCGTATGTTCCTTCTCCAGCATTACCGAGGAAGAAGTTCGAGCCGAGCTATCGGAGTTAAATATAAGAAGCATTGACTTGATCAGAGCAGCAAGCGGTAGAGGAAGAGGATTTGGCTATCTGGAACTTAGTTCAGAGGTATTTTGATTTGTTTCCTTTATTTTTGCCTTTTGCACTGATTTTAGTGTTGCAGGAAGAAGTAAATAAGGCTCTCAAATTAGACAGAAAGATGGTAAAGGGCAGGCCCCTGTACGTTTCTAGTGTCCTAAGAGATAAAGAAAAACGCCAGAAGTTCAAATATTCAGGTAATTATTTCCGCCTGTATTTTATAATTGTACGAAAATTCTTTTACTAGATGGCCTGGAGCCTTGCAAATTATTCATTAAAGGACTTCCTTATGATGCATCAAAAGAAGAACTGGAAACCCTTTTCAATCCCTTTGGTAAGCTGAAAGATGTTAGAATTGTCTGTCACAAGTAAGGCTTCTATTTTTTTATGCCTCAGTGCCTAGTTAATTTTTTATTTTTTTTTGTCTAGGAGTGGGAAGCCAAAAGGTATAGCATACGTTGAATACGAGGAGGAGTCAGCAGCTTCTGCAGCAGTGTTAAAATTGGACCAAAGCAATTTAAGGGATCACAAGGTAAGCACATATTTTAACGAGCGAGCTCTTAAAAGACTTTTTTTTTTTATCTAGCTGATTGTAGCCATATCACGACCACCGCCAAGAGCAACTAAAAAGCCAGAGGTGAATATTTCGAAATTACTGGGGATTGGACGTAGCAGGCCCACTGGTCCCAAAGGGTAAGTGGCCTTACTATAATTTTGAATTAAATGCATGATTTATTTGTTTTTATTAAGGGATCCTAAACCACGAATGAACTTAATCCCGACATCAGTACTCAACGGAATAGGGAAAAAGCCAGCCCAAAAATCGAACGATGATTTTCAAAAGCTTTTCAATAAGTAGAAATGTAAAAAATTACATTTATTTGTGTGTTTCTCAGTAAATACATTTTACTATGATTTGATTTTAATACCCTTTTTAACTGTCGCCTTAATGCCTGAGATTTCTCCACTGTACCGCTTAAGTTCTCGTCTGACTGCCCTGACGGCGCCCTTCCTGCGAATTAGGGCCTTCCTGAACTTTCCACGGTGTTTCACACGAGGATTACGTAATTCCTTCTTCCGATTCGGTGTTAGGCCCTTATTCTTCGCTATTTGGTATGTGATTCCTCGTCGCCCACCATCATCCCGTTCATCGGCAATTTCATCCGCAGGGTTTGCTTCTTCCATTGCAACACCATCATCCTCCGAAACTGCTTCAACTTCATCCAGCCTAGTGGCAATATCCATTCCGCGATCGACTGACTTGTCTAGATATGCTCCAACATCGACTCCAGCTTCGAATGCCTCCAGAAGGACTTCAAGTTGTGGTTTCACAACCTTTTCATACTTTTCACTTAGACTTTCTAACAGTTGCTTTAGGTTGACCAAACGTTTCACAATTGGGTGGTTTTTAACAGGTATCCTTTTGGCTTTAAGGAGCAGGTAGAATGAGATATTTGTACAGTAGGCGAATGCTATTTTATTAAGCGTTTTGGCAAAATCGATAACAATATGTTTAACGCCATGTTGAGCAGCATGCTCTATTATAGGCTCCAGAATAATTTCACATTCTCTCATGTTATGTTCGAAATCTCTCACGAGTCCAGTAAACTCTGGGGAGTCCTTTTGGAAGAGTTGTGCCTTCTGGCGAATGGACAAATCATTTAAATCCGTCTTAAGCTTGTTTGTATCCACTTTTTCGAATTCCTCCTCTTTCCCATCGACGGTATATAAATCAAGTGAGAAATCAGCTTCATTAAGTTGTTTAGCTAATCTCTGTTGTATTTCTTTGGCATCCTCTTCCTCCTGCCTGGCCAGTTCTTCTTCCTTCTCGTTGTAGGTGCTGTAGTCCTGGTCCACAAAGTCTGTGTTGTAGTAGTCTGATCTTCGCTTGCCCCAAGCCTTAGAGTCTGGAATGCCATCATCTACTGGTTCGTCGAAATCACTATTATCCCCTAAATCGTTCTCATCCTCGTCAGAAGCTGAATCAAACCTTAAAACTTCCTCATTATCATCATCAGGACGTTCCCGGCCTTCCCTAACATTTCGCAATATTTCTCTTTCTTCTTCGTTATAATCTTCTTCAGAATCAGACGGTTCATACTCGTCACCGTACTCTTTTTGTTCCAACGATATTTTATTCGCCATAATTCACTTATATATCAAAGAAATTCTGTAGCGATATATCTTCACTACCAGAGCCTATCTAAACACATGCTTTTTCTGGAACTGTCAAAAACACAGAAAATATTACTTTTAATTTCGTTCTAGGTGTCGCTAAAGCTGCTAAAAGAATTCTAAATCAACTTGACATTTCGTGTGACAGTTCGCACTCGCACGTGTTTTGATTTTTGATTAAAGTGTAAAATGGCTAAATTCCGCTCAAAGTTAAAGCGTAATACAAAAGGTAAAAGATGGCCAAAAGGACACTCATCAACATCAAACCCGGAGAACATGAAGCATCGTATGAAAGCCAAATCGAGATTCTTTCAAGCTGATCTTAGTTTAGGTATACTGTATATCACAATTCTTTTTACGCTTTGATTTCTACATAAAATCTTTAAATCAGCCCCAAAAACAACCGATTCAGATAATAAACGTACCCTCACACTTGAGGCTGTTTTAAAACACGACGCCCGGCTTTCCTATGCGGATAAAACCGATGGACCGACAGTTAACGATATCGCCGGCAGTTTGAGATCATTCAGCTTAGACGGGGATGAATCTATGACGGAATCTCAATTTGGAACATTTAAAACATTCAACACTTTCGCCTCGGACTACAGTTCATGCACTAACAAAAGCTTCAAGAAATTACTGACTGGTTTTAGAGCGACCTCGGAAATCCACAAGGAAATGTTGGCTATCCTAACAGCGCTGACTGAAATTATTAAGGAACGAGGAGGTTCACAAACTTCTACCGAATATTTTCTGCTCCTTATGGAAGCAATTGATGTAAGCAGGCAGAAGGAAGGACCAGAAGCAGAGTCTGAAACCGTTGCAGGTATTTCCCTGTTGGCCATGGGGATCAAGTCAGTGCCGCAAGCTGTTTTTAGGAAGAAGTTCTCAGAAACAGCAGAGACTTTAATGGAACTACTAGAGACTTTTAAGAATTCTGATCGCCCTTCTGTTATTAGACATGTATGTAATAATACACATAAATCGAGTCAGAGTGTTTCTGGCTTATTGTGATATTAGAATGGTCAAGTATTTCAATTTAATATCTTCTTTTAGATAATTGGCTGCCTCTCTGTCGTTTTGAGGGCACAGGAGTATGTTAGTTGGTCGTATTCATCAACTCTCCGTTATATGGATGCAATTCTGCACTTTACCATACACACCAAGCCAAAGGTGTAAATTGCTTACTTCCACCAACAGGTTAATAAAATCAATAAAACATTTTCAGATAAGAAAAGCCGCTCAGCATGCCGTCATTTCCATTATGCATGGATCCTGCTTCATGCTCCCCGAAAAAATTGGAGACGGAAATGAGGAGGATGGCAAACCAACAACAACAATCCCAAGTAAAGTGAAATTCCACCCGGCTGGAAACAGAGTGGCTACATTTTGTCTTGAGAAATTTAAACCAGAAGTAATAAGTACATCACAAACTAGCGTACTACATGTCCTAGGTATGCTTAAAGATACTTTGAGCGCCTTTAAAACGGAGGACATAAAGAGCGTGTGTGAAAGCATCTTGTCTATTATGACTGCTGCTAATGTTCTGCTTCGAACAAAATGCTTCCACACCTTGCACACACTTTTCGTTTCGAGAACGGAAAATTTGAATGCTATACTATGCGGTAAGCTTTTGGCTGCTATCTACGACTACCGTCCTCATAAGACCGATGTACGCCAGACTTTGGCTTGGCTTACCGTTCTTAGGGAAGGTCACATACATTTAGCTAACTTGGATTTATCACTCTGTGTGAATTGCCTACCTGCCTTTGTTGACGTTTGTGCCACCGAATTGTGGATGTCTGAAAGGCATGAGGTCGTCTCAGGAGTATCTTTTGCACTAAAAGAAATTTTAAATGAGTGCATAAAGCCAGCATGCAGCACGGAAAAGTTAGCTACTCAATACAGACCGGCTGTTACAAAAGTTATTAATTTAATAGCTAAGGCTATGTCTGCACCGTTCGGTGATATTGCTAAATATGTGATTTTAACATTTTCCATTGTTTTGGAAGTAACTGGCAAATACTTTAGGCAAGCTGTTCTAAAAATAATTAAAAAACTTATATCACCTCATTACTATCTCTTGCAGTGATGTTCTGAAGCCATCAATAACTGATTTGGGCAACAGGTACGACTCTGAGAGTACCTTACGAATGCATATAGAGCATGCGATTATATCGGCTATTAAAACAATGGGTCCCGAACATGTACTGAACGCGATTCCCTTGAGTAATCCCAAAGGAGATTTTATTTTAGATCGATCGTGGCTTTTACCGCTGCTTCGTGAAGGCTTGACTGGAGCATCATTTGCATTTTTTGGCAATAAAATTCTACCATTAGCTGCAGAGTGTAATAAAAAGTGGCTCAAGTTTAAAGCAGAAAATGTTATGTCCAATTATCACACGTACGAGTTACTTTGTTGCCAGCTCTGGGGTCTATTTCCAGGATTCTGCAGGATTCCCTGTGACCCTGAAAATTTTAAAGTCATTGCTAAAACTTTAGGTTTAGCATTGACTGATAATCCTGATTTCCGGGCGCCCATCTTGGATGGGTTCCTGGAAATAATTAATAATGGAGAAGATAATTGCAAAACCGAAGTAGCCAAATTTGCAAAAAATTTCTTACCTAGGTTGTTCAATATTTATGCAACTAAACCCAATGGAACGTATGAAGGGGATATTAGAAAAAAGACACTGGAAGTTATTAAGGTAAGAGAATAGCGACAAATTGTTCTAAAAAAACACTACATAACAGTAGTTTGGAAGGTAGGAGCTTTTGCATGCACTTACTTTATTTTTCATGCAGGTGTACTTTACGATAACACCTGAGATGATCTTAAAAGAGCTCTTTGCAAATGCTGTCACTCAAATAGACACAGTTGCGTCCACATCATTTGAAGGAGATGCTCTCTTCGACATTTTAAGTCTTCTAGTAGTTCACCAAAACGAAGCAAGTCTTAAACAATTTTATGAGGCGTTTATAGTTCCCGTGCTTAAAAAGAGCAAATCAAAATTTGTGTCCAAGGATGAACAAAAACTGAAAAAACAGCAAAGAAAAGTCTATGAGTAAGAAAAATATAGAAAAACAACTCTTGTTTATTTGTTATAAATTGTTTTAAACATTAACAGACTTCTTAAAGATCTGCTAACAGAAGAAAAAGAAGAGTGTAAGAAGTTCTGCAGAAAACATTCAAACTCCATAGAAAAATTACTTCTTAAAGCTCTTAGAACAAGTTGCTTGGCTTCTCAAGCGGAAAGACTTAAGTAAATTAAAATTATTTACTTTATTTAATGTCGCAATAAAATAATGTTATTTAGGTGTTTAAGAATCCTTATAGAGTCTCGTCAAAATATCACCGTAGAAGATAAACTTATAATAAAAACGATTCCGGAAGCGGTAGTATCTTATAAGGATTTTTCATGCAAAAAGGAAAATATTTCCCAAGAACTTATTACGTTGATTGGTGATCTTTATCAGGTACATTTACAGTTTAATAGGTAAGTGAATGTATCATCGAAGAGTTTTTTTCTTCTAGAAAGAGGACAAGTTAAATGACTTTGTCGACATTGTCATGGTTGGTTTTGGAGGCGATCAAGCCTTAGTTACCAATACGATTCTTGCTTTGAGAGCAATTGTTCAAAATCTAACAGGGAATCTTACAGTCAACACTTTGGAGTTTGTTCTACAGCAGGTATTAGTTTTTCTCGTTCAAAGGAGTCGGCAGGAAGCAGAGGCTGCTGTGATATTTTTGATTACATTCACAAAAGTGCTTCCATCGCCTTTGGTGGCAAATCATTTGGAAACGATTGTAAGTAATTAATTAAGCAAAAAAAAAAAAAAACATGAAACTAGAGTTTATACTTTATTAAAATATTAGATGAGATCCTTGTCAGCTATGGTGCCGGACACAAAACGCTATTGCCGTATTCAAATTGGTTATCTGCTAAAAAAGTTGTGCAAAAAATTTACAGCTGAAGAACTTATTAAGCTAGTACCTGGGAATGATGAAACAACACACAAACGACTCAAGAATATCAAGAAACAACTAAGGCGAGAAAATCGCAAAAAGGAAGAAGCTCGTTCCGACGAGGAGGACGGTGATTCAGAAGGCGAATTAGTTGGCGGATTGGAAAAGAAGAGTGTTACAATTGACGATATATTGGCCGATTCAGATTCCGATTCCGATCTGACTGATAATGAAAATGAAGCCCCGAAAAAGACTAAAAAGAAGCCTACATCGAAAAAAGAGACTTTCATTAAGGAAACACCTGGAGATGTTCTAGATTTGGCTGATGTTAAGGCAATAGGGAATATTCTGAGTATGAACCATAATAGTATTTTATGATCTCTTTTTTGACGTTCTATTATTTTTAGCCGACCGACCGAGTACAAGTCAAACTTCCACAGGAGGTAAAAAGCCTAAAGACAAAAATAGAGGTTTTAAAATGACTGAGGATGGAAGACTGATTATAAGTGAAAAAGGAATGGAAATGAGTGGATCTGAAGAAGACGATGATAATGAGCCTGACGACGAGAAGAAGTCTTCGAAGAGAGCCTTAGTGGAAGAGAGCAGTGATGGTAAGAAACTTAAGTTTGTTAAGATCAGGCTGATTCATGTAAGTTCATTCATGTAACTAGATGAAGAAATGCCAATGGTGCAAAGTCGTAAACGAAGAGCAATGGATTCTGCTAGCGTTGCTACTTCTAAAACGATGAAATCCAGTGCAACAAGTCGTTACACAGCAGGAGGAAAAGGAATTCACCGACCTGTTGCTGCATCTGTAAAATCTGGATATTCTGCATCCTCGAAAAAATCATCTATGTCGAAAGGATTTGGTACTGAGTATTCATCATCTAAAGCTAAGGGAGATATGAAGAAGAAAGGTAAAGCCGATCCGTATGCTTATATTCCACTTAGTAAGAACACTCTTAACAAAAGGTAAGGTTACAGTTGCGATTACACAGAACGTTTGTTAAAAATTGTTAAATTCTTTACAGAAAACGAGCAAAAAATGCTGGACAGTTTAAGAGTATCGTAAGAGGGGCACGGAAAGGGGCTTTTCAAGGTGTTAAGAATCGAGTTCAGAAGAATTATAAGAAGTAATGTTTTTATGAATTGATGAAAAATAGACGGCTGTTAAGGATTTGTAAGAATTTAATTATGTGTTTATACTTTTAATCAATTTAAAAATATGTCTTTTTTTTTAATTATTAATTTCCCTGAGGGTCAATAGGCATTAAATTTAAATATCGTTCAAATTATCAAGCCTATTTATACAATAAATCTCATATTACTTAAATCTCAAGAACTAAAATTGCCTTTCTATATGAGTGTATTTCCACTCACCATTAGGATCAGTAGTTTTCATAGTCTCTTCGTAGAAGTCCATTTTATTGGACCAATCAACTAAAATTACTGACCTTGTTCTGCTGCCATATCCATGCTGTAAATCTTGAACACATATTGAACTTAAATTTTCACCCCATTGCGGGGCACGACGTAAAATCTCACTATCTGGCCAAAAATGCCTTTTCATTTTTAAGAGATCCATACATTTATCGACTAGAAGTTCTTTCTTTTCTACACTAGAACATTCATCAACGATCCTTCCGAAAAGCTCATTCCCTGCCACTACCTTTTGAAATGGGGTATCTGGGGGACTATTACCGAATCCATGCGGCTTACATTCGAACCACGTTTTAATACCAACCGGGGCATTGCTACAGTGAAGAATTTTTGCCTCTTTATCCCTGTAAATAGAAAATAAAGATGCCTCTCAAAACATATGTTTATTAACTTACCTAATATCAACTGATACAAAATTAAAAGAGTTATACAGCGTAGGATCTGCAATTAGTTCCTTGCTGTAGGATTCATTTGTCTTGTCTCCCTTAACATAATCAACAACAATTGGTCCTCTTCCTTATGGGGAACAGAATTGTTAGAAAGCGAATTAAAACTCCATATTCTTACCTTTTGCGTTTGCTCTTGATTTTTCACCGGTAACGTTAAGTAAAGCACCAACTTTAATTACTCCATTCTTACCACTAATGGCCAACCAAGTTCCACCTTCCCTACCGGGCTCCATATCAAGGCCTGGAATTGCACAAATGGTTTTAAATAGAAGTATATTTGTTTTAAATTTGTTTATTGTTTGCCTGTAAACATACAAACTGACCTCCATAAACGTACGGTGCGTCCACCCATTGTGCTGCTGATGCAGCAGGTCTAATAAAAAATTCGTCTCGATTCGATGCAAGAACTAGACGATATCCTCCAGGAACTGGATTTGGATCAACGTAAAGAAAAAGTATACACATTTTCCACGGTTAGTACTGAAATATCAAAAGGTAAATAAAAAAACAAATAATAAAAATATCTACGTAATTGGACTTCAAAAAGTTATAGGAGAATTAATTTTATTGACAATAGTCTTGTCTTTAATACTGAAAAGAAACAATAAAACTCTGATTACCCTTTGACCGAAGTGTTTAGTAGAGCTTTGCTTTAAGAAGAACATAATAGTGTTTCTGTGAAGTTGATTTATAGATCATAATTTGTGAAAGTTAAATGCAGCAGTTCTGTTCTTCAGTTAAAAGCAAGGAAAATTTTTTACATTGTTCTTGTAAACAGAAAGAATCCTTAAGTTTAGGAAATGCATGAATTTATCATTGCTATAATAAATAACGACCAAGCGAATGATACCTTGCAGCACACCAAAAGAATAATTTTTGTTGAAGAGCTATAAATTAAGCCATGTGTTTTGTAATTTATTGTGTTGACGGAATGACCCTACAAGGTCCTGACAATGATTTCAAGATTTCAAAATTGACATGATAAATTCATGTTAAAACATATCAGCAAACAATACAAAAAACTGCTATTAAATACTCGGGAAAAACAAGCCTACATTTTTGTAGTTTTTAGTTTTAGCTCTAAAAGTTATAAAAATGCTTTAACTCGTTTAGAAAAATTTACTTAAGTATTAATTGATAACTATTCAACGAATCACGTAATGCGACAGACAAAATGACTAAAATTTATAATTTATGTCTCAAGTTAACTTATGAACCATATTATAATAACACTTTCATTTAAATTCGTTGAGTAGTTTTAACATAATAAAGTAACAAACAGTCAGGCAAATAACGAGCCTTTAATTGCTATTCGTGAAACCAAATCAAGTCAAAATTGATTTAGTGAACTTTTGGAATATGTGATTAGGTTTACTACAAGCTGATAAAAATGTAGGACTTTTCTCTTTGGTCCATCCGTTACAGGAAATCATTATTTAGCAACAGCAAAACGATATCTAAAAATCTGCACCATTAATTCCCATGATTTCCAAGTTTTATATATTTATTTTTAAATAATTAATAAACAATTAGTGAAACGTTTTATGGTTCAAGAAGTCAAGCGTATTATGATACTACAGAGAAATTGTGATAACAATATTTCGTTTCAAAATGGGACTTTTAATATCTTAATGTAAGAAAAGAAATCATAAGTTTCGAAAAAGCAGCACCGCCAGCTTTCAATCAAGGCAAACAAAACTTCCGGCGTTACAAAATATAACCAAAAGTCTTCAGTGCCTCTCTAATTTAGTTGAACTTAGCATTTTGCCGCGGTCAAGTCTCGAAGGACGCATTCCAATCACGACAAACATGTTGCTTTACAATAGCCCAGGTATATTCAGTATTTAAAATAAATTGGGTTCCAAAGAGCAAAAGATGAGCCTTGTCAGAGATAATACAATTTAATTAACGTACATTGATTACTGATTTGCATCGTATCAATTCAATTAATTAATTGCATCTTAAAATTATATTTAAGACCAGTCTATCCATTGCACTTGCCTGGCCCAATTTTTTGAGTACGGCAAGGACACTTGATAATGGTCAGATTATTCACCTGATTTCTACTAATCCTACTCTTCTACTTGAATTAACTGAACTACCAAGTGGCGTGTTTTGTTAGATTTTTATTTTTTCACTACTATTCCACGCGAATTTTATAAAAAGACTAAATTAAAAAGTTGCCGCCTTGAGAGCTTTCGGTCTACTGAAACCTTAATTACTCCGGCTCGATGACTATTTTAATTTCGGGGTCGCGCTTCTCACTATAAGTGCTCTCAGTGTGCTTTATCAGCTTTAGCAAACTCACCGGATTTCTAGAACAAGATAAAGTGGAAGAGATATCGCTACCACCTTCCCTAAGCAGTACTATTATTAATGGTAGCATGGTCAACATTGCATATCATAAACTGTTGCTGTTTACATTTCTTATTTCGAAAACACAACAATAAATTGCCTCGTGGTCTGACTACTGGACTTAAAACTTTTCGATGACTCGCTATTTTTCTTTAGTAGACCTGACGACGACTCGGCTACCAACTATGAGGTACTTTCCTCCACTTGACTGATAAATAAATAGTGCGTTAATATCATTCTGTTATCGGTAACATTTTTTGTTTATCTTTTTTTTCGCTTATGAGGCGGATAACGTCCTTATAATAATCCCCCTCGAGTATTGTTAGCCGCTGTTGCTATCTAAACACGTTTACTAGCAGATTGCTCCATTAGCAGTTCCAACGCTACAGAATATTTTTAAAGCGATGTGTCCCTGAAACAAGATCGTTATCATTTTCTTCATTCCATGTCTTAGAGCACCTCTCTGGCTTTTGCATTTTACGCACGATTATCACCAAGCATTTTCTTTGTTGTAAGGTTTTTTTTTTTAATTATTTTTTACATTGGAATTATTATCATCGATGGAAAATACATATTATTTGAGGGAACGACGATAATACGATATAGTGTGTGATTTTGATAATCTAGATAAGGGTAATTAGCTTTTATTTAATCAAGGCTTTAGTCAGTATCTATACCTTAAAGATATGGTGTCTATGTGATAATTCCTATATAAAATTCTACCCCTGACAAACTAAATGGTCATCTTAAAAACAAAACCAACAAAGTTCAGACAGCTGCAGTTAAAACGTTATTTGCCTCTTAAGTTTATGTGTATATTAATGTATTATAAAGTAAAAAAAAGAAAAAAAACTATGCATACGCCGTCGAATCCAACGAAAAGTTTATAAGGGGTTCAGCGTATTTATAGTTTTGCTTAGGTGGCACAATATTTGGATAGAATATAAAGAAGCTTTCGTGCAATTGGCTTTTTTACATCTAGAATAATTGAATTGTTAACACCACCCATGTCTGAATCATCAACTCATCTGTTGAAACATGAAAACCGTGACAGCATGAATTGTAAGCCCTTCAATAATACTTTCAGACCATCAGTCATTCGTCCCCATTCGGTTTTTACTCATTACTTTCTTTTCAGTAATTCAGAGAAAAATTTGAGGACAGTGGTCTGAGGGTAATTTTTAAATTTAATTTATTATTATATTTATAAAACCTGTTCATAAAAAATTCGGAAAACGCATTGAGCCTGAAGGTGAAATTGAATTCTTTTATCATCTATTTTATAATTAAATAGATTCTAATAGTTCTTGGAGAAGCTTAAAATATTTTTCGTATACACCCAGAAGAGTTAAGTTTGTAAAATACTTTGGGAGAAAAATCCTATATTATTAAATTAGCAATTCTTATTTATATGTAATTGTTACGAAAATCACGGATTAGGGGTTTTTTGGGTCTAGAAATCAATTTATCAGGGTCTCATCTTCGAGAAGATTCATTTTTAGTTTTTTTTTTTATTTTGTCAACATTTGTCTCTATCTTTATGTCAGGAAATCAGCTTTCATTAAGAAAATTAGACAGGAGCGTTGCATTAATGAACAAGCCGAAAAAAACATGACATAGTCTGTGAAAAAATTATTTTACCTTGCATGGCTATTTTTCGACGGCTTGGATCCCTGATTCCTTTATCACAATGACGTCAAATCCTAATTGTCCAGAAATAAATGTGCATAATACTTCCGAGCAAAGCTCGGTCGTTCAGGTACTAATTTTTAAAATATACAAGGAAAAAATTTGTGAAATAAAATAATTACAGAAAATTATAAATATTATAGGCTGTGTAGAAAATGTCGTAATTAAATACGTTTTAAAAGTAGTATATAAATTGAAATTTACTTATATATGAATATTTTATATTTTAGTTTAAATTGACTTCTTCAGATAGATCAACTATAAATTGTAAAACCCAAATATTTACATATAATTTATTAAATTATAATTATTAAATTAAATACGACCATCTAAAACAACAAACTTGAAATGATCAAATAGCAAAAAAGATGTTTGTACATAACTTCTTTAATTAGCAATAGATTTTAAATGAAACGTAATGGGGAGAAGAGATACAAGTCAATTAAAAGAGTTAATTTAAATTCAATGAAATACAAAATGCCAGAATGCATCACATCCGCTAACACAGAAAATATAGGCGTATATATTCAAGCAAAAGGATTAATGGCCATACGTTGGCTCGCATATAGTGGCCGACGCATGATAAAGCCAGTTTATTTAATTCTAAACTGCACCGTACAATGTTTGTATGAAAGAATCTTACGCCTATTTTCGCCTTAAGATTAATAAAAGAAGAAATATCTGCTAACTTCTACGTACATTTTATCAGTATCGTTTCAAGTCTGAGACGATGGTTTGTTTTGGTTTTATCTCCTCGTGCTATTAAACTCGTATCGGACCGATCACGTTGCCGCAAATACAAGGACAATAAAATTACACACTGTAAGTATAAGTCTTCACAACTATCTGCGTCTTCTTTCAGATACTTATTGATGCTAAAGTAAGCGAGGCGTATTGTATATTAACGCTATGGACAGCAAAAAGTACGACAAAGGAGTATGAAAATTGCCTCTCCTGTACTAGCAGTGGGGCGTTCCCCCCCTTAATGTGAAAGCACTGGATAGCACTTGCAACAATTGCATCGCACATTGGAGCTCTTAAGGAGATAATTCACATAGAAGAAGAACCATCACAAAAGCAATCTCACGTGGGCGCTGGCAAAAGATGTTTACCAAAAGCAATAAAAAAATTACACGTATCGTCTATACCGGGCTATCGAAACCAACTCTTTTCCAGATGTAAGTATAAACTCTTGTCATACTGTCGAAGTGTAAAGAAAGCGTACAGCAGGGGCCCACTTTGTTTAGAGATCCACACCAGTCCCACCAACGAAAAAAATAAAGTGTATAGACGGGTCTCTCATGAGAGCGTTGCTTAGTCATGCTTATAATAAAGAAAAAAATTTTTTGATAAGACCTGCTATATCGCGCAAGACCGGCTGCAGTCTTGCTTTATTCAATACTATTACATGCTCTCTTATTCCGGCACAGCCGGGCACCTCACATACACCATACATTGGCTACCATTTTTGGTATGGGTTTTGTCCCGGGAAATATAACCGGGAGTTGTAATGCTCTCGAGGCGTGTAACGCCTATCATCTCTTTGGGGCCCCTGGTGTGCTGCTCCTCAATAGCTGCTATCTTGGTCGGTACCGACGTCGGACACTCGTCTGTTTTGCATTTCGTACAGCCCAGCGCCCCAACATACAACATGTGTGAATTACTGTTGAATAAAAAAATCGAATCATGTCGCAATTGTGCTAAAAAATTTCATTAGCTTTGTTGTCATATTTCCTACTTGGCGCTGAAATTGCTATTGGAAATTCTTGAAATAAATGAAGCTAGTTGTGTCCAAGTACTTCTACTCGTCTACAAGAAAATAAATTATTAAATTCTCTTAGACTGATAACTCGTTGTGTTCTTTAAATCAAACTTTTTCTGGTCTGTCTTTTTAACTTATAAAGTTGTATATATATATAATTTTTAAATCTCAATTATTTTGAAAGTAGAAATAGAAGAATATTTTACCATTGTTGTCCTTGCCTTAAGTAAAACCAAAACTATGGACTTTTCTTCTTCGTCAGCACTAAAGGAGCACACTGGCGAAGTGCCAATAGATGATAATAGTATCTAGAATGTAGACATCAATTCTTTTTTAGAGATACGGAATTTTAAAGGTTGTTTGTAGTTAAACAGAACGAGAAAATTGAGAACACCAAACTTAAGTCCCTCAGCATATATGAGAAAATATTTCAGCGGGGTGTATTTATCCAACCCAGAAAATTATTTTCTTAAAATAATACCGAAACTGTAGATTTTAGCGCAACTCAAAAAAATATTCCTAAATAGAGTCCGTGTCAGCTAAAAACGTTCATTAGTCATTATCCTAACCTTCGAACAGGACAAAGGTCTGAAAAGGATCACATATCCACCACTTTAATAAATTAAATATATAAAAATTCGGAAAAATGGCTAAATGTCGAAAAGCCTTGTATAGACAATGAATAATGGAAACCTTTCCTTTTAAGCTCTATCAGATGACCTTTCTCAATGTGAAAGTAGCCTACAAACTAAACGCATGGACATAACAAAAAAATAATAATTAAATTGTTTGTGTAGTTCAAGAGAAATGTTATTAATTTTTTCGAACATTCCCTCACAAAATACAACTTTTTCTACTTGAATCAAAACAAGTTAATCAACTGAGAAGAATTATACAAATAGAATTCACGAACCATCAATCCTCAGTGCCCATCTTTTTCATTATCCTAATGAACTATCTTTCAAGAATACTCAAGCTTTCGTCTAAATATTTGATTTTTGGCGACAATCTTATCTTCATAAGTGGCAAAAAACTATCCGACCAATCATCCAAAATGTTTAGATAAATTTGATCAATATAGCAGAAAAAAAACAACAGTACATCAAATCACACATTCAGTAAGTAAAATTATAATTGTGATATTTAAAGAGTACATCTTAATTTTGGTAAAACTTTAACATGGCATTTAATAAAATATTACATTGAAGAAATCCCATTAAGGAAACTTAAAGCATATCTTTTATCATCAAATTTACCAAATCGTAGTTGAGATCTTAAAAGGAACTTTAGGGAACCTTATTACTAAAAAATGCACTTCAACAAATATGGAATATGTTTCATTAAAAAATAAAAGAAAAATTGGAAATCTCAATATAACAAAGAATTCAATTGTTTATCTCGTTCGTATAAGCAAAGTTCAGACATTTTTGTATGTGTTCAAAAATATGTAAATCTGAAAATCAAACAAGCTTGAAATTTAGTTAAGCTTCAGGCTGCCTAAACCAGTCAGTTCCCTTCCCCCTTTCGATACCAAACTCGTCCTAGATTTAAGGTTTTTTTCAACGACACCTACAAGTCCTATACGAAATTATTCCTAATGTATATTTTTCCGTTTGTTAGGTTAACTACGAGCTGAAGAAATAATACTCATTAGACCCGAAGAACTTACTTTTCTCATTTTTAAGTGTTTAAAGAACTAGCAGAATGCTGGATAAAATCCTAAACTCGATTTAGAGTTTTAAATACTTCAAACTTGAGTAACTTGAAATGATTTTTTTTCCTATAATTTAATAGTATAGTAGAAATTTATATTCTTTAAATAAATCCTATCATAACCATTCCAATGAAACTACTTTGTGTCCTTATCAAATAGAAACTAATGAAAGCATTAAATCTTTCACAAAAAATATTCCTTTAATTTATTTAATAATTTGGTTAAAAAACGGTAAAAAAAAAGTAGGACAAATTTTTTGTAATTATTCTTAAGATTTAAACGTCTTTATTAATCTGTCTCCCATCTCCCTTTCAGCTTCAAGGAATATCAATTAATTATTATTTAAGACCTCAAGAAAATCTTTACTTAATTTACACACAAAAAACTGGCAACTGTGTATAGTACAAGTTGGAGCAGTGATTTTTGCAAGGAAGCAACAAAAGCAGCAACACCGGGGCCCCCAATAGACGACAACGGCAGCCGGAGGAGCCGGAGCCTTTCAAGTAGGTGTAAGAGGAACACGTTTTTCTTTAGGCCCGTTTTCTCTCCCGGATAGAGTGACTGCACGACCACGATGATGACGATGAGACAAAATATTCATACAATCACCATCATCATCCAGCCGGGGCCGGACAGATTTATAGGTTTTGCATCAGTATGATCGTATCGAAGTTAAAAGCCACCAGTCCAGGCCAGGCCATACTATAGAAGAACTGCGCAGGCGAGGAAATCTCTCGCGGAGGCACACCACACGTTGTTTTGAAATAACAAGAAGTAACTTCCCAGCAGTAGCCCCCAGTACCCAGTTTTGCGATGGTCGTGCCTAGTGTCTTCTGCAAAGTTGCAAACTAAAAAAGTGATTGATTTGATATAGAAAAGATATAAAAAGGAAATAAAAAAAGTGTTTTGCTTGCATTTATTACTACATTCAAGTAATTATAGAAGGGAGGAGATTGATCTTCCTGCTGCTTATGTTTTGGAGGACCATCTGAAGTAGTCGCGACTAAGATTTTTTTTTTTTTTTATTTGAAGAGTGAACTCAAGAGATTCGGAAGGGAGAACGCGTTTTATGCATAATCGAACATTAAAGTTGCACCTTTAAATTACCTTCCTTGGTGAAGAAATACCGGAAAAGTGTTCCGGCGTTTCGGGCGCAATTTTTTTCCACCTAGTAAGTCTAAGCTGAGCGGAGCGTGGAGTGTGAAGAAATAGCGTCTCACAGAAGTCCTTCTACCCAAGAGTAGTTTGCATGTACGTAGTTATATTGTTTTATACTAGGTTTTTATATCAATCGAAACTATTGTCTAGTATAAGTATCTTAGTATCTTGCTGCTGGAATCCCTTTTATTGTTTGTATATATTTCGTTAAAATCATGCCACTGGTACGGCTGTTTCTTGTGCCTTGTATAAAATTCGAAGGTACAACGAAATGATGTCAGGCAAGCAACTATCGGCTTCCATAGCGCCTGCGTTCAGGGTACAACTCTCCAAAAAGCCTAGAAGAGGCAACGACACCTTCCTCACCTTCTTTCGTCGACGTGATTGTTTTGGCTCTGCAATTTTCTTGGTGTTGGGCATTTTGTGGTGGCATGGTGTTATGTGTGTTCTTATTCTTTGGGAAAATATAAAGCATGCCAACCAAGCCGACAAACAGCTGAGCATGGACGTTGGAGAAATAGCGTTCATGCAGTCTCACTTTTTCAATCTATTCCTCCTACCTTTCGTTTCTTTCAACGGTTGATTTTTGGGGCCTACCACCACCGCGGACAGAGAACGTGCTCCGGGAGGGGAATTTCGCGTTTTCTAATTGGTTTGCCATGGTAGGCATGAAACGGTGACAGGTATTTTTATCTCTGATACTCTACTAAGAAGATCCAAAATAACGGGCTTGCGCCAACAAGAAGCAGTTCCATGCCCGCATAAAAGGCATGGCAAGTTCACGTTGCCGTCGTGTTACCACGTACCAAGGGAGAACGCACCGTGCACAGCATGGCCGTGTTGTAACCGAATGTCACGTCGCCGCAAGTACGTAATTCTGAAAGTTTTTTTTTCTTATATAGCTTGATAAGGGTCTGAAAACGCAATATTCAGCACAAATCCTTCTCAAAAAGTGGAGGGTGTCAGGCTTGAAGACATAGCCAGAAGGGTGATAAGCAAAATCCTCGTGGGCATTCTGGGACTCCCGTATCCAGAAATGCTGCATGAAACGCCACTTTCTCGGCGACGTGACAAAATACCATGAGGTATGGCCTGATGCCTAGGAAAAGTGCAATCAAGTGAAAACCTGTTCCGAGAGCGAGAGATCGACACCATCGATGTGGGTTAGTAATACTTCTTTAACCGCACGACGCGCGACAGACGCTGCTCCCCCTTCCCAAAAAGATTCTTCGCGGTGGTGGTTGTCCAAAAAAATTTCAAAGACTAGATAGACTAGTAGCTTTGAAAAACGGTTAATCCATTATTAATTCTGGACAGGCGGAGTTTGTTATCATCTTCTAAATATGAATTCTTTGCTAAGAATACCTCGAAATTAATCTTTCCTTATATTTATAATGAAACGCACGCTTGTTATCTCTCCTAATAGTTTTACAGCAAGGAGGTATGAAACTCATCTATTAACTTGAAATTTGGAATAGTTATAAAACTCTGACCCTATTTCAATTCTAAAAATCAGAATCGAAATACTGCTATTTCCTGACTTTTGTGGGCACGATAATGTACAAATACTCAGACAAATAGAAAAAAATATTTTAATATTTATAACTATCTTAAGCAGACAGTAAATATTCTTATAAATTATTAGAATTGAATGCAAATGCTAAAATAAATAGCAACACTAAAAAACGCCATGATTGACAGACAGAGTTCAGTTGCAATCAATTTTATAAACATTCGGCAAAAAATATGTTTTTATGAATTATATTTAAAAGTTTTTATTTTAAAGTTTTGAAAGAGTAAATTATTAATTTCTAAGTAAATTATTAATTTCAAAAATATAGTGTTGTTAAATATTACGAGGCCCCTTTTTGTGCTTTAACTTTCATATGATAACCTCACCTGGTCAATTGGAATAATTAAAAAATAGTCTAATTTTTGAGATTTTGAAAATAGCAAATTGTATAACTACTCCATTATACCTATATTTACTAAATTGAGAAAGAATAATACGTTAACTATTTACAAGGAAATGCCTTTTTTTTTTAAACGTGCACATTTCTATAATACATTCAGGTCTAATTGTGACACACTCTGCTGTATTTTAAGAAAATATTCTAGTAATATAAATATAATAAATTAAAATTATGGAATATATTCCTGAATAAATACATTGCGACTGTTTTTGTCTTCTTTTTGACTCAGGAAAGTGGGACTCACCCATAAAATGAGAAAAGCCGATTGGGGCGAAATCAATTCCATACGTAGACGTAGAGTTAGTACTAATAGAATATTTTCAATATTAGATTTACGCAAGTGCTAAGGGCTTTGCAGAATTGAAGAAAATGCGTCTGCAAGCACAAGATTGCCACAATTTGGGTTTTTACCTTAGCATCTCGCAACGAATCTGAAAGTGTACCGGAAACCGCAAATAGAACCCGGTTGTCGAAATTGTTTCGATCGGGAAAATAATAACTCGCCGCCTTTATTATACTTTTTTTCTTTAATTTTTTTCCGGCGAAAAAAATTTGCACTCGGTGTTTTTAGTGCGCAAGCGCAGAGAGCGTTTGCAGACTGAGCGTGGTGTGCTGTCTTCCCAAAAATATTTTCATTGCCAAACGCTACGAAGTGTGGATACGGAAAACCATAATCAAACACTTAAGGCCCGAAAACTGAAGAGAAACCTGAACAGACATCGGATAGAGGGTTGACGACGACTCACCTGGGCGACGGCCGACGACACAGGATGGTATTTTTTTATTTTGTGCCGAAAATGGTCCCCGAGAAGAGATGGAATCCGTCGCTGCTTCGATTCTTTTTTCTTTTATTATGACAACGCTATTTTAAGTGAATATTGAAAGAGTCCCAGCAGCAGCGCGATTGTGACCATTGCTCCCACGTACAAACGACGACGGCCTGCACTTCAATTGTGGTAATTGCAGTGGGAATCGGAGGAGCTGCCGCCGTGTGTACTCGAGGTTTTGACGAGTCCGCTTGAGAGACTGGAAAATGGGTTTCAATTACCACCACAAGTCTAATTGGATTCTTTTCAAAACAGAACCGGACGCCATGTGAGAGCGGCCGATGACAGCAATACCCCACCACACCGCCATTGGTGCGCTCTCTTGCGAACATTTGGGCCTATAATAATTTCCCCTCCCTCACGTTGTCAAGCGACTACTTTCTCCCTCTCTGGCGCATTGGCCCAGAGCTGAATTCTAGAGAGACATGCGTTTTTTTGCTACTACGCTATCAGATCAACGTTGCTCGCTCTCTCTCTCTTCCGCATGAGAGAACAACGCAAGGAGCACGTGATCAAAGCGCACCGTCTTATTGGTTGACAAAACATTGTGAACACGTGAGCATGACACACCGTGTCCGAGAGCTCTCCACACGTCAAAACTGCTGCTGGCATTTCTCTGTAGTGGACTGATATGACTAGTGTATATTGAAATCACCGAGCCAAATAAGAAATTAAATTATTTTTCTGAATTCCTTGAAAGTGGTGCAATCGTGCAAAAGCGAAACGAGCTCGACGTCGCCGAAAGCCTGATCGCTGTTGAAACGAACGTTATATCTCCTTGCTCTAGCCGTTTTACTGGCGTTTAAATTCAGCGGTTTTAGTGTTGCTGCGAACAGTTCGGAAATTTTTTTTTATTTTGTATTATTTTTTTTTTATTAGAAAGTTCTAGTGAATGTGCTGAATTTTGGAAAATCCCCCAGGAGATAAGGTCGGTAGGATGATGCTATAATTATTGATTTGTAGTTTCCTCTTCGTAAGCTGTTCGAGAGGTGTAAATTTGCTTGCTCTACTGCACCCCATGAAAATCGGCGGCCCCTTTGTGCGAAAAATTTCAACGGACGACCATAAGAAAAGTGCTTGTGGTGTAGGTGTGCGTGTATCTTTCCCCAAAAATGTGTTTGTGTGAGATAGGTGGTAAATAGCTCACTGTTGCCATATTATGAACTCACTAAGTGGAGTCTGCAATTATTTGCTTTTGCCGGCTGATTTGTGCTGAGGTCCCGATTCTACTCAGGGAGGCCCGTCTAGGATTCGTTTTTTGAGATCGTGATGCGACCGCGTAAATTTGCTGTTTTTTCTCAGTTGGATGGTATATCGCAATACCGTTTGAATGTGTGCGAAGGTGTTTGCATTTGCAAGAATAAAAGCGTTCCCGCATGCTTATACATACGCGCCCAGCCGTAGTGTCATACGCGCGTTCCACTTCTCACTCACACACGTCCACGCCAATCCGACCCCACCGAATAGAAAACCTGCAGCTCTCACGTAATCCTCCTCGCATTTATACACAGAAGCGTTGCCAGCACGTATACGGCGTTTAAACGAGCCTCCCCTCCCCCTGTTGGGTGAGAAGCTGAAAGCAGTTCCACACTACGTGAATATGTGGGATATTGCTTCCTTATCTGGTTCTGTTGCTAAATCTCTGGCTAAAAATAAATTTGCAGGAAGAAAAAAAAAGTCAATTTTATATCGGTTAAAATGTGTCAGTGCTGGAAAACGGTCAAATCGCCGCATGAGGCGACGGACGGAGAAAAAAGACTTCTGCGCGCCAATTAACAAAAATCCAGACAAAGAAAGTCGAAAGTAATCGACGACGTGCGCTGGCCAGACCCCGCCGCCGCAATGGGTGACGTTCCGTTTCCGGTAATATTTACTGCAAGCGTTTTCCCTGCGCAGCATTTTTTTATATTTTTGTATAGATAAATTTCTAGAGACTTGCTCAACTCCTATATATTCCTCTTTTATATTACACATGCTAGAAGAACAAAAAAAAAGAAAAAAAAAAAATCACAGGTCTAGCAGAAAAAAAATACGAAAAGAATATCTTCTGGCTTAGCACAAAACGGAGAACTGCCGTCATTTAGAAGCGGTTATCTCGCGCAAAGAAAAAGAGAAAAAGGAAGCAAAAGTAATAATAATAAGTCGTAGCGTTTATAAACAAATGCAAAGCTCTTCGGACTGGCCATTTTTAGCGAGTTCGATGGACTGTTCTACACACGTATGCTATGCATGAATTCTAAGCGGTCGAGCAACGTCGACAAGCCAGAGGAGAGGGAAAAAGGCTACTGCAAGTTTGACCAGGGACGGTCACTAACTTTTCATACACACGACATTAGCGACGTAATTGGTGCATGCAATTTAGGCTGGCTTTTGTTTTGCTGTCGACGCTACGACCTGAGCTCTCCTTAAACGTGATCCTTTCTCTGCGACACTATCTGCTAGCATAAACTTGCAATCCGTTGCTTGAAATTAAAATGAAATAACAAGTATACTTAAAAAAGTAGAATAAAACGAATATCAAGCTGCTGCTTATATGGAAGCTACGCTTAAAAAGAAAGAATTGCTAGAACCAATTTGGATGACGATATACTTAGATTTCATATTTGAGATATACAATTCCATACACTACAGCAAACGTGCATCACATGTAAATTATTCAGCGGGATTTTCTAGGAAATATACGCCTACTCATCTTTGCTAGGGAAAATAAGGATATTGTGAGATTATATCTTTTATCGAAACAATTATACAGTGGAAGAAGGAATAAATCTATAAACTAGAAGGATGCAGTAAATATTTTCTAGAAAATGAAAACTAAATCGATTCGGAAAACATTACTTCATCTAGATCTTAATTGACCGATATGGTCCATTATTTAATGCTGCAGTAGGAATCCATTAACTCGGGAAATTCCCGAGGATGCATAAGAGGATGATTCGATTGTACTATAATAATTCGTAAAATCAACAGAATCAATTCTTGCATAAAACAAACATTAAAAGTGATTGAAATCGATATGCTTTGTTTTATATTGTAAGATGTGAGTGTACCTTTAATTGTGATATCCTATTGTTTGAGACGGAAACGAAATTTGTTTATTTTTGAATTGAATAAGGCAATTTATGTGGTTAATAACTTAAAGTCTGCAGTTAGACCTCATAAAGGTGAATAAATGTAACGTAAATGCTTAGAAGAGCTCATTTGGTACAGAATAGGAGAGTAATCGTCTTGTCTGCTGCAGTGTGTATTGGAAGGTTCAAAATTTGTTAAAAATCTTATTACTATCATAAGTGAAGGATGTAGAGGTGTTATAATGTTCTCATGAACAACACGCCCTTCTGTAATGGGACTTGATTTCCACAGTATCTATTCCGGAGAAATGATTAAAATAGTTGAAATCTGGCTATTGGCATGTCATTTGGAGAAATATACCACAGAGATAAAAAGAAGCTTCGAATTGCGTTTATTTGGAACACAGTCGAGTGATAGAGGAGAAATAAAAATCGTTATCTTTGATAATTGATGTAAAAAATGTGAGGTGTTTTTGGATGAAGAACAATCAAGAGGCTTGCTGGAGTGGCTAGCTTTTCAAAGCATGGGTTAAGTACGAAAGATCACTGGAAAATTTCAAGCCTAAGGTTGTCCTAAATGCTCGGGTTACTTATTCAACAATATTTAATTTATATATAGCTTGCGAATCACTCAAATCTTTCCAAATTTATTACTTAGACGTTATTAACCTATGGCTCGAACAGTACGATTATAATACCTTAGGTTTAGAACTTTTCAACCATTCCTTGTATACCAAGTAATTGCAAACAAATCATTTTCGCCAGTAGTGTGTAGTAAAACAGTAAAACAATCATTTTTATTTAACAAATATTTGCTGGGATAGTATTTGTAGTAGAGATGATTCCACGTGAATTTTAACTAAGCCGGTTTAGGGTAGGAAGAGGAAAGTGACAATGCACTGAGAATTACCGAGGTGCATTTAAAAATAACTAAGAAAGCCACATGTTTATTTATTAGTGGTGTAGCTCTACGCTACTAATACCATCTGGTGCATTGCGCTTTTTTAAAAGTAGCAATAAGTAGGGAAAAATGTTAGCAAGCTACAATTATCAAGTTATCACAAATTCACTTAATTTTTTTTAAATTTATTATAACTACTTCTGTGGATACAAGTAAAAAGCTTACTCCTTAATTTGTGTCGAGCATAGCTGTGTGCCTTAAAAGCGATTGTTTGTTTTTGTTTTAAGTGTTCAATATAAAGTGCACATGGGTATAATAATATTGGCTTTGTGAACGGATGAGTTCCTGCACACATTTGCGCAGTATCTCCCATCAATTCACTTAATTACGGAACACTTCACTAGTTATCATCTCCTGGTTCGCAACTTCCATCGGACTGGTGGATCTTGTTTAATACTTGGCTACCATGCCCAGACCACAAAGGCTTGAACTCTCTCTTGGACTCAGCACGGCGGCGACGACGATGGCGATGATGTAAATGATGACGATGCAGCGCAGGAATAGAGAGGACTCCACTTCTGCTTAGTTTTGGTCGGGCCGCTTGGCCTGTTTGTCCGTCATTTGCCCTAGCCTAGCGCTAGCAAGCATAGGAAAGTGCCTTGCGTCGTAGTACACTGCACGCCTTTAGGAATAGGAATGATAGAGATTTTCTCCGCGCGCATACATTCATATTACAGAGCCGACGACGGCAGCGGCAGTAGTAGCTTCGTCGCGCGCCACAGTGCGCTTCTTGTTTAAAGAACGACTGTGTGTTGGAAAAGTGGGCTTTTGATATAAACGAATGACTTTCGGCCTCGTTGTCTTTATTTTATTTACTTTTTTTTTATTTGATAAAAACCAACACAGTGCAGGTCTCCTCCCACTTGGAGCACTTCTCGTGCCGTCGTCGTCGCCGAACACATGGCCGTACGGGGAGCTCCTATCATGACCCATAGAAGCCGCACACGGCACACAACAAAAAACAGCAGCTCTTCGGATCTCAGATATTGTCGTCGGGAATTTTCAGGGGTGGTGTACTATAGAGGCGGTGTGGTGTGTGCGAAATCATACTATGAGCAAACTTTACAGGCCGCGGCTCTGAGGCAAGAAGAATATAATCAACGAAAGTCCAAAACTGGTTTATCGCGAATAGGCCCCTATAGAAAATCTCTTGGAGCTGTGTTGTGTATTTTCTAGACTTGAATCAGCGCTCAATCTGTGATAGGTGTTTTGCGTTTACCCGCTAAATTGGAGAATAAAAAAAGACTAAGCTTCTAAGACTCTGCTACATTGTGTTATTTTATAAATTCCTCAAACGAAAAAAAACGAGTGTCCTCAGATAGAAGAAACAAAGTTAACCGCAAGTTCGACTTCGGTTTAGTTGTTAGCCGGTTAACTTCTCAAGTGCTTTTTTAGTAAACTTTATCGATTTTGTGGATTGGTGTATTCGGAATAAAGCCTATGCATTTACGGGAAGTAAAGTGTGCTAAGATCGTTGTTTCCGCCCCACTTGCTGTTCGCGTCCTTCCAGAATCGGTTTTCATCATTGTCAATAGTGTGCTCCATCAGGCAAGTAGTCTCTTTAGTCTGCCGAAGCGACACCATTGAAGATGAAAGTGGTATCACGTAGTCTAAGCTATTAGTCACTACTAGAGCTGAGCGGGTGCATCGTATAGAAGTGGTGGCCCCCTCATTGTACGTAAAAACCACAGCACCGAAACAGATTGGGAAAAGTTTTTTTTTGGGACCGGTCGTCCGAATGAAGACGACGACAACATAGAGCTCTAGAAACCGATCAATTTTCGCCCATTTGGGAAAGGTGTTTGGTAAGGCATGCTAGTGCTATTGCGCTATTTGACTATGTTGATGACGGTAGGGAAAAAGGCTATCTGGGATGAGAGCATTACTTTTGTTTATGATACGCAGCCATGCTGTCATACTCCAACAACTTGGGGGCAACTCATGAGCTGTGTGGCGCGAGTAGTGGGGCTGCGCTAGCCACTACAGTACACAACCACCACAAAGTTGTGTGCTTCCGCCACATGTGATTTGTTCCCCGGTGGGAAAGCAAAACTGGTATTTCTCACACCGTGGACGATTCGTGCTCACCTGATAACAGTGGTCCGACAGTAGCTAGAAACTCTCTGGTCCGTGAAAGTCACCAATGTTAAAAGGTGTATAATCTGCACAATTTTGTGCTTAAAAACCCATTGATTTCACCCGGGTTATTCACTTCATGTGCAAAACTGGTGCAAATTGAGCAAGGCGACCGATGGCAGCTTTCGTAATTTCCCCTTCTTTTGTTTTCGAGTCGCGTCGAACCGCTGAACACACTAGCAAGCAGCTCGAAAAGGCGACTCTACATCTCAGAATCAATGCGCAATGCGACACAGGCCTCTTTTGTGATGCTAGTGTGTACGGTTCTTTACGTACGCGCCCGGGCCAGGTAACCAGACGAGCTCCCAGCCGACATTATAGTGTGCCCTCCGCCAACGCTATTTGCACATGTTCATCGTTCCTTGTTATTCGTTTCAGGTCTGGGCGCTGCTGCTGAGAAAATGTTTACGTTTTACGGCGTCAAGGAGATGCTTCCGGCCCGCTCCTTGATTTTCCAAATTGATTCGACTACGACGGCTGCTATGTTCTTAAATCTGGAAATGTGTGCTCCACAATGCCGGCAAATATAGCGCGCACTCTTGTCACCAATTTAGGGTTTATGTTTCTCCTTATTTCTCTTTTCTAGCGACATCCACGACCATTCGGGCTATTCCTAGTGCGTCTCTCTTCCTTTAGATTCGGTCATGGGAGAGGTTTTTTTCATTTTTATCAAACAAAACAGATGCAAACAATTCGATTGTGAGAATGTAGTCAAAGGCTATTATGGGCCGTTCTGTTTTGTTCTCTTGCATTGGCACCGAAGGTTGTCCGTTCATGCAAACTTGCTTTTGCTTTTGATATGCGAACCGAAAGGTTCGGTGACGCAAATGCTTTTAATGGATGCGGGAAATCCCAGGAATACGCGCAACCAAAACTGGAAACGCTTTTATTCTTTTAACAATCAATGGATTTCTAATAATGGTTAGGGCTAACTGTAAAATAAATCAATGAATCTATAGGAATGTACCTGTATTATAAATAATTAATTCGAAATTGCTGTAATTTTTCGGACAAAAAAAGTCCTTTTTATGTATGCCATGGTCATTTAGAATTGTGTGTGTGTATGTGTTAACACTGTGGGCTAGAACTTTGATTATTTAAAAAAGGACTATCAACACGCACCGAACAGGAAGGTTGAGATTCGTAAACAAAGGAAGAATTGTAAGTTTAAGAAATAAAAGCGAGTATACCATACACGAATTATTTCTAAGCTTCATTTATAACCCATAAATGCAAAAATTCTCAAGGTCGAATGATGTTATACTAAATATTCCCGTTATTCAACAATCTTTTTAATATTCCTCTCATCAAGTCAACATATGACAGAATTTTTTGGCTTGAATGATTCATCGCGTGAAAATAAAAGAGAAATTATCCAAGAATAAAATTCCAGAAGATATAAAGTCCAGTATAATCGAAAAGTCTAATATTTCACTCAAAGTTCGTCGAACAATCCGATATTTGTGGTCCGAAAATTTGTTAACGGTTTAAAATGTTTGTGAATTTTAATTCTGTGCCAACAAGGAGAAAAAGTTTCCTGTTCTCAAAATATCACAAATATGATTAAAACTGCAACTTTAATTGGATTCTATATTCACAACAACCAGTTTTCAGCGCTACGGAAATGGTGTTTGAAATATACGTAATTTTCTTTTTTCGTTTTACTTCCTTAAATATAAAGATTTATAATTTAAAAACGAAGCACTATTCAAACATCATTTCAGGTGACTATTGACTATATTAATTACGTCTTTAAACTACATTGAAAATTTTTTTCTAAAATACATAAACAACAAATTATTTTCAACATTAGTTTCTGATTTATCTTTAGACTATTTATTTCCATCTGTTGCAGACAATCTCTGTAAAGTTTAGTTTACATAAAAGAAATAAGAATTTCCTTTCTACAAAGTTACAAAAAAAAAGGATGTTTTTAAATAATGTTAGTGTTTTGATTTTTCAAAGCATAGTAGTTATAGATTTAAATTGAATGTAGTGTAGTTCTGTAGCTTATGTAAACAAATAAATTCCATGGCATGAAAAATCAATAATGTGTACGGAATTTAGTTAAAATTGCATGTAAAAACTACTTGCTATATTTCAATAAAGAATTTCGTAACAATTTTTTTTATTACTATTTTTAAAGCGAATACCGAATTTTGAAGTTACTGAAATTTTGTCCTTTAAATCATCTTGAGGTTTTCACTATACCTGCCTCTTAGGAAATCATGTAAAATTACATTAGGAATATTTCAGAGAAGACATAAAATTAAATCGTGAAACACATCCTAAAACCACTCTGTAGAGTTTTGTTTTAATTAAGTAAAATGTCATTCATAATTGAAGACAGTAAATGAAATTACAAATAAAACAGTTCGCAATTATTTGTACCTTGCTTTCGAACGAGTATAATTTTTATTAATCGAATTTAATATTGAAAGCAGTTTTCTACGATGTGCCTGTCAAGGACATATGCATACCTTTTCACGTCTGCTGAAGTACTTAGTCAGAAATAAGAATGATTCACTAAAAAAGCGACAATATACTGTGCAATGAGAAAAGATGCGGGTGAAAGGAAACGACTCATGCACTTGTATTTTGTTTTTTCAATCACCTGCTCTTAACAACAAGACAAAAAAATTCTGCTTGTAGTGTTAACACGTTGAAATTCAACTGAGCCATGTACGTTTATTTTTAAGCAATTTTTTTTTTTCGCAATTAAACCGACTTTACAGACTTTAGAAAATTTCGCTGCAGTAAGTAAACATTGCTAGAGTATCTCGCAGTTTCCTTCTCTTAATTGATTTTACGAAAATTCTTTCACAGCTAGCTAGTGTTAGTTTAATTCTTTCCTTTAGTAGAATTCTAACACTAAGGCTAATGTTCAGATACCATTTATTCTAAGCCAGTGTCGATGTATAATCAGCACACCGGGTATAATTGTGTCCAATGTTGATAAACATTTTCTCCCCGTATAAACTTTATTAAAAAAAAAAAAATTAAAGCTACTAGTGTTGTGGAAAATATCTGTATTTTTAGCCATAGAGAAAAAGTATCACTGAACGTGCTCAGAAACTTATCAGAATTTAATGTACTCTAGATTATTTCGCTTTTTTCGAATAATCACGTTTACTAGTTCTTATTTTTTGCGTCTATATGTAACATTATTAGGCGTGATTTAAACGTAATTAAATAATACTAAAATATGAAGACCTCATCGAATATTTTAAAGAAATAATTTTAGCTATTAATTTTATAAACTTTTTTTTAAACTTCGATAGAATATAGCGTTATTATTAGAAGAAAAGTCATTAAATTGTATGTGCTTCGTAAACTTTCACATATCTAAAATTAATTATTTTAACGATTATTTCCGCTTGTTATTTTTAGTACTGACCTACGTGGTTATTTGCTACTCTCATGAGTTATCTGAAAGAAAAATTGAATTGTTAACTTTGGTAGTGTAAAATTATAGTTAAGTGGAAAACACAAGAAAAAAAAAACATAAATGGTTAAATTATGGCGGTGAAACATGTCCAATAGTGGAAAATGTTCTAAATATAGTTAATTTTTTTTTTCAATTAGGAAGTTTAAATACTGCGGAGATGTAAGGCATACTTATTTTTAGCTTATTCTCAATTTTATTTGCCTAAATTATCTTTTATAACTTTGACTTACCGAAATACTTTTTAAAGAAAGCAAAAAGCCTAGAGCTGATGTTACGCAAGAAGGACAAGTGCGAATCTAGGATTAAGTCAAAGCTAATTCAAAGATTATGGTTTAATTGTAAATCAAAGCATATTTTATTGAATGCTTCCTATCTTTTCATGATAACGTGAAAATAATAAAGTAAATAAAGATCAAATTGTGACAATTATGCAATTTAATGATTTGAAAATAATAAACTAATTTACAATTTATTTTGGCCCTTTAGCAGACAGTGATGTAAGAAAAACAATTCATATGATGAAAAAGCAACAAATATCAGCTACTATTAACCGCGTTTGCTTATGCTAACAGCAGATCTGACTAACGATTTCTGTCGGATAATATTCGAAATATGGCCTAATATAGTACTTGTGTGGCTAGTCACCGTTTTAGTTAAATTTTTGTTTACAAATTTGACCTAAAATTGGTGTTAACTAGTACCCAAGCAGAACTTTGCAGAATCAAATTTTTTTTTTCCTGCAAAGGAACTTTACTAATTTGTATACAAAGTTCCATTGTGTTGCTTGTGTTAAGACAACAATGTTAGCATACAATTCAAACTAACAGAATAAATAAAATTCTTGTTTCAGTAATTTCATACGATGTCATCGGGGTTAGAGACACTTCTCGAAGCTGCTCGATATCTGGAGTTACAGGAACAACAGAACATAGCGCCGTCTCCATCTCCACCATCATCAATTGGCGGTCGTTATCACTTGCAGCATTACAACAACAACAATACCAACATAAATAGCAACAATATAACAGGCGGTAGCACTATCGGCGGCACCAGTGGCGTCTCCGGCAACAACAACAACAACAGCAGGAGCAACAGTAGCTTACGACAGATATCCTCACCTCCTGCTTCCCCAATTTATGCGACACAACCGACGAATGCCACTGCCAACAGCAACAATCACACGGCGGGAATTAATAGGCATGATTTTGCCGAATTTGGTTCTATTCCTGCAGTGACCACACGGAATAGTAGTGAAGGGCGAAATGGTGAGTTAGTTTGTCTACCTCTTTTTTTTTTTTGTTTTTGTTATACCTTCTCTGGCCAGTATTATATTTTTTTCCGTTTGCCGCTTGTTAAAACGCATCATCGTCTATCTTCCTCGGCAGAAAGTAGTATATCACGCTGACCTTGTTTACATCTTTTCGTAAAAGTCACGACATTGAAGAGTTCAAATAATGACAAATAAATGAATCACGGTGGAACGCACACATTTGCGGCTAACCCCTCTCACTCCCACCACTTTTATTAGTTTTTTTTTTTATTAACAATATTATTCAATTTTTACCGCACCATGTGCGTGCCTGATTTCCCCTCTTAAAATAATTTTCTTTCTCAAAATAGTCATTCGCACACACATTTGCAATTAAGAAGAAAATAATACACTAAGAAGCGCCCTCATTCTCATCGAAAAATAATTTTACATTTTGCTGAGCACGTATTTTAAGATTTCTCAATTGCGTTCTACCATACCACTTTAGAGAGTGAGAGAGGATATTACTCTCTTTGATGAGTAAAATTGCACACACTTGCATTTCGAGAGGGGCAGTGGTTTTGTTCATGAGCAATCGTACGGCTTCCGAGCAACAGCCGTTTCCGGTAGTGTGTGTAACAGAAAGTGTTTGGACATATCCAAGCAGCTCTCTCGCGCTCTTGAATGAAGCGTGATTGCGAAAACATTTCCTCAAACAATTCCTTTTCTCTGTCTCTTTTTTGCGTGACTCAATTTGTTTTGTAACGTCGGTCATACAACACAATTAAACACGATTTCAGAATTTTGATGAGAATACCGTGAGAGGGGGAGAGAGCACGGATTGACAAAGAGTAGCATGCTTTATTCCTTTTGGGCCACGTGTTTTCTTGCGCAGTTGCCAAATTTATTGATTAATTCAAACAGATGTCATTGAACCGTTTTTTTTTATTTTGAGTATATTTATGATTGTAACATGTGAAGTATGCAAATTTTTTGTGTACCATTAGAACCATATCGGCTCTTTATGGTATGTTGGCTCGCCTGCTGCCGCCTATGCACAGTTAGTTAGAGACCATCCCCTTCTTATGGCACCGTGAAGATGTTCAAGCGTTTTCTTTCAGTTACAGTCTTCCCTCCCGTAAGTGGAATTTACTGCTCCGGTCTATGTTAAGCTTATGCAACAGCTTTTTTCCAGCTGGTGTGCGAGTGAATTGCTTAGCTTAATTTGGGACGCAATTCGATAAAGCGCGTATGACGCAATGTTCAAAGTACGGGGCCTAAGGGACCTTTTTTCGGCTTATTAACTAGTTATGAGGTATCTTATCTTTTTCTTACTTTTTACTCCCTTTTGGTTAAAACAAAGAATTGCAGGAAGTGTCATCGGTAGCTGGTATTCGAAGAAAAGAAAAATAACTAGCCCTTTTTAAATTGATTAGACGTGCAACTAGTCCGTAAGTTCAGGGTTTAAAAGTAATTCGTTATAGCTTTCCAAAAAAAAACCATATTGAACTTTGTTAGTAAAAATTTGTAGTCTATAGAGAAGAAGAAGACAACGCTTTCTACTTTAGTTTAATTTCTTTTAATTGAGAATACTGAGACTAAACTGGTCAATGAATTATTTTTAATATCGTTCGTTTCTGTTACAGTTTTTACGTCTCATAGCGAATTTTTTAATTAAGACGAAAACTAAAGTCCACAGATCTTACTTACTACATTTTAAGTTTGCTATTTGTAATTTTTGAACACCATGAAAATCTGGAAAAAGAATAGAAATTCTTGTCTCAAATATTTCTTATTTGGAAAAACAAAAAATGTTGAAAATGCTTCACAAAGAGTCTTTTTGCGATAATATTTATTAGAAATCAACATTGTTTTGATTTGGTTTAAGGAATTAAGCCAGGTCTCTAAGTTAACTATTCGCAAAAGATGGACCAAACTGAATGAGTGCATTGTTTGTAATAGCCAACAGATTCTGAACAATGTTTTTGTAATATATAGATAAAGTGGGTTATGAATTAAACTAGGTAGGCCGGTTATTTACAACGCAACTGGGTTGCATTTAGGTACAATTCTAATCTAAATATTTACTGACAACACAAAAAAAACAAATTTGTTACGCATCCTACCTAAAATAAAGTATATAGCATATATAATAATATGAAAGACCAATTGAGCGGATCCTTCCTAAATAAATAGAGTGGTATCTGGAAGAAGCAAATACCTGGAATATTTACGTGTTTATTACTTTATGGGGCTTGTTTGGTTTAACCAGAATTTCATGATCTGACAGTAAACATTTTTTAAATGAAGTGTGAAAAGGACTGAAAAATTTGTCAATTTGTTATTTAATTTTATGGGTGCATGTACGGATACATTGTTTGTTACTAAAACAGATAATTCTACTTTATTATGTTTACCTTAATTACTATTATTTGTTTAATAAAAAGGACGTTTAAGAAATCTCTTAGTCAAATTAAGTATTCTAAAATTATATTAAAGGAAATAAAAGAGATATTTTTAATACTGCTTATTAAAACATTAATTACAGACGTTTTGAAAGTATTGAAAATAATTTAAAAAAATGTTATAAGAGAAAATAATTGTTAAAATGAACTAAAAGCATACTTATTTAAAAAAAAATTAACGGTAAATGTGGGAATGGAATTAAGAATCCAATTTCCAATTTCCATATTGGAATATCAGGAAAATACTAATTGAAAGGAAAAATAATTTAATATTCTCTACACGTGATTCCACACACTTTTTGATTCCCCCTCATAATTTATAAGCAAGAAGTATTTGATGTCTTTAAACGTAAAATTACTTATTAGAAATCTTTGGTTCCTTCCTGTTACGAGCTTTCCCTAGCTAATGTATTTTACAATTAAATGCCAACACCAAGGAAAAATCTTATATAAGTTTGCTAAATAGTTCAGATTTTAAAATGTGACTTTGCAGCGATCTGAAAATGTCGCCATAGCCTTTTAAACTATTTATTATTCCTCTCCTGGCCATGTCCTGCGAAATTTGAATAACATTGTCGGTCTTAAGTAACCGTCTCTCAGCCAGCATTTTTAAATATTTACATTTGGAGCGTGATTCTTTCGTGCAATGCTATTTTTATATAACTCTGTAAGCAACATCAAGTGTGAAGTTCTCGGGATTCTCGAATAGTCCTACAAAATAAATCAAATAATACAATCTAGGGAAGATCAATATCCTCCCAGGGTGTTAAACGTTTGAAAACTCGTGTGTTGCATATTTAGAAATTCAAATTATCCTCAGATCACGATCATTCGGATTTTTTTTATCACTTTTAAAGAGCCTCGCGGTCTCATACATTAAAAGATTCATTAAAAACAATACGAAATTCGGAGATGTTATTTTGTAACTACTTTTTAAGTATTACATTTCAAGCGAAATTAAAAATGGCCCTTATCTCGCAATAAAAAAAGGACAATGTGGCAGTCTATGGCATCGCTGCTTAATGGCCGGTACCTGGACGGGATTCTCAGATGAAATCGATTTGGTTGGAGTGGTAGCAGTAGTCTTTCCACTGAAATATACATGAGATGTGGTGGCAATGAAAAATTCATGTGAATTGGTTTATTGTCCCCTTTAAAATTCGACGTGAGGCTTTCATATTTCGTGTAACATTAAATTCTCTTTGTCCATAGCATAAAACTTCGTTAAAAATTCCTTAAATAAATTTGATTACGTTTTTATTTAAATTAGCTCTCAATTTAAAAATGAAAATTCGGGTTTCATTTAGGATGAGAGTTAAAAATGAAAAAAGGTTTCTTTTTTAATGTGAAAGATAATATTCAGTATAACTAATATAAATATAGCTGTTGTTGTTGGTGTAACTTCAAAACTATTTTACTCCTTGCAAGACAATCCCGATTGTATTTTGTTATTGTCTAGTAATCTAAAACATTTGTGTACTTATATTTGTTCAGTACAGAGGACGAAGAGTGCCGGCGGGCTCAATATTTGGACAAATGGTTCAAGGGGAAAAGATTGACAGATCTTGAAAAAGCAACGACCCAACAAGGCCATTAACAGGTGGAGCTTTGGGAAATTAGAAACTTCTACAAATAAAAAAAGTTGCTAAATATTTTTGCAGAATTTTTACGTTAGAAATTAAAGCCTTTGATAAACAATAACGGTTATGTTGGAACCATTAAAATATTTTAAAAAATCCTATAATGCAGACCTTGAAAAGTTCAAAAAGGTCAAATTTCATCATATTTTTCGAAAATATTCCAAACTTATGATAAAATGTCGTACTCTGCGGATCTAGGCAAGTGGGGAATCAAATTAATTATAAGCTAAGGATATTTTGTATATATTAGTCTGCGAATCAAAGGTCCATTCATTCAATCAAAGTACGTAGGATTACTTAAACTTCCATTATTTTGCCTTTTACTTCTTTATTATACATATTTCCTTATATTGTATCTCCTTTTATCTTCTACCGTCGTACGTTAGAGCTTTGTGAAGTTTATCTCCATTAAATTTTGCAAATGATCCAGTTGATACGTCAATAATCAAAATTAGACCCTAAATAGCAAATTCAATTCAAATTTCAAGTTGATCCATTTTCCACAATAATAGACATTTTCGACATCTTTATGCATGCGACAAAAGTCTTCCTAAATAGTAGTGTTCTGAATGTGGTATAGCCTTCGAATGTGTAGACGATGGAAAAGCTCAGAGTTTTAGCATCGCATGCCGAGTTTACTGAATCTGTCGTAATCGATAAGAATGTCTTTCTACAGCCCCAGACAGGAAATTATTCTCCGATCCACTTATTCCTATGTCCAAAAACCTTTTCGAAGTAGCAACAATAATAAAAATGGGTTTTCTGCTATACTGGGATCTTTCTTCCCTATTCCAAAAAAAAAAAAAATGCTCCTCATTTTCAGACCACTAACCAGAGAAAATGGGAACGTGTTTCACCAGACCTAGCGGCAGACAGGTAACGAAAAGAAATTAAATTTTCACATTTACAAACCAAAGTAGAACATCGTGCACCGGATGGACTGTTGAATCGGTTTGTTCGGTGTAGTCCTCCACACCCCGCACTTTCTCATAGTAAGTAAATATCGATAGCCTCTGCGCCACATGCCCGGTTAAGTATATGTTGCTTTTTTTATTTTTTTAGATATACATATTTTTTTTAGAAGAAAGAAAGGCACTTAGCTAGGTGTTCTATCGCGCGGGCGAAAAAGTCATATGAAACTTAATAAAAATCGCTTACATAAAGATGGCAATGCTCGTGTATTGCTTTTTGCTCCAGCTGCACTTCTAGATTATAGTGCTTGTCTTGCAAGTATTTTCTGCTTGTGCTGTTACCACAGTATGACGACAGTGGACAGAAGTGTATATATGTATATAATATAAAGCGAAAAGCCGACGTAACTTTTCAAGGCGACTAAAGAGACATGTGCCCATGATCATGTGTTCCTGGGGAGCATTGAGCACTACCAGAAAGAAAACCCAGCGAGCACTGGATTTGTAGGTATGATGGGGCAACCACAATTCAGGGAGCATTTCTCGGGGCCTGGGGCTCCTACTCTACTGTTATCGTTCTACTCTGTGCGCACACTGCACAGGCATAACGCGCTTTCAATTATACACCTCCTATACGTTGATCTTATATAGGTGTACTATTCCCCCATTTCATATTTTCGCGCTTTTCCCTCATGGAAGGAAATATATTATACTCTTACGTAGCTTACGATTACGACAATCGCCGGGGCTTTGCCGGTATTCCGTCGCAAATTTTCTAGCTCTTTAGTTTTGGCGCTCCCCACAATCTTAAGAAAGTTCGTCGTATCGTGTCGCATTGCCTTCTGTTTACTCATTTGGGATTTCTATACGAGTTGTAGGTGCCTCCGTCGCCACCGTCTAAGACGGGCAAATAAGAAACTGTTAACTGTCGTGGCACTCTGGCGTCATTGTTTCCATTCCGGGTAGTGTACTCTTTCCCAGCGGCGGGCGGCAGCAGCAGCAATACCAGCATTCTTTTGTAGAATGCGCCTTAGGTCTTTCTGAATCCGTAGGAAGGAAAGCTCTTTCAGACAGACTCTTGTTTGTGACAGTCTCGCGAAGCCAGCACAGAACGACGTCGCTTTACGATATAGTGTGGGCTGGCATTAAAAGTATAGAATGTCTAACGTTCTAAACAATCTAATTAAAATTCGAACATTTTTAAAATGTATATTATTTTTGAATACTGACAATTATCTATGCTGCACTAGCAGCTATATAGTTTCTATTAATTTCGATAATTTGTACCGGCAACGTTCCAAATATCTTCAAACCGTGTTTCAGTCTAAGAAAGATAAATTGATCTAGTGATTTTTTGTCGAACACAATAATGATCCTATATTGACTGCCATTTAGTGAATCTTAATCTATACTAACTCTATATTTTCGTAGTTGTTTTGCTGTCAGTTATTATTTTCGCGTCGAACACAAATCTCAGTGGGTGAAGCACAAAAAAAAAAAAAAAAATGCAAAATAGTAGTTCACATTATCGTAACAAGAGTCCAGGCTCTTCTGTTGCCGGCCAAAATCAGTGTCAAAAATCTTCACTACATATTGTAGACAATCGTTCCAAATTCAATCCACCTATTTGGTGTAATGGAAATTCTAGTGCAAGTGCTATTTTAACTGATATAGGAATTTGTATTCGTATGAAGAATGTCGATTTAAACGATACATGCTGTGACCTAGTGCCATCATGTTGTAATATTCAAGATTTTAGTGGAATACCAGTTTTCTCAGCATCATCTAAAGATGCCACCAACACTGGTAGTAATTCTACATCTTCTACGCAGCAAAGTTCTCCTCCTTTACGGAGAAAAGTTTCAAGTAGTAGTCTGTCTAGCTTTCTTCTAACTGAGAAGGCATCGAGAACGACGATGACGACAGCGGCGGCAGCAACTAGCAAGAAAGCGTTCTGTGGCGTATCGTCTTCCGAGGAGAGTCCTTGTAAACAGAAAACACATTCACCTGTTAGCGGAAGTTGTAATAGCATTAAAATGTTCAAGGAATTTCCAGATAACTCAATTCATCGGAGGCGTAAGGAAGTTATTGAAACGGACGATACTGTAACACCACCTCCTAAAAAGAAGTGGATTCGACACTACTTAATGGGTAACTTCGACATTTCCTAGATTCTTGAATACCATTCTCCTCAAAAGAGCTATAAAATTGTCCCTTTTGTTTTAATTTTTACCAAAACGGCAGGTGTTGAAGTGATGCTGTCTTTATAATTTTTGAAGTTCACAGGTGTCCTTTTTATGTTTCATAGAATTCTATGAATTATTATATCTTAGCTTTAATTCATTGATGTAAAAGTAATTTATTGTTGATTTTGAGGTATGGTCATATTTTTCCAAATATCGTCAACAATTTTTTGGTAATATGATCTTCGAGCTGAAATGGAATGAAATGAAATGTAATGCAATCAAATTAGTTTTTTGTTTTCTCTCGACGAATTCTTATTTTTCAGATAAGCCCCGTAAAAAATAACAAAATCATACCTTTCTGGGGTCAATGAATGTAGAAGAGCATGTGGGGGATCAAATTTTCTGGTTTTGCTGTTTTTTGTTTTTTTTTTTTTTAAGTAAATACGAAAATATAAATTTTGATGACCATAGGCTTGTTTCCATATATGCCTCCTCATTCATAAAATTTGTTTTTCTGGATTAAATGATAAATGTGTATACATACAAAGTCAATAGTAAAGAATATATTAAAAACGGTAAAAGAAATTTTTTTCTCCAAAATTGATCCTAAATATTATATTTTTGCCAGAGAATTTAACATCTCCAGTTTTAGCAAATTTGTTTTTTGTTTGAAAATTTAAAAAAAATATTTATCCTGAAAATCCTACATAATAAGAAGTTATAAAACTCACGTGTAAAATAAGTACACTATACTTGATGTAGTATAAATTCGAATATTTTCGAAAGTTTAACAAATAATAAAGACAAAGGCAACATACAAATTCACCTTTGTAAACAAAATTTTCAAAAAAATTAAATTCAAAAACAAACAAACGAATGGTAGGCTTTATTATACAACATTGGATCTCTAGCCACGTGTTTGCTGGACAAAGAACGCCTGAACAATACTTTCCAACAATAAGTCTAATTCCTTTTAAGTAGCAGTGCGAATGACTGCTAGAAAGTCTAGCATTTTCTAGTGAATAGTCACTTGAGCTGTATTATCTAAGATACCAATTACAAAAGGAAAACAAGTTGGAGAGCTTGAAAGTTGTGTAACTCGTGACGTTTTAAGATTAGTAGTGTGATTCAATTGTTATATTTATTCTTATCGTTTGAAATGTAATTTTTTTTTAATTCTTTAGAGAACCCCTTACATATGAACTTAATTTAGTTTATTTTCAATTTGAAGTATTTTATCCTTGTTTGGATGCTCATTCACAAGGATTAGATCTTCTTGATTGATTATTTTTATGTACCGATTTATTATGACCCAACGGAATATTTTGATGAAAATCCCGTCGTTTGAAATCAATACCGGCCGCAAATAAAATTCATTTACCTCTTGCTTAAAAATAACCACGTTAGGTAAAGGTCAAACGAGTTTTCCACTTTTCTATAAGAGGCTGGAATACTTAATAGTTCCGCAGAGCTTCGATGACTCTATTACGTAACGGAAGCGCGACACCGACCCCGCGCCACCGGCTGTCCCCGCCAACGTGTAGACTGTAGTCACCATTGTCACCCTACCCGAATTGCAACAATTTTACATTTTCCTCCAAAAGATGCAAATTTACAACTTTGTTTTTACGCTCTCCCACTAAATGAAGCTTTCTCCATGTCTGATACTACTTTCCCCCACCCACCCAGCTAAATGGTCCATCCTCCTGTACTATGTGGAGCGGCACGTGTCTGGCGAGCTATCAAGGACAGGTTCGACAATACCTTTTGTTCGTATACAACCGACAAATATTAATATTATTATTTTTTTCCTATTTTCTCTACAAACCAACCGACTACAGCTTTTATTATTGCTACTGATATAACGGCCTCTACTCCAACCCCTGCTGTCACCCATTTATATATATATATGTAAACGTAATTTTCCCGCAAGGGGGTTACCGCGCGCACTAAAGTCAAATCAACGACAACATACACGCTACCTATCGTCACTTTTTGCCTCTTCTATGCAATAAACCAGATCAAATCATCCGCGTGCATGCGATTCACGTGTCGAACAATCTGTTATTTTCATTAATAGTGAAATGCTGACAATGATGCCGAAGGGGAGACGTGCAGCCAGGGGAAAGCTGTGGTAGCTTACATAATTCAATCTAGTATTGTACTCAAAAGCTCTTCAAAACTCTGTTGACCGATTGCTACTCCATCTATGGAATACAATTTCTCTAACCTTTAGAGTAATAGTGTTGCCAATTTCGAATTTATTTTACAGAAAATGAAAAAAAAAAACAATATTAATAAAAAATATATATATATATATATATTTTTGCACATCTCGTACAATGGTGTTGGCACACTACAAGGGGGGAAAAATATAAAAAGAAATATATGTTGCCGCCGGGCACCCGGTGGGTGATAATTGCGCATGCCCGTTTCCGGATGTGGTGCCACGAGGAAAGAGTATACACTTGTTGCCTCACCTCCATTCAGGTTGATGGCCACGTAGATTTAGAGTAGAACAGCATTGCTTTGCACATTTTTGCATTGGTGACCTTTTGTCGCACACTTCTGGAAAAAATTCTCTTGCCACTCACAGGCGCACAGATCAAAACAGTTCGTACGGCGTAAATTCACTAAATCCAGAACTAGATCCATCTCTTTCTGTTGGATTTTTAGCTGGAATTGACACTACAAGATGTAAGTAGGGCCCACGCAGAAGCATTGAATAACTACGTCAATAATTACGAAATCAGAACAGAACTGCTTGTTGGGGGGGAGGGGGGCACCCTTCTGGAAATGCGTGCATACCTTATAACCGACTTGATAATGAGCTTCGGATCAGGTCAGGTACAGGTACGTCAGACAGGCATATCACATTTGTATATGATTAAACCCTTGGGAGTGATTTTACTAAGCTGCTGGTAGACGTTATGTTTTTATTTATTTATTTTTTAAGAATGCGGCAACAAGTTAAAACAACACCAGCAGTACAACAGCAGTGCTGCGACGATAGTAAATAAATTGTGTAATTAAATCTAATCGAGATGAGAAAATAATTATACTGTCGGTAGCGGTAGTTAGCTAGGCTGCTTAGCGGCGTAATCACATTGATTTGTGATGTAACCTCCTTCAATGTGTTGGGATATTCTGCTAATGTTCTTTGCGCGTGTACTCTATTGACCGTCGTATGGATGTAGGTGCTAGGAATTAATTGCGAGTAAGCGAACAGATATCTCAACTTTGTAGTATAGTGGAATTTCTATGTTATTTTTGAGGACACATTAATAAACACATCTTTACTGACGGACCGCTACTTAGTAATTACCAGGTCGGTGTATGCGATGAAATATCTTATTTCTTAGAAACAAATTGATAGTCTATCAGTTTTTAATTAAAACACAATTGCGAATTTACTCACCTTCCACATTAATATATTTTGCCGTATTAATTCACTCCAATATGTGTGAACAAATAAAACCGTTCATAATACACTTGGTAAAAATATAATACTTATAATATTTTGTTAAATATGGAAGCACAAAAGGGATATTGCCTATTTGAAATCAAAATTCCTGGATAGATCTTTTTATTTTTCTTAGTGGGTTATAAAGGCAACATGATATTATGAATAATAGAATAGTAATAAATTAAAATTAAGAATACAAGAAATGTCTATTCCTTGCATGATGGTTTCCCCAATATGCAGTATACTAATTAGTTCCACTCGTACATATTGTTAGATCTTCCCCCACTTTATCTCAATTGATCAAAGGAGTAGTCATTATAGTTTATTGGTAGCAATTTAATTTATGTGTGGCATCCATTCATAGAATTTTTTCACTATTTAAGTCCGAGCAGGATGGTAAATTGTAGTCACAGTGAATGTCCCCTGTTGCTGCAAGGCACAGGTGTCATTTGATCACATTCAACTTCGCCTTGTAATTCCATATCAGCATTGTTGTAAGATATAGTGCTTTATAACACTTTTTGTTTCCACGATTAAATTCAGAAACTATTACCAAACTGTCCATGTCCCTTTTAAATGACTGATTAATTTCTCAATATGTCTTAGCTGCGTTTAGTCTACTTTCAAATAGAAATACAAATTATACATATGGACATGAGAAGGGGTTAAAACTATGAGATAACTAAGCGTTTTAAATCCCAAGTACACAAATGAAGGATAAATTAAAAAGTTCTAATCCTATCAAGAGCAATCAATTTCCCTAAAAAACTTTCGAATTGAGTTTACATCGACTTGTCCTTTCATGTTACATTTTCACCCGAGGAAAGTTAGTTCAGAAGCAATTTGGGTCCTCGGAACGTTCAGCTTCTCACTTTGATTACAAGTCATGTATTGATTAACAATTAATTTATCTAATAGCTTTAGAACCCTACTCTAATTTATGTCTGACGTGCATTTAATCAATTGTTTTTTTTTATATATATGTTTAGCTCAATTATATTTATTACTACTATTGATAAGACTATTCTCGTGAATTAAATGTTTAGATTTGTGAATAAATTAGTCATTCGTATATGTATAATTAAAAAGATTTGAGACCAACATTCCTAGAATATGTTGTTTAATGGATGCTAATATTAAAATTTTTTAAAAACCGGTTTATATAATAAAAATGAAAGTACTCATAGCATGTGTAAGGTGAAGGCTTTCGAATACACCAACAAGTTAAAAGAATTCTAGAATAATCACGATTATGACGTAATTATTATGATTATTAGGATTGAAAAGGAAAAGTGTTGTTATTTTATGTAATATCCAGCTGCACCTTACTAGATGTATGCCGGTGTCCAGATTATACAGGTCTAATCTTATGTAATCCATGAGCACGTTTAATACCATAAGGTGCGGTAATAAGAGGCCAACTCAGTTAGATACTTTATACTGGTTCTATGCGCGTTCTATCTCAAGCCGTCACAAATCAAAAATATCGAATCGTCAATTTGTTTGAGACATTTCTGTTTTGTTTTTTAATTATATGTTTTTTTTAGAATATAAATCTAGAATTGCTTAATCAAAAAACCATTTTTATAATTTTAAACATTTTTTTAATGTCATTCGTTGTTTTTTATGAAATTGTAGAAATTTTCTGGATATTCTTGAGTCCCAAAAGTACGTAATACCTAAGCATCTTGTGTATCCATGGTAATCAGCTTATTTATGATATATTTATAGTGCCTATAAAATTGTATGTTATTTACATTGCCGGATGGGTTATTTGAACTTATCCATAGATAAATTATAGGAAACATTTGCGGTAAATAATATGCTGCAGATTTGTTTAATATATTCTCAAGGTGTAATTTCTTTTAGCTTCCCATTAATAAAAATGCCGTCAATATCTACTCGATTTCTTTTTGTATAAACTGAATTATTAGATTTTAGAATTGTTTAACAAAATCTGTACCAGTGGCCGATTGTCAGCTGTATAAAAACTTTAAGCCTGGATTTAAGAATATTTAAAAGAAAATTAAATAACATTCTATAATTATAACGTCCTCTAAGGATTTTTTTAAGGGCTTTCTAGTTCTTAAAAGCAATAGAATTAAAAGATATTGAAGGTCTCCTAAAACTACATTTTGCTTTTTTTTTAATACCTTAAAGAGTTTATATCGAAAAATGTTTTCTTGGTAACAGCTTAGATGTGAGCAAAAGATACGAGAAATTTTTGATATGGTTTTGTCCTTGATAGCTCATATAAAGAATATTACAATAGAAAATGTGAAATGGCTATAATAAAAATAAAATATGGTTCTTATTGATCAAATTTACAAATATCCTCTCTCTCTTCGTTAACACCTCCATTTTACGAATTTTTGGATCCACCTTCCTGAATTCTCTATTAAATTGAATCAGATGAAAATTAAATATTTGACATGCACTTATAAATCTCCAAACAACAGTCCTAATTATAACTAAGGTTTTTGTGTATTATTCATAATCCATTTAATATTTCAAAAAGAGGGATTTATCTGACTTGTTTCAGTATATCCATCATAAATTATTCATGCTTACTTACATTCATTCTCCGTGCTTGGATTTTCCTTTTCGTATATACATAGTTAATTTTTTTAAAAATTAATCAATTTCCTAAATCGTCCATATTTATCATTGCAATTAATTGGTATAAACAATTTATGTTTGTCTTTTTTTTGTTTTTGTTTTTCAATTTCGTTTTTTTGTTTTGCGAATGTTCGTTTTTTTATTTATTTTTTCCAGAGGAGCCATATTTAAATGGCCACTCAGTAGCACCCTCCTATCTAGTGATTTCGACATCATCAAAACAGCAAAATGATCTACCTTGTAGTGATCCTTTTCTCTTCAAGAGTGCCATAGCCATAGAAAACATGAAAGACTTCAACAATGCGAAGAACAAATCAATCTACCGTTTGCCTTCACCAAATTATACCAATCCCAATATAATCAATACAATTCAATCCTCAAATAATAAGACGACTCCTTATAAATTTGTCCCATTAACACCGCCCCCGATGTCTAGTAACAAAATACAGCCAGCGAGAGTTCGAAGCTTATCACTTTCCTCAAACAAAATTGCAGCGAACGGCAATGGGACACCAACACCATCATCTACAACAGCGATCGTACATAATGGGAATGTCCATAATGTGATAACAGCCACTGCTGAGGATTCATCCCAATCGAGTCTAAATTTATCATCCAGTGGCTACTTGAGTGGAAGCAGTGCCAATTCGAGTGTGGGCGGCGGATGCGGAACCAATTTAAATCTTAGCAATTCAACGACAGCAGCCAATTCGCTAACGAATGGAGATCATCAACAGGTTCCTGTTCAAACGCAGACTACAGGACGAAGACGGACCACCAGCACTAACAGTAATGGGTAAGTATTTAAATAGTATTCTATTCCTTTCGGTCTTCTTACAACTAGTAGTCGGATTTAAATAAAGGACTCTTTCCAAGCAAATATTATTTCTTTCATTTATAAATTTATTCGGATTTTTTGATTTTTTATTTCAAAATGAAGGGTCATTGTTTTGAAGTTTTAGGGCTATGGTATAGAAATGAATTTAAAACCTGGAAAATTTTAAATAAGAGACACAACCATTTGAGAAAATTTAAAAGCAATCCTATTTAGTGTAAATTAAACATTGTAGAAGTTGTGAAATTGAAATTCGTAATTAAATTTTAATAATTCCTTCGTAATGGACTTGAAAGGTTCTCTAATGCCATTAGAAGAAATCGTAGTTAATTTAAATTTATTCTTTAGTAATTATACTACTAATTGTAATGGAATTGAATTAGTTAGCTATTTATAAAGCAAATTTGTCCTGTATATTTTTTTTTTATATGATTACGGATTTTGGAATCTTGTTTTTTTTTCTGAGAATTTCAATATTGTCTCTAAAATACAGTGAGTAATTAAAAGCCAAATTGGAAATTAGCTTATTTATAGTATTATTTAACGATTTTAATTAAATTCGCATATCTATTTTCATCCCTTGAATTTGTTTTATCAATTTCGTTTTTTTTTATCTTTTTTTTTTACAAATTCGCGATAGATTAAGCTTGAGTAATTTTACCAAAATTTCGTGTATATATAATTTGTAATAGTGGTACACAACGTAGCCCATGCATTCTTAGAGCAGGAACACGAGAAGTGCATAACAAACTGGAGAAGCATCGGAGGGCCCATCTTAAAGAATGTTTTGAACAACTTAAACTTCAGCTTCAGCTTAAAGATGAAGAGAAGAAGAAAACATCGAATCTAGCAATACTCGGAGCTGCTTACAGACATGTAATAGTAAGTTGATAGCTTTTTTTTACCCCTCTAACATTAATTGAATACTAAATATGGCTCTCTCTTGGATTATTTTACAGTCATTGAGGAGGAAGGAACGTGAATTGGAGCAGCAAGTCGAACAATTGGCGAAAGATAAAATTAATGCCCAAAAGAAGATTCTTAGTCTGAAGAGAGAATTAACTGCCAAGTTTGATAATATAGACTTATCCAATATCATCTCTGAAGATATCGGAAACATTCCAACCGAAAGAGGTACGTATATGCAAAAATATGCCCGATCGCTTTTACTCGATTGGAATAAATTTATTTTTAAATTATTCTAAAAATATAGCTGAATACATTTAATTTAAAATCACACCGAAATCATGGTCACCGGACAATAAAATTTGCAAAATTTGCCAAAAAAAAACAAGGAACAGACCTAAATAAGGGTCGCTTGTCTGTCGATCCGTCACTCTTATATAAGCTTTCATTACTATGGACAAATGTTTTAGCATGTGCTAATTTCTTACAATTCTAGATCACTTTGTGCATAACATTTGTGATTGGAAACTAAATAAATAAAAAAATTGCAAAACAGACCAAACCACATTTAAGATCACTCGTGCAAATAAACAGACTATAAACGATTATATACAAGTCTCACGAGGGTATTGCGACAGATGGACACGAGGTAGTTTTCCATTGAAATAGCTCTATCGAGGTCTGTCCTATTTCTGATCAAACCTGGCCGCAATATCAAAATTCAATTTTTCTGATTAAAGAAGCATTGAGTTTTGAATTTGAAATTATACTAACCGTTTTGAGAGTCACTTTCATTAGGTCCTGGTATCAAAATGCGCTTGCTCTATTCAAAAAATTTTTTAGTTTTCAAACTCTGTGTCTTAAAACATAAACCAAAGGTAGTTTTAACTTCTTATTTTATTTTTCTAAATAAAAGGCGATAAGAAGTAAAAATTAACAATAATACAGGACGTCGTTGTATTTTTCTTGTAATTTTTACTAGACTCTTTATAGATATATAGAAATTTTTATTATTAGTTATAATTACTGGTCTTCAGTAATTAATAGCTTTAATTTTTATAGTTTCAGATCCGCTAAGCGATTCAATTTCATTATCATCTGGCAGGGGTAGTGTTAGATACAGCTCTTCTAGTTCACTATCAAGTGTAACCACTGTTTCATCTCCTTTAGGATCTGGGGTAAAATTTGTTCCGGATTTGTATTTCTCATGAAGTAAAATATTTTTAATATCCTTTCAGATGCAAATATCTATGCCAACTGCTATATCGCCTGCTATATCAGTGCATTCAAACACATCACCAGTTTCTCCTCATCTGAAGTCAATAAGTCCTGTGACCAGCTCAATGCCTCTATCATTAACAACAAAGAACATGTCCGGTACATCTTTAACGCGCAATTCACCGACACCATCGACGCCTTCCCCTTCACCCTCATCAAGTGGAGTATCATCATCCTCGCCGATAACTTCATCATCTCCACCGATTGGTAATGGAACAGCTCTAAAAATTCCTCATATTCCAAATGGAATAAAATTAAGTCCGACATCATCGCCACCGAATATTGCTCTGGTATCTGCGGCACCGTGTAGTCTATCATCGACAGCGATTAATATAACATCGAGCGAAAACAATGAGGTATCGATCACCTCACCAACTACAGCAAGCTCGGGAATGCCAATTAATTTCAATTCCTCACAAAATGTACAAATTACTAGTAGCACACCAAAAGATTTAGCTGGAAAGAATGGTGTGTGCCGGAAGACGCCAGAAAATCGAGAATCAACACCGCCTGGAGTTATTTTGGGTAGTACTCAAAATCTTGGTTGTGGCAAAGAAATAAAAATGGAAAAAATATTTGATGAAAGTGAACAACCGCCGAAGGTTATAAAACTTCTCAATGGAATTGCATTGGCTCCAGTTGATAAGGATAATAAAATCCTTTCGTCGACACCGCTTGCGCTATCTCAGGTTGTAGGCGGTGGAGGATTGGTGGTTAGTTCTTTTCCAATGCTCACTACTTCATCTCCAGGACTCAGGGTCATTGGGACCAATAGTCTGGCTACCATCGAGTTAAGCACGCCAACAGGTAATTATAGTTCTTTTAGAAATGCATATTATAATAAAATAGTGAAATGACCCAATCAGACTTTAAACTTTATTTTACACTCATAGTCTACAAAATTCCAGGGGGTGCAATTTCATGGAAAAAAAATTAAAATTTATTCAATTTCACATTTTCGCGTTTTAACATATTTATTTAAATTATTAATCCATTATAATCCTCATAAAAAGATCAGAAATGAAAAACAGTCTGAAGGTGTTTTTTTGAAAAAAATAGAATTCGTTATAGGTTTTTTGGCTCTAACTTAGATATTTTCTTACCCAGTTCGCGATTGTTGTTGCTTTCTGAGATCTGCAGAAGGCGCTCTTTAATTTGATACTACTTTTGCCAGGGTCCATGGAGTTTGAGATTTTGACCCCGAAAAAATCATAGGCTAACCCCTTGGGATTTTTTCGAAAAAATTGACGAAATTTGACATGCCCTTTTTTCGTCGGCAAATGAAAGTGGACGCAAAGAGCTACCCGAAACACTAACCATTTTTTGGCGCCGGCAATTTTAACGACCGGAATTGAAATTTAAACATGTGTAAAGTACGAAATTTACCTCATTTTTTAACAATTTTAATATTGTTTTATAGGATTAAATACAGTTCACTCTTTTACAAAAACTAAAGTACTAAAGTGATTTATTTATTAATAAAATTAAACAATGTTTGTAATTATTTAATAAAATGTAGAAAAAGGGCTTAGTTTATTCATATAGAATTATTTTTTCTGTTTTCTAGTACAACAAACACAGAATCGTAACCAGCAACAATCTCCTCCTACTACAACGGTTACATCGCCTTCGGGCGCCCAATTGCACAAACTTTTGGTTAGTGGAACAACAGCAGCATCAGGGAACAATTCAGGTGGCAATAATTCAGCGGTCAATCACTCAGGTAATGTTGCATCTGAGTTGGCTAGGCTACCAGGAGGTGCTGAATTGAATATATTACCAACTGGTGCAAATGGAACAACAGCGTTATATAGGGGAAACGGAAAGTTGGCTATTGTAAATAATAGTATTACGCTAAAGGGTAAGATATAAAATTGTCATTAATAATTTATGGAATATGTGTTTTTATTTGTCTACAGACAATTTTCTTTATTCTATTACAGGTACGGACGCTACAGCAACCTCAGGAAGGGCAGTACATGTAGTAACACCCATTCAGTCAGGAGCACCAATATCGGGATTAACTCCGATCGTTGTATCTCAGGGTCAACCTGGCAGTAATTTGGCGCATATTATAGCATCTTCACCTCAACTAGCTGGGAAAGTAAGTTACTTTATCAATTTATATACCTACACGTTAGAGGATATTTTAAAAAAATAGTATTCTTGTATAGAACTAAATCTAGTCGTAATTCTAGTCTAGTCTAAAAATAAAAGCCAAGCCGAGGATACTATTAGAAAATATTTAAATATCATTCTTAATGATGTATTTCCTTCTATCTGTTAAGGTTAACTTATCGGTCGGAGGCCAAGCGTTACCTTTAATAAGCACTCAGTACCTGAGCTCAATGAAACAGATGGTTGTAGCTGTTGCCAGCAACACAACTCCCACCTTATCGTCCGTTCCGCCCACGCCAACGTCAGCAACTATTGCAACAGGAACTGCTAATGGAAACAGCTCGTAAGATACACGTACGTTTTAAGACGTGGTGACGAACATATGAAGAAGAACTACTGCGCATTATAAAAAAAAGAAAAGAAAAAAGAAATTTTTAAGATATTCTGCATCGTCTGCACATGTTGTGGCTTTCGGCCCGGGGCCTGAGCACAACAATAACCAACCGGAATAAACATAAATAATGAAAACAATAATTTAAAAAAAAATGAAAAGAAATCAGCATAGTGTTAAGTGTCCACCTAACTCATAAAAAAACAAATATAACACTAAAACTGTAGGACGCGTTCAGGTCACATCCCCTGGAATCACATAAGATGTATTTTTTCAAGCAAACCGATATACATTGTAGTATGAAGAAAAAATGAGAGAAAAAAAAATAACAAAAAACAAATCGTCTTAAGTATTTTCCCAAGAACATCAAGCCGATAGGGAGCGGCTAATTCATAAAACAGATAGTCTAATGTAGCCTAAGATCGTAAGGAGTCGTCGCTCATAGGTGAGCCCATCAAACATAATTTAGATCTGATGATGACTAATTTTTAAATATTGTAAATATAGGGAAGAGCATATTGTTTTCTATTTCTTCTTCTTGTTTACTTTTGTACTCTATTTTACAACTTACTTTTATGTAAATAGGACCGACGAGTTGTAGGAAGTATAGGACCCAAAAAATAATAATAATAATAATAATATTGTCACTTGCACCGATCGGGAATTGGGGCTAGAATCGATTGCGTGCTAATCATGGCATAGAACTGGTTTTAGCACCAGTGCAAGCGGCAGTAGGGTTTATTAAAAAAATTATGTGAAACGAAATTTTATGTACACTTTTAAGCTAAACAGGTTTAGAATTTGGCAATCGTTGTCACGCCTATGTGACTCTAGAGTTAACTGGTTGCTTTCTGCTTTCTTGTGGTCATTTTTCGAACATTCTTTGGTGGTTGTTTTATTTCTTATTCACGAAATTCGAAATCTACTCAAATATACTGCTTAAAAATTTTTGAACATTTTGCTGGATGGGAAAATCTTATTTTATACGTATGTTTATTATTCGATAAATGAGGTTCGGAAAGCAAAATTTAAGTTTTTTAAACTTAAAACAGCCAAAACAAGTCGTTACGACTTTTTTATTTCTTTCTTAATACTTAATTTGACCTAGAATTTTCGAAGAATATCACAATTTTTAAGAGCCAACATTTTTGAGGGCGAAAGCTAAAAAGAAATTATTTATAAAAGAAAATCATTTCGCAACATAAACAATCTTTCTAATTTATTTGTTGTTTTTTATAGTAATTATTATTTAATCGGATGTCGTTAAGGAATCAAATCAATTAGAATAAGACTTCCTAATGTAACATTGGGGACAACCTGTAAAACCACCTAGTGAGTATGTATGTGCGCATTTTTAACACTTCTAGTCGTAGTCATAATATCAATATTGATCCCATCAAATAATTATTAATAATTTTTATACAATTTAATTCCTTTTTTGAATTAAATTATCTCCAAATTATGAATGGGTATGTAAACAGAGTTTAGCCAGTGATTAATTATATTGTTGATGAAGTGTTTTGATAAATTGTGTGTTTTATAATTAATTTTAAAAAGTTTTATAAGAATTCTAAACTATTTTTTTCGTTCGGATCTTCCTTCTATGCTACTAAAAACCAGTCTTTGAACATGCCCTAAAATTTTAAAGTTTTATAATTGTTAAGTTCAAGTTTTTGAAACTTCACGCCTAACACCAGTAACTATTTGTTGGCACTTTTTTTTTTTTTTGCCAAGTTCCCATTGCCTTTATTTCAAATAGAGTTTAAATAAATTCACAATACGACGGAACAAATCTCAATTGGAGTTATAATTTTCATACGTTCTACACCCTTTTAGTTTTTTTCCTCATCTATTGTTAATACTCGCACTCGCTACCCTACCCACAAGCTAATACACTATTTCTTCCATCTAGCACGCCAGTCGTTGTAGCATTTAAGTTTAAAACTCGTTCGATTATTAATGTTCCTTTGTTGGCGGTAATTTCTTTAGTTTGCTCCTAAGTAGCCGCTATAATTATTACTATATGCTAACCTCACCTATGCCTGATATTGCCAGGTAGATAACTATAATATATTTCCGCTAAGTAAATAGTCTACAATCATTTGATACCTCTTACTACTATGGATTAGATAATGGGTAAACCTATTTCAAGGAATTCTTAAACTGTGAAGTGTTTAAGGTTTTTATGAGCCACAAGTTTTGCTTTTTATTTTTTTTTTTTTTTTAAGAAAATGCTATATAAGGATGATTTTAAAAATCATCTATTTACCAATTCCTGAGTAGCAGAGAATTCATGAAAAAGTATGAGTTGATTATTCGTGGGTATAGTGAGCATGATTCTGTGATGAAAATACCACGTATATTTCTAGATCTAGTCACTTAAGAGTGATTTAAATTGTTAGACGGTTTCTGATTTAAATAAATCATTGTAATTTCAGTATTGGAATTTATTGGCCTTAATTTTAGAAGATCTATTCTAATTTAGTTGGATTAAAATTTCGAACTTATTTGGATTTCTTTTTTTTCCCTAATATATTTAATAAAAAAAAATAATAATAATAATAATACATTTTTAAATATACTCCCAGAAACTGGAGGCCATTAAAATTATTATCAATTTGTTTATTCATAAAACTTTTACGTTGTCACATAAATTTTTTAAAAACTTTTTTAGAGTTTTTATTTTTTTTTTTAATTTTCGTTAGATCAATGTTGATATTATGACTGTTTCTAGAAAATATATAAAAACGTGCAATGTATTTACTTCTTTTAAAGTGAACGTGAAACAAAAAAGAAAAGAAAAAAGGAAGAAACACACACACACACACAGATAATATATCTCTCTCCAGTTAATGTTCTTTTCATCGTGTATGGAATGAATTAAAATTAACCGAGATGTGAAGTTAATTAAGTTAAACTTTTTGTTAATGTAATTATTTTATTTATTTTGTAGGGACAAAGATTGTTTTTATATACATATGAATATAAATAGTTACAGATATACATATATACTTTTATTTTTAAAAATATAAAATATTTATTTACGAAATGTTTATGTTTTTCATTTACTTTTTTTTTGTATCGTGATTAAATCCTGAATATTAGACATCATAAAATGGAGATCATAGTGGATCAACGATGGCAACATGGCTAGTCTCATTCCAAAAGTTATGGGTTCGATTTCTAACTTTTGTTTTTCGTTTTGGATTTTTAGCTTAATACGAGATACAAGTAAGTTGTTTGAGAAATATCTTGATAAAGAAATACCGGTGTAATTTTAAAATCAAGCAACAAAACTCAATTACTACAAATCCAAATAATAAATAATGTGCCTGTTCAAAAAAAACAGAAATAACTATAAATCCAAACATTTAAAAAAAATTCACAGATACGATAGAAATTATTGGATTGGGTTTTTATTTCTCCATACGAAATGAAACTAAAATTAATTTAGGTTTTATTAATATTTATTTCAGTACCATAGGTATTTTTATAAACAAGTACAGTATTAATTTTAAAAGTCTTATTATATAGATATTACTAGATATTTGAAAACAGCTTACAGATTTCAAGAAAATAAATTTTCACAACATTTTAAAAGTGGAAAATTTCATTCTACTATGTGTTACTTAATTACAAAGTTCTAATATCTGATACAAGAGATTAAAAATTATTGTGCCATCACGCAATTCCAATAAACGACTGATTGATGAAAGTAAAGAGGGAGAAATCAAACAAGTTTTCATGGTCGTAATGACTCAACTCAAATCTATCGACCTTTAAAGCCCCTTTTAAAAAAGTGTCATCATGTATCTCTTCAGCGTAATCGGTAGGTCATCACAGGTTTAATTACTGGTCACGTCCAGTTAAAATCAATTACATTAAAGGGTTCGATTGCGACTCTATCACCAGTACACCTCGCTATAGTAGTCCTTATAGTCTGCAATAGAAATGGTCGTTTTTAGTAGCTGTTAACAATGTTAAAGAGTTATAAAATCTTTCCAATTTATTCCGATTCTAACGATAAATTCATCAGATACCGGAAACGTATGAAATTTTACTTGTTATTTAAAATAGAAAATAATTTTTAATTAATTTTATAAGCAAGACAATTAGCAAGATATTCAACTATACAGTGTTTTAAAAAAAGGTCCAAAAGAGCTGGTCTCACTTTTGGAGAGTACGCTACAGATTTTTGTTCGAATACAAGTCTACATGGACTCAGATACGTTGGAGATAAAGGTCTATCAATTTTCGAGAGGTAGTAAATATAATAAATAGAAATGTAGTGATTTAATACATCGATGGGATATCTCCTAGATCGTTTTTCGGTATCGCTTTCTTCATAGCATTCATTGTGGCCATCCAATTCATTTGGAACGTGTACCAGAAATGGTCTTCGACTCCGGTTATCATTGGACTCAGTGCTGTGCCGTATTACATATCTCATATCCCCTTTCCAGCTATAACAATCTGCAATATGAACCAAGCCTTGGCCAGCAAAGTTCGAAATCTTAGCAAGTGAAAAACTTTTTTATATCTTTCAAATCCATGAATATTAAGTTTTAATTCCTAAATAGGACTACTATTGAATATTCCATTGTCCAGACGCTTTGTTCCAGGGATATAGACATCGATTCGGAAATGGTCAATTCCACCAACGATTGGGATATATTTAAAGATTTTCTTTTAAAGGTTCTTTTACATTAATTTTTAATTTTCTTCCTAAAATTATTTTATTCTTAAGAATACTCAGTCCTGTGAAAGAATGCTCCTTCTCTGCAAATTTGGGTCTGTAAAATTGGACTGTAAAAATTTATTTAATTTTTCATTGACCGATGAAGGTCTCTGTTGTACTTTTAATGCTGTCCACGAGAAATTTATGTACAAAGGTGAAATGTAAATCATTTATAAATTTTAATATAAATGTGGTACTATAGCCTAAGTTTTAGGAATGATTTAAAATTTCTGGAAACACCTGAAGGTCTTGCGATTAATTGGTCTCCTGAAAAAGGTTATCCAGCTAATATTTCAGACAACTTTTATCCTAGACCGGCAATTGGTAAGATATTTTTGTTATCTCTAAACAATTTTTATTTTAATTTAAACTTAATAATAATAGTTTATTAATTAAATCAAAACAAACGAGTAAAGGTCTTGAATAAAAAGGTCTATTTGTGTACGAGTAATTTGGGGATATGGAATATTCTATTATTATCTTTTATCGACTTATTTTTAACATTACTCTTGTTTTTTTAATAAAAATTAGTTAATTTTTGAATACATTTGTTTAAATAGGTACTGGAAGTAGTTTGGGACTAACAGTGATAATGGACGCACAAATACCAGAGTACTTTTGCTCGTCTGCAAACGGGGCAGGATTTAAAGTAAGTACTTTTTTAAATGAGTATTTTTTGAATTATAAGGGTTTATTTTTAAATTTTGTAAACGATGTCCTTCTTTAACGTGTCCCTTCAGATCCTCATACATTACATTTTTTTTACATACTAAACCTATGTATACTAGAAAGAATGAAAAATTGTGGAACTCCAGCCATCACTTTTATTCATATTTTAATACGTCATAATTTAAAAAATACTGAGTAAAGTTTAATTTTACAGGTTTTATTACACAATCCCACAGAAACGCCGAATGTTGCTGACACTGGGATCTTATTAAAGGCAGGTTACGAGACGCGTGTCGTCATAACACCTCACAAATCTGATGCGTCGGATGCGTTACGCGGCATGAAAAAGGAATATCGACAGTGCATCTTTGATGCTGAAGGGAATTTGTCCTATTTTGGTACGTACTCTCGCAGGAATTGCGAGACCGAATGCGAGGCAAGGCTCTTGGCGTCTGAGTGCAACTGCATTAGCTACTTCATGCCCAAGATATTCCCAAATATTTCGATTTGTGGCCTGAAGGACTTAAAATGCCGTGAGGGTGTAAACAGGAAGGTGGAACAGTTCAATAACGAGACGAACTGCAGCAAAGAGTGCACGTCCTCCTGTTACGAGCTCAGTTTCACTCCGGAGATATTCGCAGCTCCTATTAATCATAGTGGCTTTAAAATTAAGGACCAGTACATTCAGAGAATCAGCAATGACTACGCCGAGACGAATATAGCCGCAGTTCACTTTTACTACATGGACAAGGCTTTCCGGAGCAACACCAAGGAGCAGTTCATTGGATTTACTGAATTTTTGTGTTTGTTATATTATTACTATGTTACAAAGTAGTAATTTTGGAAAATATATTTTCAATTTTAGCAAACACAGGCGGTCTTATGGGTCTCTTTTTGGGTTTTAGTTTTCTATCGTTCGTGGAACTGGCTTACTATGGAACCTTCCGTGCGTACTGCCAGAGAAGGAGGATGAGACCTCAAGAAGTAAATACCAAAGTGATTTAAATAATTTTATTGAATTAAATTTGATCTGTATTTTTATTTTTATTTTTATTTTTTCAGAGAGTTTCTAAAATTATGAATCGAAGCAATCCATTCACTCGTAAAGCAGCTTATCGGATCCACACCCTGCGATTTTAATTTTTTATGTGCTATTACTTCAACAACGTCTTCATGCTAGAAAATTATGTACTAATAATTCATTATTCTATTATTAATATTATACTGAAAACTTTTATTAATACAAATTATTTAACTTTTAAATGAGAAGAAAATAAATTTCTTAAACTCCTAACACAGAGTTATTATTGTGGAAATGAGGGTTTTAAGAAATAGTCGTCTTTTTAATATTACAGAATTTCTTTGAAAAACGATACAACATATTAGAAGTTATATACATGGTTGGAATAATTATTAATTATATCTACATAAAACAAGGTCTACTGAACCTAGCACTGATTAGACTAAAGAACTCCTTATATTCCTTTTATGAATGTAAATTTGTCTATCTAGATGTTTTTATGATACAATCGTGTATTGAAAAGGTATTTAACTTTTATTGTGCGCAGCTCTAGTCTACGTTAACGACGAAACTTAATAATAGTAAAAGCTGATGAGCCCCTAAAAAAAAACACTCATCAACTTAATTATGAGTATCCATTATCAAAGTTGTTAACGATTTTATAAAAACCGAAGGGATTTATTATTTTTACGTACATTCTGTGAAGTACTTCAGTACAAGTGAAATAAAAGTATTCTTAAAGAAATTCTTTAAATAATAGCAATATGCATTGGAACAAATCGCGCAAAAATCTACACTGTTCCCGCACTAATGCTATAATTCAACATTGTAAACAATTCTGTAAAAATACAAGCCTTCATGGTCTCAAGTACGTTGAAACTAAAAATTTAACACTTTTTGAAAGGTATGTGATATATTTTTTAAATTGAGGAGTTTTAAATAAAAAATAATAACAATTTTCATATTTTTAAATTTATTTTAAAACCATATAGTGATAATAGTTTTTAGTTTTGTGAAAATATCTTGTTATTTAAATAATTCCAGGATGTTCTTTCTGTTGGCGTTTCTAGTCGCCTTTGTGCTACTAGTAAATTTTATATTTAACTTATACGTGAAATGGACCAAGAATCCAGTAATAATAGGTATAAATCCAGTGCCATTAAATATAAAACAGATGCCATTTCCCGCAGTAACCATTTGCAATATGAATCAGGCAAGTGCTCACAAAGTCGCTAATATTAGCAGGTAAATTATTATTAGATAATGTTTTTATTATATTATATGTATTTTAATTTCTTCCTTAACGGTAGAGGAACTGTTGAGTATTCCGTTGTACAGGCTCTTTGTGCTAGAGAAGTGGTATCAAATGAAACTGATGTAGATCCTTTAATAGACTGGGATGTTTTCGAAAGTGTTGTTCATAAGGTAATTCTTATGATTTAATTTCTTTTAAATTCTACATAAAAATACATGAAAATTTGTTATAGGTTTCCCAACCCTGCAGTGAATTTATAGTACAATGCAATTTTGGAACAATGATTGATAATTGTAGTGAAATTTTTAAGCCTATAATTTCAGACGATGGATTGTGTTGCTCCTTTAATTCAGCTCATGAGTCGATTCTTTATAAAAACTCGAGGTTTATAAACTTAAATTTGCTAAAGAGTTTGTTCGTTAAATATATTTTATATTTACTTGTAGTAACACCTTTCATACAAAAACTCTCTTAGGTAATTTAACACTAGTTAACTGGACATTAGAAAATGGATACCCCAAAGAAGGTGGACACTTTTATCCCCGTCCTGCCTTAGGTTTTTTTGTTCTTAAAATTATTACTATAGAATTAAATTAATAAATTGAATCATTTTTCAGGTGTTGGTCGAATATACGGTTTAAATCTTATTTTGGATGCAAAAGTAAGCGATTACTATTGTTCCTCTACAAATGGACCGGGTTTTAAGGTGAAGACCTTTCAGATTTTCTTATTAATAATTTAAATTAACTATTTATTTATTTTGATAATTAGATTTTACTCCATAATCCAAATGAGGTTCCGAACATGGGCGGCTATGGTGTATCGTTTTCTCCAGGCTCTGAGTACCGCTTTATAATTCAACCGGATATCTCTGTTGCATCTCCCTTGCTTAAGAAGATGACCAAGAAGGAGCGCCAGTGTCTGTTCAACAGCGAAAGCAACCTCCTGTACTTTGGGAAGTACCTGACAAGAAACTGCGAGTACGAGTTCATGGCGGCACAAATAGCCAAAAAATGCAATTGTACCCGGTACTTCATGCCTCGTATAGATCCCCGCATTCGAATCTGCAATAACCAAGATTTACCATGCTACCAGAATTTATACATTTGCCAAGAAAACGGAGAATGTACCAGTCAATGTCTTGCTGGATGCTTCGAACTGAAATTTACAACCAGTTCATCTACGTCGCCAATTCGACGGCAAAAGTTCGCTATTCGAAACAAGCTCCTTCAAGGGATACCTATCGAATATGCTGCTGATAATATGGCCGTGATCCATATTTACTATATGGAGAACTCTTTTCGAGCTAACACCAAGGAACAGTATGTTGGAATGACTGATTTTGTGGGTAATAGTATTTCTATAAAATCACACACGGACTGTGACGTGAAAATGGGTTAATTTTAGCAAATGCTGGAGGATTACTTGGACTCTTCATTGGATTCAGTTCAATATCACTGGTTGAGATCTTATACTACATTCTTCTGAAACCAATTTTAGATCGCCGCAAAAGAGTCAAGAAGAATCATCAAATTCGGAAATGTTGGGTAATTATATTTTTAAATTCAGTAAATTATTTTGATAGCTTAATAACGATAGGTGTTAGAGGATATGAAATGTCTTCAACCTAAGAAGGTGAACTTCACGTTTAACGATTCCAAAATTAGTCAAGTGGTCATTAAACGAAAACTCTGGTTAAAAATGAAAGCAAAGCCTAAAGTTGTAGATTATCCCTACTTTGACTAATATAATATAAAATATTAGGTATCTATTGTTTTTAGTACATTTTGTCGTCAAGTTTATTAAATAAAAATTAGTAAAATTCTCCGGATGCTTCTAGAGTGTAAGGAAAAAAAACGCAAGTCTACTGCTTTTAAGTCTAGAATCACCGGAATGCATTGAGATCGCTTTGACCTGTTTTTGTTGGTAGAGCTGTTTGTAGAAAGTAGCTGTAGGATTTGCAATAGTTTTTAGCTAGAAACTTACTACTAGAATAATTTTTTAAATAATTTTCAGTTCCTTGCATTGTAGATCATAATTTAAAAACAATAATAAAACAAATTTAAAAAAAAAACCAGCAAATCATTTTATTTTTAAGGAATATTTATATAAAAATCTTATAATTCTTCTTAATTTAAATTAAAATTAAAGTTCAAAATTTCCACAACCGTTGAATGAATAAATTATTACGACACGGTCGACGCCTGAGTCTGACTCAAGTTTATTACAGTTAAACTTATTTTCTTATATAGACAAACGTCTTCTCGCTTGAAGTACCGATATTTTAACTAAATATCAAATAAAATAATCTACAAGGTGAAATGATTACTGAAACCATTTACGGCTTTAAACACCTTGCTTAGAATTCTTAAGCCGTTTTCCTTCTTCCGGTGTGTGTGAGGTCCAAGTCCACAATCACCCACTACCGGCCTGCAGATGGCGCTGAAAACCACCAGTCTGACAGTTCTAGTCTCAACCGCTCGCGAAATGGCAATCGGTGCGAGTAGCATTCGCTAGCCGGATCTATTGGATGAGAGATTACGTTTCTTAATTTGGCACGCATCGGTTTCTTATTTTTCCGAGAAATTGTTTTGCTTTTAATTACTTGTCTAAAAATCGTTGGAAGGACCGTTGACCTGTGGCTCCGTTGCAACCGAAATGCGGAGAGCACCCGCGACGTGTTACCGATTCAGTGTCCCGCTGGTAGTTTTCTCGTAATTTTTGTGTACTGAGTGGCAATTCAATTTTTTTTTTAGATACTGTGCTTCTGTGATCGTTACTGAAAGAAAATTTATTACGTGGCGGAAATCCCCAAAATCCCAGTGAAAGTGCAATTACAATGCCACCATGGACATTGTGTCTGGTTACCCTGTTGTGTGTTCTGCAGCCCTTTGTTACCATAAATGCAGCTTCCGTGGTCGAGAATGAGTCATTTGTTGCAAATCCCCATTACCTCAATAACGACGATATTAATGCCTTATTCACGAAGCTGGAAAATGAGTTCCCACATCTGGCGCACAAATACACCATCGGAAAATCTGTGGAGGGCAGAAAAATTTCTGTACTGAAAATTGGCACCGATTTACACGATCGACCTTCTTTAGTTCCCATGGTCAAAATAGTCTCTAATATGCATGGCGATGAAACTGTGGGCAGGCAATTGGCTCTCTACTTTTCAGAGTATCTGCTTCGGAATTATGGCAAGGTGCCTGAGGTTACGGAGATGGTTAACAGTACAGAGATCCACATATTGCCCAGCGTAAACCCGGATGGATTCTCAAAATCTGAGGTAAGTTATAATAAATCTGTATTTTGAGGGAGTTTCCAGATCAAGGACCTTGCTTTCGTAGCTAAAACCAAAAGTTAGTCTGGGACTGTTTTGAAAAGAGCCGATAAATGTGTAACTGGTTTTCGAGTTTATTTTGCAACCTTCTAAACTTTCATTATGCGAAAAGAATACCCTTCATTAGAAGCATTAAATTAAAGCAAATCCACTATTATCAAGAAAAATGTTTCATTTCTAAAAAAACGCAATTACAATTTGGATTCATTAAGGTAAGTAATTATGTAATATGTAGGTATCTAGACATTCACCCATAAAGCAGAGAATTTTTCTGAACGCGATCAACTTCGAAACACTTGAATAAGTTTTGATGCCCACGTGAAACGAAGTTTTTCAGACATCTTTTAGACTAAATATTATGAGCGGTCTACAAAAATATGATATAACTCCGAACAAAGAATCCCTTGGTCTTTAACACCGCTTCAGATGTGTCCGAACTCCGCTACAACTTGAATGGTTTGCAAAAAATAAAATTACCATTTCATCTTGTTTATTTATTCAAAAATTTCCATTCCCACCGGACGAATGTCTTAGATTCCTTAATATTTTTAATTGTTCATTACATCCTCGAAATATTTTTATTCTTAAAAACAACTCTTTCTAAAGATATAATACATATAATAATTAATAATTTAATTAGTTAATATTCAAAATAGCATTAGAATTAATGAATTTTAAGTTGCTTCTAATTCTTTTATAATTGTCCCGCAATTGATTTACCAATTTCGTCTCGGGAATTCCATTCAATTTTGTTGCTATTATTATTATTATTGCTAATATTTTGTTAAGTGAGTATTATTAAAAAAAGTGGAAAACATCCTGTTGTCTCATAAATAAAATTCGATTTTTCGGATAGACAAAATGAATCGACCTTCCGACACCTTTTCCTCATAAAAAGAATATTAGAAAGCAATATTATATCTTCCGCCTTTTTCCTATGCTCTTTGAAGTTCCAAATCTTAACATGAAAAGACAAAACATTGTCTCTTCCGAAAAAAATGTGATAATATAATAAACCGGGTCTTCGATGGAATCCCAAAACATTTTTTTTACCTGTCTGCATATCATTATCATTAATTAATGCGAAATCACACGAAAGCTACCAGGGGGGGCTTGTTATTATTGTTTTTCATTAACAGCCAAATATACCATTTTTTTTGTTATGATCGTTTTTATAAAAGTACAGTTCTGGAGTTGTAAAGACCATAACAGGGACAACCGCACGGAACGGCGCCAGGTGATATGATTCACAAATTGGGGGGATTCTATTGATAAACAAAAAGAAATTTTCCATGCGGTCCAAGAATTTAATAAAATTAGAAATGATGCAACACTTCTGTTCCACGCTCTTATAAAGGCCATTAGTGTCGTATATCAGCCAGGTGTTAAAAGGAAGGCATTCACAGCTATGGCATTAAATTTGACTCACTATAATATAGGACCCCACCGCTAATTTTATCCAGTCCCTTATCACATATTCTCCTTCATATGGAACCGATGAAGTAAATATGTGGCAAAATGAGAACCAGTCAATCTTTACCACTTTATTTAGATAAGGCACAATCTTATAAACCCATTGTTAAAGAGCTTTCACGTGCAATAAAATACTTTACTTTTTAAATAACGTCTTGAAAGCAATACGAATAATAATTTTTTATGTGAAGCAAATAAGAAATATGCAAGTATGATACTAGTTCCTGTTATTAACATAAATCTAAAAATATCTTATTGTAAGTTTTTTAATTTGGAATTTCTACCTAAAGCTGTTTACACCATCCCACAAAGAATTAGAAATATAGTTTAAGTATTTTAAAATAATTAACGTACTGAAAAGTAGTTTCCTCTGAAAAAGAAAAGAATATTTGGAATGACTGTGCGTATATTTTAAACATGTTTTTAAATTAAGGTAAGTAATTTTACATAAAAATTCGGCTATAAATAGCTGAGATTCTATATACATTTATATTTTAGAAAGTAAATTTGAAATTTGTATATATTTCATTTAAAGCGAAACTTCGATATAGCGCTCCAGTTTATAGCGTTATATCGAAGTTTCACTGTATTAACTAAAAACAATTAGAAATGCGTAATATTTTATAATTATTTGAAAACTATTTTAAACTTCTTAGAAGAAATATCTCAAATAAAAAATATACATCGGTATTTTGTTTTCTCGGTTCTTCTTATTTTAAAACTATGTAAAAAATAAATATAAATATTATAAGAAACAAAGATGAAAAAATAAAGTAAATGAATTCTAACGATCTCTATAGCTAGGTTGAGTCTACTAGCAAAGGTTCTCAATATTCTAGTGCGTGCCTTGAGCAGCGTCCTCCAGTGTCCGATGGTCTATCTGCCGAAGATAAGGGTAGCAAAAATTCACTTTCACTATCTGACGTCAATCAGAGAGGTTCTTCAAATTAAGTGGCCATGATATTTCTAGTAACCTATGTACGCAGTAAAATGAATTATAATAAAAAAAGATAAAGTAAAATACACAGTTTTATCGGGAATGTTCTACTCTATGCTTATGATTCATGATTTAGGTGTTAATAAAGAAAAAAAGAACAGAATATCCCAAAATTTCTAGACTGAATTTTAACAGAATCCTGTCACAAAATTATGAAAAGTCGTATATCATGTACCATATGAAACATTCAAAATATAACATCTTAGGAAGGTGTATGATTGCCATTTGTATATGATGTTTAGCTACTTAAAAAAAACACAAATCCGTTGATGTATAGTGCACTAAGAATAATGTAAGAATACATAAAATACCTTTGCCATTTTCTCATTAATAAAAACACTACCAATTAAATTAAAATGTTAGATGCAATTCGTGATTCCAATTCAGCAGAATTCTAAACACGTTATTAACTTCTAGTGGGGTGTTCTCAATTAGAAACAAATTCTATTCAATCGTTTCTTGCTTTCTGGTTGAAGCTATTTGCATTCGTTGGCTGCCTCTTTTGATTTTTTACGTATTATGCAGTAATAACTTTTTCTAGATAACTACCAGACGTTTATCTAGCTGGATGTTAGCTTCCAACCGCTGACTCGTTTATAGCGTTTGCGTGCCAGACCATTCCCGTCAGTGTAAGTATTTTCAAAGAAAAACCGTATCAGTAACCAGATACGCAATGCCAATTCGGTCTTGACATGATTTTGTAATAACATTTACTCTGATTATCCTACTGCAAAATTGTTCAAAAGTCTCAGATCTTAGAAAACAAGGAAAAATTCGTATTTTCTGCATGTTTGAAGTTAAATTTCGATCGTTAAAATTGTTTGCGCAAAGAAAGGGTTAGTGTTCCGAGTAGCTCTTATTAGATTTTAGAAAACAACAACAGTCGCGAATTGGATAAAAAATATCCAAGTTAGAACTAAGAAATCTACAATGATTTACATGTTTGTAACAAAAAAAAAAAAAAACCTACAGTTTCTGTTTTTCATTTTTGATCTTGTTTTGTGCTATTTTCAATGAAAAATTTTAAAATGCTAAAATTCGTAAACGAATAAATTTTGTATTCATTTTTCCGTTGCTTTATTTTTTAGAATGCACATTTTCGAAACGTTTGTTTTTCTTTCTCTTTATAAAAAAGAAAAACTTTTTTTTCTACATATTTTACTTACATAAATTAATTTATTTGTTTTGATTCGAAAATCGATTTATATAGTGCCATATTTGGAATTTAGGAAATAATAGTTATTAATAGTTAAGAGTAAATGCGTTGTGTCCAGTTACCAGTTCCTTCTGTTTTATGAGCATTAATTAACATGTTGGTTGCGTACTATCGGCGTACACGTTTCCAGTGCTCGATTAAAACGGAGAAGGAAAAAAATTAAATCAAACTCGTTACCTCGAAGCAACTGAATTAGTTTGCCTCACGAAGACTATAGACTGTGAATTTCTAGCCGCGAGTTTATTTCAATGGCAGATTACATGGGAGAGAGCTGATCCATGCGATGAATGCGAAACCGCCCATTTGAGTTTCAAAACTCCAGTGCTTTAAAACGAAACTCCATTTAACTTCTTGTCGATTCTTGTGTCGTCCACGAAAGCCAGATAACCAGATAACCTCTACACCCCGCGCCCCTGTTTTTAATTTATAAATATTTTATTTTTACAATCAGCGAAGCAATTGCGCTCGAGTGAGGAGGGGAAATCACGCGGGTAATTGTGGCAATAAAAAAAATATAATGCCTTAAGGGAATCACCCCAACGGGGGTAATAAACCGAAATCTGCTTCTAGAACGGCTGAAATTAAGAGACAACAAGAAAGAAGGTGGGTCCAAGGTAGGTCAGGTAAAATTGGCGGCTAGGTGTTTGCGAAACGCGCTGAGAAGTTTCCGCCCGGAGGGGTGTTATGTAAAGGCTGAACTGCTGCTTGTAAACATTCCAAAGCTTCGAAACCAGAAACACGAGTTTCGATTCGACTCCTTCGAAGTTACTCACTGAAAAAATCGCCAGACGACGGAATCACAAGCTAGAAACTACTGCGCCGGGTCCACGACCACTTGCACTCCATTCATGCCGTCGCGGTCGAACGTCTGAGTGGAGCGGAACTCTCGCGTCTAGTCTAGAGGCTAGTGCGTCAGATATCGAGCTCTACTCTCGAGAGGAGCACTGTCGAGGTGTTAGTATCGATACCCACAATTAAAAATTAAATTGAAAATAAAAATTATTAGAAGAAATCAGAAATTCATTTTATTTAGGCATTTGAAACTTACCCGAATCTACTTGAATAAACTTTTAAAAAAATAAAAAAATAATAAAATAAAATAAGAAAAAAAAACTATGAAAACAGATATCTTTAGGACTTTTAAAAACATGTACGATTGTTTTATTTCTTTAAAGTGTGTATAAATTTTTAGTAAAAAAAAATCTATTCAATCAATTCCTACGATTTTGCGTATTTTTAAAATGTGTTAATTTTTTTACTTTTCGATTTAATTTTTCTTGAAAATCGAAATTAATTAGTTGCTTTTCTTTTAGAATTTGCAATCTACAGAAAAAAACACACTTTTAAAAGTAATTAATATGTTTTTATACACCATGGATGCGTTGAAAATTGTTGACTAAGTAATTATTTAATTAATTAGTAGATGCATAAGTTTAATTTTGAATATTCATTACTATTTACTAACTATGCATCTGATAAAGACCTGTTACGAAAAAAAAAATACGTTAATTAATTTACGACTATATTTAAAAAAAAACTATTTTGATGTTTATTGATGACTCATTAATTCGAATTACAAAATTATCTCTATAGATTTGTTTTTAGAAATTTAAAAAAAGAGATTTCTGTTTTCTAATTAGTGTTTATTATTATTACGTGAATTACGTTGCATAACTAAGACATATTTAGTGAACATGTTTTCTGATTAAAACAATAATTGCTGTTATTAATTCCGGGCTAAAACTAGTCGATTTAATATATTGAGTCTGTCGAAATTGTTGAGTATCGAGAATATCTTGCTCGTACTCGACCCATGCTCATGTACCCCACGGTGGTGGTTCCATGTCTCCCGTGGCGGCTCCCTGACTAAGGCTCGACGAGAGTCTTGCAGTGTCGCAGCCGCATAGTAGCCCAAGACCGAGCTTTCGAATGACGTCAAGCACGAGCAGCTTTTCAAGTGGATAGCAATCGGACGGATGTGGGCGCCAGCAGATAGCACCTAGAGTAGACAGAATAAGGACGGTTCCGATCGAATCGGGATTTGAGCATCAACATCAACCACAGCGGTTTTCTTGTAATCCCCGGAGGACCTGGTCAGTGTTGTTACAGCTGTTTTCGCCTTGTGATGTGTAGAGTCTAAGCGAGCAATTTGTGGATCCCGAGTGCTAATTGTGCTAACCGATAGAAGTCACAGAAAGTCAGCTAGTCTACATCGATTTAACGGTGCAGTATCAGTACTTGGAGTCAGAATCGGCTAGAAAATGTGGAGGAAGGCAATTTTCGTGGCAGTGGTATTTTCGATCAATCTGGGTGCGGTGGTCCCGTTCCTATTGCGGGAGGATGAAACTTTTGTATTAAATCCCCACTATCACAATCAGGAGGAATTGGAGGATTTATTTGCCACTCTGGAGAAAACGTTCCCCGGCCGAGCAAAGCAATATGCTCTTGGACAATCAGTAGAGGGTCGAAATCTCGTCGTTTTAGAGATCGGCCAGAACACTCGAAAGCGCGGACTGCTGGTGCCCATGGTCAAACTAATTGGGAATATGCATGGAGATGAAACGATCGGGAGGGAGCTTCTCATCTACCTGGCCCAATATTTACTTTTTAATTATGACAAAATCCCCGAGGTGACCGAACTGGTGAACAACACCGATATTTACATAATGCCAACTATGAATCCCGACGGGTTCTCCAGGTCCGAGGTATGATGATTTCTCCACCTTTCACCCGATAAATACGTAGTTAACCCTAATGCGTCACTAGAGCGCTTGCTATCTTTCATACTGATTTGGGTTTAGGAGCCACGAGCTACCAGCCCTGTGAACTCTGTTGAAAAATCGATAGACCTTTCTTCCGAGCTCGGCTGACTGCTGGCTGGTCGACATTCCGACGATGACAATGTTTTGTAATGCGATTTGCGAGTGCTGCGACTATGAGACCTTGTTGCGATTTTATTTATTATTGTGCTCTTTGGTGATTCCATAAACAAGTTCAGGTCACATGAACGCATTTCTTTACCGGAGAACAAGAGAGAGCCAAGAAGACGGACGGTGATTCAGTGACTTGCTAATAGGAATATTTGTGCCGAAGGCTAACTAGTTATGTCTCAAGAAACATGTAGTGTTTCCCTGAGAAACTGCTTGATGAAAGTGTCCATTTAATCCTTCTGCACTAAATCTCTCACTGTGACGCATTGTGCGTTATTTCATCAAAAAAGTTGTATAAAAAAAAGCCACCTAAAAAACTGGGGATCTTCCTCCAATTTAAGTAGCAATTCTAGATTTTGCTTTAAATTGATTATATATTCTTAGTAATTACTGACTACGCAAATAAAAGTAGTAATAGTGCAAGTATTTTATAAAGGACAATTCCTGGGTGTTTTACTGATTTGAATTTTTTAAATTGTTTGCAATTATTTTCGTTAACCTCAAAAAAGTAATAGGCTATTTTTCAAGGCCTTCATACGAATTTTAAATTTTCTCTTTACCTACTAAAATTACTTTATTGTTTGGATTTCCCAAAGTAGTACTATATTATTTAGGGGTTTCCGAAAAAGAAGTATTTTTAAAGTTATATTTGCTCTAAAAAAATCATAGAAATATTCTATAAGTTTTAGTTTTTTAATCCTAAACCGCCCTATATTCTTTACATCGCCTGAAACATGTCATAACATTTTTTTTTATTTAAATCACTGTACTAAGAGTAAATTATTGAAATTTATCCATTTATTCAGTCCAAAAAGTACTGTGGGTGTTTTTATGAAAACAAATAGTATATTTAATATTTCATGGGAATTAAATTTCGCACTAGAAAATATTAATTATAATTTTGTTTAGTATTTAAGTTAGACCTACATCGTTATTTAATTTTAAATCTATTTCCTGCGAGTGACGTAAGTTAGTTTATTTGAAAACATTCTGCGTCACCTAGAGCCTGATAGGAAAGCAAGTGCCTTCAGTTCGAATGGTGCCTAATTATTACTTCTCCCTGTAATTTTAAAAATAATCCATATTTTATTAGTCATAAAACATTAAAATTACACACACTCCAATATGAATACAATGCTCTCTCTTCACTGTACACAAAGTGGCAGAAAATGGCAATGGCTAAGTATACGCAGAAATCCATTACAACACATCATGTCCATTACATGACCCCGATTCCCAATTCGCATACCACTAAGCATGAAAGGGTGCTCCTGCTGGCATCCTAATTCTGAGCAAATCAAGCCTCAAACCATATTTTTTATGGTCTATTTTTAGGAAGGTCGATGTGACTCCCTGAGAGACTATGTGGGACGTAAAAATGCCGAAGGAGTAGACTTGAACAGAGATTTCCCGGATCGGTTCGATAGTCCATTGATTACGAAGATGAAAACCCGGCAACCGGAAACAGCCGCAATAATTCAATGGGTGACTAGCTATCCCTTCGTTTTATCTGCCAATTTTCATGGTGGAGCTCTGGTAGCTAGCTATCCATACGACAATTCATTGTATGTCTTTACCTCTTCTATCTAGTGGAAGCGGATTAAACTGAAGGATTGTCTTTCGTTCACAGAACCCATCACGAGTGCTGCGAAGAAAGTCTCACTCCAGACGATAGATTCTTCAAGCACATGGCTCGCGTCTATTCGGAAAATCATCCGACTATGAAAACAGGACGCGGGTGCAATGAATCCTTCCCCGGTGGTATCACAAATGGGGCCTATTGGTATGAGCTGAATGGTGGCATGCAAGATTTCAACTATGTTTTCACCAATTGCTTCGAACTTACTGTCGAACTTTCCTGCTGTAAATTTCCATCCGCCCACGAGTTACCAAATGAATGGAGCAAAAATAAACGTAGCTTGCTGGAGTATATAAAATTAGCTCACAAGGGAATCAAGGTACTGCCTTCTGAGCTGTTTTTCAAAACAAATTTTACATAGTTTTTTTTTCCTGATAGGGTTTGGTTAAAGATATTAATGGATACCCTATTAAAAATGCCGAAATTTTAGTATCAAGACTAGAGGAGAAGCCTATCAGGGTTACAGATCGCGGAGAGTATTGGAGATTGCTCGTACCTGGAACTTATAAAGTACAAGCCGTGGCGTTTGAGTGAGTATAGTTGTTTTAAGAATTGTAGCTGGATAAATTCGAACCCAATAAAATTCCAAAGGTTATTTGTTTCCATCAATTACTTCATAGATTTTTATTTTAAAGTATAATTGGTTGTTTAAAAAGAAATTGTAATTTAATTCTAAAGGAAAGATTCCTCCCCCACCTCTAGTTTTAACTTTTTTTCAACATTTCAGTTTCTTCAACTTTTTCTTCTTTTTAGGTTTCAACCGAGTGAAGTAAAGACAGTCCAAGTAACTGATGAAGGACCAGTTCGTCTAGATTTTACTCTAAAGCCATCAGAAGTGAATGACGGTATCAGCTTATTTGGCAATTCTTACTTTTACACCGCTAAATAAAATTATTTCCCGAAGAGACTTAAATGAATCTAAGAAGAAGACTAGAGCCACTATTTTAAACAATCTATGCCAGATCAAGTTTTAAGAAGGACAATTTTTTTTTTTTTTTGCCAAATGATGTTAGGCTAAAATAGGTTTAGATCAGATTTTTACCATTTTATTTTATATATAGTCAAGAAAACGTAGTCTCTCGTCAATATATTTAACCAAAGACAAGTAATAATCTCTCGCCAAATGGAACAAAAAAGAAAATCTTTCAAAAAAAAAAAAAAACAAGTGCTGATAGATGTTAACCTTTTTAATCATATTTAACAAAGAACAAAATTTTGATCTCCTCTCTGTTTTTTTCCCTTATTCTTTTATATAATATATACGTATATACTTAGCATGATAAATAAATCCTGTAAAGCTCTTTTCTTTTCCTTTCACTTCCACCTTTTGCTTTCTTTTACTTATATGCAAAAAAAAAACATTTTAACTGGAATTGCTGCGGTATGATTTTTATGTGTTTCTAGTTTTTAACATAAGAAAATTACTATTGCATTAAGGGATTACATATTTTTACAGGCGCAAAACTTTGAGGATCTTTATGTTTTTTTCCAAGTAAAAAATAATCTTTTTCTCATATTTCGTTAACACAATACTTAAAAGATTTTGCAAAATTTTAAGGTGGAACTTATATTTATGCATTTGTATTTTTGCCAATTTCTGAATGAAGATTTAGGAGCACATTCCTTAGGAGTTTTATATAATCGTATCAAAGGTATGTGATTCGTTGAATGTGCACAATTTTAAACATCGATGTTCTTGTTATGTGGAAAGGATAAAATATTGGGGTAAAGGAAGAAAATTGCAGAAATATTGAATGAATTTATTTCACAATAAAATCCTATAAGGCTATTTTTATAACAATCATTTTGATCCCTTTTTCTAGAACAGGTAACTTAACTCTTGTTACTTTAATTCTGATTATGTAACGTAATGAAAATAGCAAGCGGTTGTATCTCCATACCACCCATTTACTTTTTTTTTTGGTGGTTATGATTTTGAAAAAGAGTACAATTGAAAGCTCCAAAGACCACTCCGAGATGTTGATATATTTATTTATATTTAATTGACGGTCATTAAACAATTATTCTTCGAAATAATTACATTCTCACCATTCAAACGTTTTTAACAGAAAGAGAAAATATGAAACTGTTCCATATAAAATGGAATTCTGATAATTATGCGTTTCGTTAATTCAAGATTTTCAATTTAGCAGATGATACAATTAAATACACTTGCATGATTACCTAAAGTTAAAAAAGGAAAAAAACAATTTTTAGAACCAGAGCTGAGATTTTCAATTGATTTAATTGCACTACATTCATCGAGAAGAGGATTCTTGTTTTGAATTTTATTTATAATATTGGGTAAAAGTACTTACTTTATTTTGTTTTTAGTTTGAAAGTACCAATAAAATTTTATAAAAACCTGTCAAGTCTTCCATAGATAAAAGAATGGTAGATGGGTTTTTAGTAGGAATATCACATCTTCAAAATTAAATAAAACCAATTGTATTATGGTTTGGATGGGACTTTATTTTTATTCGAAAGTATATTTAACAGCATTTAATATGAAAAATAAAGTCATTTAAATGTTGGCCTTGAAACTAAATTTTCCATAACATTAACACACAAATGGTGTTGGATATCAACAAAATTTAACGTAGCTCAATGTTCAATAATAATGAGTTAATTTCATTTAAATTCGCTACAAACGTGAATGCTCGCCATTCAATTTAAAAATGATAAAAGTGATATCTCTATGGAAAAACCATTTATATATACTTCTCTTCGTAATAACAACACCCAAGGGTGTAAAATAAACAAAACCTTAAAAAGCACTATCGACAAAAAACTGAAAAAATACCCAAACCCCCTTGCGTCTGATTTTTTTTTAACTAAAAATTCCTTCCATGGAAGTAATTTTGTACTTAATATTTACGCATAGCTTTTAAAAATCAATCCAAATACAAAGTATCTATTATTTAACACTGCCATCTTACCAATTCACTACAGTAAATAAAATTTACGTACAATTTTAATAAAAGCAACTGAAGTTATTAAATTAAATGATTATTTATTTTCCATAAAGGGAAAATTTTTGCACTATATTATATTATATTTAAAAACAAATACTACTTTTTATTTTTTTTTCTAATATTAATTATTCTATTTTTTATAATACATTTTCAAAATAAATCTTTTTTCAAGATGCTATCTAATTCTCAACTATCAACAGTTGTATTTTTTTTTAAAAATGCATTTAAAATTTCACAATATTATTAGTATTTTAAAATAATAACATAGTCAAATTTTTACGCCGGTAATGTTATCAGTAAACAATAAATGTATAAAATAGCCTACAGTTTAATTTTCCAATGTTTTTTCCTTTACGACTATTTGCCTTCTTCCTAAAATAATAAGTAAAATACTTTCCACTATAACACTAAACGAAATTACATCATTTTTTATAAATGATTGATTCATAGGCTCTAAAACCAAAGATAAAAATATTTCAAACGATTTATAAGCTCATAAAAACAAAATTAATTAAACTTTTTAAATAAATTATACCAAAGAACAAAAAATATACATAACACTTTCTTAAATATATTTCTATACATTAGTATATGTATTTAAAAAAAATAATTAGGCAGGAATGGACTCATGCTGAATAAAAGTGAATTTGTAACACAAATTTTAGATAATAGTTCTCAAGACAGTCAAGATTTAGTCATACATTATTAATAAATAAAAAATAAACTACTATTAGCTTTAGATTCATAAGTATACATTCCGTGGATGTTGGGTTTAAACGAGTACGATCTTTAACAAAAAAGTAAATAAATAAACTAGGCAGATAAAGAAGCTTATGTAATAAAAAACTAGACCAATACGGAAAATTTCTACTTGTGTTAAACTAACAAAAAACAAAAGATCCACTATATGTACGTTGATTCCTCACCATGTACTAATTAATTAAATAATGTAAATAGAGCCACTAACATTGTAAATAATTGTCACAAGTTAATAAAAGTTTTCAACATTTTTGATCGACTCTTGTTCACGGAGAATTTCGAGTTTTTTATCACATAAGCTTTTGTTTTTTTTTTTTTTTCCTTTCTTCTGTATATTAACATTCCTTTGTAAATAAAATTATTTGTTTACTTTTTTTTATAATGATTTCTCCTTCATGTTAAATTCCTTTTGTAGTATTAGTTTTTTTTTAAATTTATGCCTTGTTTTCTCTTCTTAATATTTTCAGGATCTTACCGAAAAGTCATGGTTGCGAAAACCGGCACCGACGAGCATGGATTCATCACACGAACTAAATTCGTCCATCATAATTTCACTAGTTTGGAAACGTTAGTATTTGATGCTTCATCCACATTGCAAGTTACTAACAAAGTAATACATTACCCCATTACTACTAAACGCCAGTTATGCAGTAGCTGGAAACATTTCGTAAAAGTTTAGAAAGGTTGGAGATTCTACATTAATCTCATTTTATATTATAGCATCTATTGCTAAGAAAATTATGTGGTCGACGTAAAACATGAACATGAACAGAAATTTAATATAAAAAAGGTTTGACGATTTTTGTAGGTTATTAAAGTGCAACATGCAGATTTTATTTTCGGGCATATCCTTTTATCTCCCCTATATTCTAATTCACTGTCTTCTTAGATGCCTCCAGTAGATTTAATATAATTCACAAGGTTTCGATATTTCCTTCTATAACTTTAGAGATATATTTTTATATAGTCGTCTGCAAATTTTTGAAAAAGCCATTAATTTAATCCTATAGTAATTTCCTCTTGAAGATATTTTTTTAAAAATTTAATGCTGTACGAAATCTGTACTTAACAAAAAAATTTCAGTCTTTAGTTTATTCTAGGGCGATAACAGGTTCATCTAATAAATTATTAACAAATTTTAAATGGTCGTGGTAAATAATATATGTAATGAAATATTTTTCGGAATAATATTATTATTTCTATTCAATTTACAAAGAATGCGTATTTATATATATAAAAAATCATTAATTAGCTAACAAGGAGAAAAGGGGAATGCTATTCGAATTATTTGGTAAGCTTTAGTAGGGTAGAAAAATAATACACAATCTTAACTTTGTCAATGTTCAATTATTTATTATTTTAAAAAATATTTGAAGAATGTTTCCAAAAAAATCATGATGGAAGTTTAATTTATATTTAGAATGTGTGTGGATGGAACCGATTTGAAAGTTTGATAGTATTATTAGTGTCTGTTTTTAGTTTATTATAATATTAAATACTAAGGGCCGTTTCTAATGTAAGAAGTTGAAGAAAGCAACACGTTTTTGATGCAATTTAAAATGGCGTGAATAGTAATAAAAACAAAACAAATATTGCAAAAAAATATAAATAAAATTAAGATTACTAAGATTAAGTAACAAAACAATATTCAGATCGATAGAACTAAAGCATCATACTTAATTAAATATTTGTATATATTAATTTTTTAGATTTGTAGCCGATCTTGCGGGTGAATATCCTTCGATAACGCGCAGATACTCAATAGGTAAAAGTGTCCAGAATAGAGACTTATGGGTTCTTGAAATAGCAAAGACACCTGGACAACATCGTCCAGGTGTTCCCGAATTCAAATATGTGGCCAATATGCACGGTAATGAGGCAGTAGGTAGAGAGATGCTGCTATACCTGGCCAAGTACCTATGCGAAAATTATGGTCTGAATGAAAGGATAACGAATCTCATCAATACCACACGAATTCATTTGTTGTTCAGTATGAACCCGGACGGGTATGAAATATCGAAAGAAGGTTTGTATTAGCATTTAAGATGAATATAAAAAAAAAAACTAAGGAGCAATTAATAGGGGATAAAACCAGTCACATTGGTAGAGAAAATGCCAATGGTGTGGATCTGAATCGCAACTTCCCGGATCAGTACGGCGAGAATAAATATAATAAAGTACTTGAACCAGAGACGAAAGCTGTGATGGAGTGGATTCGTTCAGAACCGTTTGTGCTTTCAGCTAATTTACACGGAGGTTCACTTGTTGCAAACTATCCTTATGATGACTCTCCCGATAGTTTTACAAACAGGGGAACACTGGGAGTTCCCAATTACTCGGAAGAAAATACGGTATTCCAATATCTAGCAAGGGTCTACTCAAATGTATGTTTTTCACCGTAAGCCAAGGCTTCTAAAAAAACAGTAGTATTCTAAGTTAAAAATAAATTGCAGGCTCATACTACAATGCACTTAGCAAAACCATGCCCAATGTTCCGGAAAGAAATTTTCCCAGAAGGTATTACGAACGGAGCAAGATGGTATACGGTGACTGGAGGGATGCAAGACTGGAACTATGTGGCAGCAGGTATTTTTGAGCTGACTCTAGAACTTAGCTGTGATAAATTCCCACCTGCAAGTGAGTTACCGGAATTCTGGGAACAAAACCGGGAAGCCCTGATAAAGTACATCGAGCAAGTCCATCGTGGTGTTCATGGATTTATAAAGAGCTCAATTGGGACTCCAATTAAAGGTGCTTTGGTCATGGCCGATGGAGCACACCGGCCGTTCTATAGTGGGAAATATGGTGACTACTGGAAACTACTTCTTCCGGGCAAGCATAATATTACAGTTATTGCAAACGGGTTAGTAATAATATTGATGATAATATTCAACTTGTTACTATTTCTATTTTTTTTTTTGAAGGTATGAAGTGCATGAAGAGGAAATCGAAGTCCCTAATAATGAAGAAGGTGCCCTTCGCTTAGATATCACCCTTATGAGAGATGACCCACAGCATTGGGCTTCGGCGCACGATTATCGTATAATTAAAAATGTGGTAAATACAAAATACCACCTTGACGATGAAATCGTCCGCGAACTTCAGGAAATTGAACGTGAGAATTACAAAGTAGCGAATTTCGAGTACATAGGCAGTGAAATCCCTTACATGAGAGTTACCTCGGAGGTTTTGCCCCTATAATTTCTCTCCTGAAATTTTAGCTAATTTTGTTAAATTCCAGATTGGTTCTCCAGAGGAACAGAAGTTCCAACTGTTAATCATGAGTTCGGTGTATAGTTCAGTAGCTGTTGGCAGAGAAATGGTAATGAACATTTTACGCCATGTTATAGAAGGACAGAAACTCCAAGAGCCGCCTATACTTAGAATTCTAGACAATGCTGTACTACACTTTTTACCAGTTCTAAGTAATTTTGAGACAGTGTATCAGCAGTATCAAGAAGAGCAAGTCTTTTTTTTTTTTGAGTACGTAAGATTGCTCTAGCTGATAATTTTATTTCAGACCCGACGTATGTGACCCCATTTTAAATAATGATTTGGGCGATTGGCTCCTAAGTCCAGAGGCCAATCACAATGACGGTCCCTTGCGAAAAGTGTTTGAGAACAAGCAGTTTCATGCTGCTCTAGGTTTCTCAGGAGGTGGAGCAGGTGTAATAAGGTAGATATGCTGTTTATGACTTTTTTTTTTATATATTATTACTATAATATTTTCAGCCATCCAGAGGTAAAAGATAAAAACCCTCTTCTTCATACAATCCACACGGAAATCGGTAAGAAACAGTATCTCTTTCTGCCCACACCTTGCAATAAAACAGCAAAAAGAGCACAAAAAGCTCGAGACACATCTAGTGTAGCAACTCTTCTGTATGAGACTTACAAATCACCACTATTTGTGCTTGGAGTTTCCTGCTGTGAGATGCCACCTCAAAAGGAAATAGCCGGCATCTGGAGGACAAATCTTGAGAATATTCTAAACTTTATCCACTTAGTAGATACGGGTGTGGAAGGTTTTGTTAAAGATGAGGCTGGAGAACCTCTGAGATCAGCCTACGTGGAAATAAAAGGAATTTATAGCAAGCAGTATAATGTAACGAAAAATCTAGCTCACTTCCGAATCATTCTACCACCCGCTGCTTACGAGCTTCACATTTCATCTCTAGGCTATGTAACAGAGGTGCACAGCATAATTACAAAGAAGGGGAACCTCGAGTATCTGGGCAATATAATACTTAAAAAAATGACTGTTCAGAAGGGTGAAATTCAAGATATTAGCCAGAAGTTTAGCAATGCTAGAACTACTTCTGTATCAGGTAGTGATCTCTTAAATTTAAAGTAGTAAGAAAAATATTGTAAATATTCTATCTAGGTTTTGTTCTGGATCTCTTCAATCATCCCATATCCAATGCCAAAATTTCTGCAGTTACACCAAATTTAAATGCGATGGCTTTCACGGACCACCTTGGAACATATACTATAGAAAATGTTCCAATGACTGATATAACATTCCAGGCAGAGGCTCCAGGTTATGTAACGGAGACGCAATATGTAACCATTGCTGGGGAGAACTTGCACGGCTTAATGTTCCGCTTGAAGATTGACGAACGTGTGATGGGACTGCCACGTCTAGTTTTCATAATTTTAACAGGCTGTGGCCTCATCCTTATAGTCATCTGCTGTTCTTTTTTAGTACATTTTTTTCAAGTCCGAAACAAAAAAGGCGACAGGACATATTATAGCTTTTCGATGCTCCCGCAGAAAGACAAACTCTTAGGAGAAGGTAAGTGTTAAATATAAAATTAGGATGATTCTAAGGGTGTATCGATAGAATGTATCGTAATAACGTTAAAATTATTATTTTTCCAGAAAAAAGAAGATTTTGAAAATGATATTTTCAAGAAATCAAGGCTTTCTTTGTTTTATAAGGCTAGATTTTAATTGATTTTATTTATCCTTTTGCATTAAACTAAATTTAATTTTTAAACTCGCTAATATTAAAAAAATCTCTTTGAAAACCTACTTTAATAAAAAAAAAAATATATATTTAAATACACAGCACCAATGGCACAACCGTACTATGACGATGAGAGGGACCCAATCATGGACACAGATGATGACTCGCAGGACGAGCTCGTTGTGCTGGATAAATTGCGCGAATAGAAACAGAGTGCTGTGTTTTTTTTAATATGTTGTTTTCTTTAATTTATTTTAAGTATATAATTTGTGCGTTTTGGCCTCACCAATTCCTAATCAGATAAGAAGCTCAATTGTGATCACCTCGTACATTTTTTACGCGCTCCTAGAATCCTTTTAAATTTGATAATCATTCCATCTCTCCTGTATTAGAGTTAACAAGAAATATTTCTTGTATTAATAAATCCAAATACATTATTGTAAAAATATGTGTGTTTTAATTACCTATAAAATTTCTTTATCATATAGAGATAATTTTATTAGCTTGATAATTTTTCTTTATAGAAGATTAGAGTTACATATTTAAAATCACTGATAGGCTCTCTTTTAATAAAAATTACATTTATTTATACAAAGTAAATCTGATGCTTTGACTTTAACTGCTAGAAACCATAAGATACTATACGAGATGAATTTATTTTGTATAAGTGATTTAAAAAAAAAAAACTTATCATTGTGGCACGACCCAAACCCCCTGCGTCGAGAGTTATTATCCATTTATTTGCCATCGATCTTACTGAATATTTGAGCCGCGTAAGATGATCGTGGTTTTAGTAGATTTGAGGACAACGCAATGAGATTTGCTGGAGCCCGAAAGGTCCAGGGGTTATCGCAACGGTTATTGACGCTTTCCTTGGAGGAATTGCGTTTGATAAGCGCATCAGTCACACTTTAAACGTGAAACTGTTCTGAGTACAACAAGCAGTGAAAGTGAAATGGCAAGCAAATTTCGCAATTTTGTAAATTTAAGCAGGCAGATAACCTCGAATGCGAGAATAATCAACAAACCGAGAAGGATTGGTATTATAGGTGTTCCACAAAATAAAGGTCAAGGTAAAAAAGGGGTTGAGGAAGGTCCAGATGCACTACGAAAAGCAGGATTGATTGAAATTATACATGGTGCAACAGGTAAAACCAGTTTATGTTGGCAGTGCACCTTTACTACTGTTTAAAAATAAACCACACAGGCAAGAGCACTACTATTCAAGACTACGGCAATTTGGGATACTCTACTATGGATGTTAAAAATTTAGAAAATATGAAAAACTGGCAAGATGTCTTTGCATGCAATAGAACCCTTCTCAATGAAGTCCAAAAAATGCTCCAGGAAAATGACCAGATATTAGTGCTAGGTGGTGATCATTCAATTGCGGCTGGTAGGAGATATTTCCCCAATTTTGTGATTACGATTTGAGATAATTGAAATTTTAGGGTCAGTAGCTGGCCATTTGGCACATGATCCCAATATAGCTCTTATATGGGTAGACGCACATGCCGATATTAATTTTAATAAAACTTCGACAACAGGAAATATCCACGGGATGCCTGTTTCTTTTCTATTAGAAGAACTGCAAAGTATTTGGCGGGAACAGACGAAAGAATGCTTTAAAGAGAGGTAAGTAAATATTAAATAAGTATTTATTAACTACAATTACGCATGTTTATAAACAAAAAAAAGCCAAAATTATGAATAGTCTAAAGTTTAGAAGCATGGTAATATAACGTATAAATAGATTTAAAAATCACCTACGAAATCCTCTAAGCGTGAGTTTAAATTTCTTTAAGAATAAAGAAATTATGAAAATGGTTTTCTTTACTAGAAAATGTAAAGCCTCTAATTTTACTTACTGCTCTTTACTTATTTATTTTTACTTACATTACTTTGCATGCTCCTTTTTCAAATGACGAACAAATAAAAGAACTTTTTTTTTTTGAAACGATCTTTATTATTGAACTGAAAACTATAAAAATTATTCAAACAGCCAAAATTTTTCTAATTGGCAAAAATTTATTATCACAAAAGCTCATTACAAATATTTTATATAAAATTTACTTAACTACTTCCAGTCTTATACTTTCAGTCTTTTTTAATTTCCACTTTTTTTTTATCGTCTTCATTTTTTTTTAAATTAATACTCTGTTTGCATGAAATTTGAAAATAAATTCATGCAAATCGAATTGACTCTGCCTATAATAGGATATTTTCTAGCATAATCAATTTGAATACTGTTCGATCACAGATAGGGTAACTTTGATTTTGCTCTAGTCAAAAGAAATATACTAATGAAATAATGTGAATTATGCTTCGTACATAAAAAAGGACTGAATTAAATTATAAAACTGAATAGATTTTTTATGCTAACTTGAAAATTAATATTTATTACGCCTTTATAACGTACGGTAATTCGCAAAGGATTTCGACCTATAGATAACACAATTTTCTTAAAAGAATTTATAGAATTTTATAGAATTATATTGGCTCTAAAACCTGCTGACTTACTGCTTTAAATGTTTATATAAAACATTAAAAATTAGATTGAAAAGTGAAAGCTAGTCGTAAATTATATTAACTATTTAAAGAAGCCTCCTCAGGTGAATTTCGGCAGATACCGGCAATAGAAGAAATATAAATAGCCGTGATCGCAACAAGATCGAGTCTAGAATAAAATTTTTGCCTATTTTGAGAATACTTTTATGAAAAAAGGAAACAGAATACGTAGATTAGACAACATACACCAGCTTTGTAATTAATTCAACTTGCATTGTTATTTTGCAGAATTCGCTTATTACAACCCAAATCCTGGTTGCTTAGTAGTCCACTAGTACGACTACAAAATTTATGCCATGTGCTAAATATAACATTTAAGCTCCTAGAGTAAATGTCTGTGATGATGTATTGAATACAAATTGATGTAAATCAATTGAAATTCTAGGGACAGAATTGAATGGGATAAAAGCTAAATTAAACAATAAACAAGTTCTGCTTTTATCTCATGCAAGACTCTACTATAAACATCTCTATTTACAATTCACTTTAAATCAAGCTGTATTCAGTGGTAAATTCCTTTTAGCACTTATTAACTTTAGTTTAGTTGTGTGAAATTAAAACACAACTCAGTGCATCACGTAAATGCAGTTAGTTTTTCTAAATTATACTTTTAACCCACTGAGGCTCAAAATCTGAGAGAAATTTTACAATTAATCTATTTTAATTTTATTAGATAAAACGTATATTTGATATACGTCAATATGTTGAATCATTTCTGGCTATCCTATTTTACAGGCCTTCTAGAAATGGAACTTGAGTTAGCCGCTGGCTAAATTTAATTAAACATTGCACCTGATATGTGACTACAGTCAAAAATATTAAAGATAGTAGACTCAGACGGCACTAGGTAAAACTGCGAAAGTCGAGTGCCAAAGTAATAAAAGCCAAAAAAAAAAGGCCAAACAGTTTTTGAAGCTACAAAGTTAAAATTTGTAAACACCTACTAATATTAATTAAACTGTAATAATAAAAGAACTTTACTGGAATTATAATTATTTAAATACGCGACGCCCAAACAAATTAAACTATATACGAAAAAAAAATACAGGCACGAATCCTGAATTAAAACTCATTCAACGAAGTAACTTTTCATACTTACATAAATAAAAATGAAGTATCACAGTTAAATCCTAATCCACGTATGTTAAGGATGTGCATGTGGTAACTTAGAATCCTCTCTAATAAATAATTAAATGTTCTCTGGATCGTCCGTAATAGCATCGTATATAATAATTCTTGCCTTTTTAGTTCTTAATCACCTTGATCTCTTCTAACTTAAATTTAAACTTACATCTAAAACAAGTTTAGCATTTACAAAAATTCTCAACAAATTTATTATATTACTCCTTTCCTATTGACTAAATATTAAAATCCTTTTTCTGTTGAACTGAAAAATCATCATTTAAAAGGTGCACAATAACGAACGAAAAAAAAAATATTTTGAATGATCTGAAATTTAACAATTAAACAACAAATAAGCCATAGCGTCTTACTTGCACTGGTACTGGAAAAAGCAATAAACAAATATATGTACAGTAAATAGTAAAATGTTCGTGATAAATAAATTATATGGTGTATAATTGCCAGTTACAATCCAATTATAATTTTAGTGACTAAATTTCGACTGGAAATTATCGTCGAAATAAAATCTTAACGAAATCAATTCTTTTTGGCACATATTTTATAAAGATATTTGGGCGATAATTAAATGAAGAACTGAAGAAATAGGGCGGACACATTTTGGTGAACTTTTTTTTTTTATACATAAAAAGAAATGAACTTTACACAAGAGCTCTCCTGAAAAAAAGATAAAAATTCTTCCACTGTAATTATAATAAAGATAAATGTTAATATTTAATTGTAAATTTAATGAAAATTAACGAGTAAATTAATTCAATTAATAAAATTGCAAACTGTTTGGATATACACAACATTTAAAAAAAAAAAACGATTTATTTTACTACTTTAGAAATACTTAAAATTTAAAATATAGAATTAGAAAATTGAAAGAAATAAATGAGATTTACGATCCAAAAAGTTTGCCAACAAAAATTTTCCATTTTTAGAATAAATTAAGAAAAAATTAAAAATTTACTTACCGAAATTTGTATATTACAAATAAAAAGTGTACTCCATACAGTATTCAAATGAAAAGTTCTTAGCACAATTGAAATAATCATTTGCTAGAAGTATGACTGGCTTTAGTACGAAACACGGACAGCTCTAAAATATATTTTTATTATTAAAGAAAAAAAACTGGAAATGAGAGCAGAGGGCACAGTATTACTTGTGGAATTAGGTTAAGTGGATAGGCCGATTTAAAATCGACCTCTTTCTATCTAAAATGGTCGAGGTAAAACTGAACATTTTTGTTACCCTGTTCATTGAATTTAATTTCGTAAATTTTCTAATCAATTTTTTTTTTATTTTGGCGCAACTGTGCGGTTAAAATAAGACCTCTTGATTACTGATCTTTCGCTCATTTCACCTGAGATCTCTTCGTGATCAGTTTTTGTGCTTGTTTAATTAAGCCGTCATTACACATACAACGTAACTAGCAAGTTGCACAAATTCTAATATTGCAGTAATAGGTCTCGTATCGCTTGATTTAGTTTTAGCCCTATGACCCATATGAACAAGATAAGGGCGTTATCACAATTCCTTTCGCCTATAAGTTCTATAAGTAAATAATTAGGGTTGAGTAGTCCTACTGTGAAGGTGTAAGTCAATTGAACATTACCTGTGCAGGGTTTAATGACTTAACAGTCTGAATTAAAACATCAATTCTATCCTCTATAGTGGAAAGAACACAAGCAAATCTTCATCGAATAATACTTTTAATTGAAAATCCAGGCAAATTGGAACGTTAAACTTGTATAACGATAAAAGGTTACCGAATTGTTTTTCAAATCAAAGTATCCTTGCCTTGTAGAAAAAAATGGAATGAAGTTTTATATTTTAGAAATAATCCACGTGTCTACATTTTCTAGGATTGTTGTTCATATATAGTTTTTAAATAATAATTCTGTCAAAATTATGCGAAAAATTATAATTTATTTTGACGTGTTAAAACGATGGCCAGTCATAACTTCCAGTATTTAGGATGGTATAGCGAAACTGATAAATTCTTGGTTCAATAATAATCGGCATCATATGAAGTAGCGTTATAAAAGATATCACAATAAATACGTTATTTATATTAATTAAAACTTAAACAACCAGCACTTGCCTAAGACTAAAAGACAAAAAAAAATATATAACTAAAAAGCATTGAAAAGCCTTTTTTTAGATAAAGACCTCCAATTTATACCGAAGCAACTGATAGAACTAATAATACCGAACCGAAAAAACTTCAAATGTGAGTCAAATTCTATATTTTTTGTTAATTATAATTATTTAGCGCGCTTTTAATATATATAAAACAATAAAACACTCCATAGCCTGATGCTTGAGGGAACGGGTAAGTGAGCACAGATAAAAGAATCCTCAAAAATAAACAATAACACACGGTACACAATGTTGATTAAATGGAATCAAACTGAAAAATCAGTGATTTCCAATGAAAGTAATGACGAAACTAAAACGGAAATCGACGCTGGTTAAAAATCCACATGTGTGGTATTTAAAATGCACACAAAAAAATAAATGAAATAAATAAAAACCCAAAAATTATTGTTTTTACATCTATTTCCTTCTTATCTTCGAGTTTATATTATATTTTAATATATTTTACTAAAAAGAAAACTAAATCAAATTGTGTATAAACGGTTTGCTTAGTTACAATTATGTACTATTATTTAAATACTTTGTAAGTTTTAAAATATATTTTTTTTTAAATATCTGTTTTCAAATTCAAATCGGTTTTTTTTTGGAATGTCGTTTATGCTATTTATCGAAATTACCTAAAACCAAATTTACAAAAGTATTTGCAAAAATGTTGTTTTTTTTTTCATTTTTTTCTATTTATTTATATTTTTTCTTTTGTTAACAACTCTATCAAATCTAAACGGTTATAAATATTTTAATGAGAAACTCAAAATGTGTGCTTGTATGAATTCATTCACTTTCTAAGAAGAGAACTACTGCCATCCACTGCCGTGACTAAAATCACATTTTGTTTATTTCTTTATTCACCATTGACTAGAGTATAAAATTTCCACAGCACATTGAATACATTTGTATATTTTGAGTATTAAATGTTTTTATAACTCTTCTTCTAAAATCCGAAAAATAAATAAGCTTACTTTCTACATAATAAATTAATAAATATTCTCACTTTTTGTTTGTTTTAATAAATAAATAAATAAGTACATAGGATGGATATTAACTTACTTACTGATGAAGGGGACGCAAAATAAGCATCGCTAAAAATATTGCAATCGAATAAAAACTGAAAATAAATTAAAATAGATAAAAATATAAGGTATTTTGTTTGTTCATTTGGTTTGGTTTCTATAAGACGTCGTTTTGGTGGACTACAGTCTGCATTTCTTGTGACGATGTGCCGTTTTGTACCGAGTGAGATTTAGTAATATACTCGCCATGATTACCTAAGTGTGGTTTTCTTTTAGATTTATGCACAGTAACATCCAAGAAATAATCGGCTGATATAATTAATAATTAATTGCATGGATTAAGAAATAGAGAAAGATAATATTCATATTGCACTATTCCCCCAAAACAAAAATATTTTTGCGAATTAACACTACCCACTTTTAAATTTAAATAAGTTCAAAGACTACAATTGCGTCTATCTAAAAAACATACAGAAAAAAAAATTACTTTTCTGAATAAACGCTATCCATTAATAGTTTTGATAAAATAAAAATGAAATGTAAATGTGAAATAAATTATTAAATGTGATGCAAGTTAATGTTAATATTTAAATTGATGGAGATCAAATTCGCCAAAGAATTTTGGAGTTCTGTACAAGTTACGTGTTTGTCCTTTCGTCGGTCTGTATGTTAAAGTCAATTGTACAGTATTACAAAAATTGGAAAAATCGCTCTATTGATAAAAGCGTATTATCAACAAAATTATGCGATTGTCGAAATAACCTTCGATTCATTTACTTATCGAATTATTGCACTACATTATTTTTCCAAATTTTTATAATGCTTATTGTACATATTTGATCTTTATAATTTCATTTAAAGAATTGTTTTAAATCCATTTTAATGTTATCCAAAATAGCCTCTACTTTACAGCCACAATGGATTTTTTATCAATGCAATTATTATAAGAATTGTTGGATGAATAGTGCAATTTATGAAATTGACAACTATGCAGACTGTATAACAAAGAGAAAAAGCAACCGGCAGTTCGGTCTACCCTCTCAGAAGGTTGCTAATTTTACTTAAACAGGGAATGTCTTTGCTTCTATAGCTTGACTTGTATGAACTACTGTTGTAGCATAAAACCACGAGGGATTTGCAAAAAAATCCAATTAATCGCATCCTCAGACCACTACTCGCTTTTGTTTGGTATCAGTCTTTATTGCAATAATGCCTAGAGAATTGTACTCTCGAATTCACAAGAATTGAAAAAAATAATAATAATATATAAATCGATAACTGAAGAAAAGTTAAAAAAAAAAATTTTTAAAGAAAAAATAAAAGAAGCTTGTCTTCTTTGGGCGTATGAGATAAAAGCTGTATGAAATAAAATAATGTTGATAGTTATCAGAAAGTAATTAAAAAAATAAAACGAAACTAATAATTGGACACAAGAAATGCGATATGGTGGAAAAAACGACAATAAAGGATAAAATGATAAAAACAAACAAGTATTAAAATGAAGGCAAAAAGTAAAAATAAAAACATACTTACGAGGATTGAAATTAAAAATATTCGTTTATTTGAAAATAAAAAGCTCTACACCAAAGATTCCAGCAAAATCAAAATGATAATAATAATAGAAACTTTAAATTAAGAATAAAACTAAAAACACAAAAATGAAATGAAAATCATATTAAATTACAAGTAAAATTAAATTATATACTACCACTGATTGCATATAAGATTGGTTTCTCCTTCGCTTTCTGCTAGTTTTACTAAAATAATTGTGTTTTTTTTATTTTCTCTTCTCACAAAGGGTCAAAATTTCTGTTTTCCGTATCTGCTTTTTTTTCTTTCATTTAAATATATTATAACAAAAAAAAAACCTTCTGTTAGCCGGTCCCCTAAGAATGCATCTTTTGCTCGTTTTATCTCTTCAAATACAACACTATTGCACACAATAATTATTCATAATATTTTATCTTTATAAATTTAATTTACGAATTGCTCTCTAGAGTAAGTGAAATTAAAAATAATAATGCTTATTAAGAATGCATAATAGTAGTAATAATAAAAGTATTACTAACTGTGAACAGTTCGATATCAGAGGAATACATCAAAATGGATTAAAATGTGAAACTGTTTCCCTCTTTTTTTTTTTGTTAATTTTCTTAAACATTTTGTTTCATTATTAAAATTAGAACACATATAGAAAAGTTTGAATTATATTGTGATCAAAAAATTTAAATATTATGCGTTTAATTTCCAACTCTTGTTAGTTTTGTTTTTTTTTTCTAAAAATTTGTAGCATGATTTCATCGAGATTTATTTGTTTATTGTTTCGTGTTCTTTTGTTACTGTCCTTAATCTCATCTTACAACAGAATTACTTTTATATACCCCTAAAATACGCATCTAAAGTTTTAATTTAAAAAATAATAATAATAATAATAATTCAAGAGAAAGTATTAACTTAAAATTTAAAGGTAACTGAGCTTTTGCTCATCATCTAAACAAGGAAGAAACATAAAGCGATCACACCTTACTGGAAACTAAAAAAAAGAAATTATATATAGTGCAATATAGGAAGATTCTATAAACGTTGATGAAAATTCTTATTTCGGAATAAACTGTGATTCTTTTCGCTCTTCTTTGTCTTCAGCAGTATTTTCATAAATCTAACAATAAAAATTCTCAGATCAACTGAGACGTACTTCTGTTTGAATCTTAGCATTGGAACCGGTCCGGGTCATTTTTGACCCATTGAAATTTTCATTAATTCGTAATTTTAACGTATTTTTATTTGGATTTGAATTTGGTTTTATTTATTATTGTACAGTAAATTACTATGAAATAGTCATTGAAAGTCCAAAAATCCAAACTTTCTAGAATGGCAAATGGATCAAATCGGTGAAAGAAAAAAAAATGACTAGACTGTGCTTGTAGTGCAAATCCTAATCTTGAAAATAGGTCCAATAGTTTTTTCATAATAGTAAAACTTCTTGGAGAATATGTGCTAATATTTTATAAATATAGAACTATTTGACGTAATACAATATTTAACAAAAAAAAGTGTATCATAAATTTCAAATTGAAGTTTAAAGATTTCCCAAGGAAATCTGTAACTTTTTAAATGTTTCATCACACAGAGAAATTTCATTCAACTGGAATCATAAAACTAAAATTTTTGATCGCGTACTTTTCCCACAAGGCTCACGTTTGAACTAGTTTCTTATATGGGTACCCTAGTTTTTGACCTCACCTAAGACGTAAACTGAAAATGTTTAAAGACAAAGAAGAGTTTATCGTAATGTACAGTTTTCCACAGAAAAGCAATGTATTACACCACGGCATAAAGGCTACGCAACTAAAAAAAAATAATAATAATAATAAAATGATTATAACTAAAAGCCGAAATCAAACTGAAATAATAAAAACCAAAAGAAAGAAATAATAATAATTGAAAATAAAAATTCTTCGAACTGAACCAAACTGAAAAAAGGAAGAAAAATAAAAAAATTAAAAATAAATTGAGAGTACAATGAAACTCAAATCAAACAAAATCGAAAACAAAAAATGAACTTAAGAAATGTTACACAAAATAAGACCAACTAAAAAATAAGAAATGCATTTCCACACAAAATACTTTCCAAGTTTTTCTATTTGGCAAAAAATTTCTTTATGCTTCATACTGACTAGAACATATTTCTTTCTTTTGTTTTTAAAACTAAACGACGACAGTATCCCTCTCTCGTTCCCAACGCCCCTTTCCGGCTCAACTTATTAGAAATATACGAAATAATTTAACTTAATTTAATTTACACTAACAAAAAAAAAAAAAGAAATACCCCCATCTACGAAAAATAATATTAATTCATTCGAATGGTTTCCAGTTCACTTGAAGCGAACCAATGAAACGCGTCCTGATCTCAATAATTCTATCCGTTAATAAAAAAGGTACATATATTCTTTCACTTAGAAAATCCAGGGATGATTTCCTCTTCAATAGATTTCTTTTCGGGCTTGTTTTGAGGTACAATTCTATTATACAGTTTATGGAATGGAACAGTACAATTTTTTTTCTTTTAAAACAAGTCCCTTCCTATACTCAATTTCTCAGTTTAATTAAAATTCACCCAAAGTATGTTTACCTTTTTTTTTGTGTAGAGGGATCCTCCTCGAGCCTGCAGTAGCATTAGCACTAAACCCTTTTTATACTAGCCTAAATAAATCGTTAAAGGACAGGACGTATATTAAGAATATTCGTAGATTCCCAGATCAGCCGAGTGTGACAAAAAGTTATAAGACGAACTTAAAACAAAATCAAAATTTTAATAATAATGAGAGATTGAATAGTAGTGAATGCGGCTGGGGTTATTAGGATCAAACAGAAAGATAGTTTACTTCGCCTTGTTGGTTTTAAAGCTGACCTGCAAGACTCTGTTCCCAAGCGTGTAACCGTTGAGTGCCCGGATGGCCATGGCAGCCTCGTCATAGTTGGTCATTGATACGAATCCGTATCCCTTGCATTGATTTGTAGAAGCATCTTTGATTATCTTCACACTCTGTACAGCTCCAAATGGTCCAAACAGTTGCCATAGTGCGCTTTCTTCTGTTTCCGGAGCGAGATTATATACGAAAATGCTATAACATCCACCTGGTCCTGGCAAGGAAGCTGCGGCAGCTGCTGTAGTTGCAGCACCCAAACCATTGGGCAGCATCACGTCCAGCATATCCCCAGCCATTGGTGAAAATCTTGCTAGACCCTTATTCACTGGATTATGTACTGCCCCACCAATCCTCCGAACAAGTTGTGGATTTAGGAAAGCAGGAATTTGCGGCTGTACTACTTTATTGGCGCTTCCTGGTGTATTTGAGAATTTCACAACGATCGGATCGGTGCAAGTTTTCGGGGTGGTTCCATTCAGAGCGATTATAGCCCGTGTGGCCTCCTCGCGCTTATCAAATCTTATGAAGCCGACGCCCTTCGTCTGGGTCTCATTGCCGGCATTGTGCAGAATCCTGGAGGTTATTATAGTCCCGAAGGGAGCGAAAATAGCCTCCAGTTCGGGTTGGGTCATGGTCTTGGGCAGGCCCGAGATGTATAGGTTAGCACCCTTGATCGCATCGGAGCTGGGGCGGGCAAATGACACCTTAATGGTCTTATTCTGCAGGCGCAGTCCGTTCAGCACGTTCACGGCCTGCTCAGCATCAGCGGCACGGACGTAATTGACAAATCCATACCCGAGACTCTGGCCCTTGGCCGCATTGGGATTCAGGGGATCGAGGAAAGCCTGTGACTTGTCTCGGATTAGCTTTACGTTTTCCACTTCGCCAACACTCGAGAACAGGGACCGGATCTCTTCCTCGGTCATTGTTTGTGGAAGGTAATTCACAATAAGATTTGTCCGCGTCTCAGAGCTATCTCCATTCTGTTTAACTTGGGGTGGTGTCTGCCCCGCTGAACTCTGTTGTTGTTGAGCCGCCTGCTGCTGCTGCTGTTGGGCTGCCTGCTGCTGCTGCTGTTGTTGTTGGACCTGCAGTATCGCCTGCTGAACCTGCTGCTGCACTTGCTGCTGCTGCTGCTGTTGTATTTGCTGCTGCAACTGGAGCTGCTGCTGGGCTTGGTTTGCGCCCTGGATAATCGCTTGTGTTTCAACCCCACCAGCATTCGTCATTTTCGCTTGCCAATGTGCGCACGATCTGCAGTATCGATTTTCCTCTCTTCTTCAAAACTTTATCGATTTTTCTCTACCCCCTCTTCTCTTTTCAAAGCGATTTTAGAAAATGGCTTTTCCCTTTTCACTTATTAAAAAATTGCGAAAAAAACCCAACACTGCTTTTGCGTTAAAAAAAACGCTTTCCTTAAACGTTTATTATAAGTCTCGAAATTTACGAAACCACGAAATTCACTTGAGAACGTTCACGACGGATATTATACGCAAAAAGCAGGTAATGAAAAAAAAACTCCACAAGACGGGCGCAACTCACAAATCATGCACAAAATCGCCACGAAAACAATTCAGTAATATTTAATTACCAACCCCCCACGTTATACGGACACAGGCGGTTTGAAACTAATGCAAAAAAATTGGGAGAAAAGCTGTCAGTTCAATAATTTGCCTTTTCCGCTGCCACCTTTCGGGTCTGCCTGCCTCCGCGACTTGCAACTACAAAATGTCCGTCCTCCTCTCTGACAACCAGACGCGGCCGCAAGTAATGCCGAAAAAAGGCGGCCAGTGTTGTCAGACGTACTGAATTTCGGGATTAGACTTCGACGGCGCAAGCGGGATCCAGTAAACCCTAGTAATCGTTTTCGTAAAAGAAAAAATCAATACTTTGTATTCACTGACTTGCGTTGATTAAATTATAGAAATTTTCGCTTCTCCCGCTAGTTTTACTCGCGCCCTCTAGCCCTAAATGAGTACACCTGTCTTTAGGCTTTAGGAATTTAATAAAAAATAAAACACTACATCTCGGGCAAATCAAAAGATTTTCTTTGACTGATTAACATAAATGGACCTTATAAGATGAAAAATAAACTTTACTCTATTTTTAAATAAATATAATAATGCTAAAAGTATTATAAAATAAAATTTAATATACGATTTTTTTAAATTTTTCTGAAAAGCAAAATTGAAAAAGTATGTTCTTCCAATTGGAAGAAGCCTAATTAGGCACTAATTTTATTTTATAAGAGAAATCCGGCAACCTCATTTAATTATTATAAAATAAAATAAAAGAAAAACATTTAAAAAAATTCTCAATTCTGACTTTTAAATTACAACAGCAAGTTTTCGTTTTAACCCCCCGACTTAATAATTTCAATTGACTTTCTTCTTCAGAATCCCCTCGAACAAATTGGCTTACATCGGTCTACGAGATATAGATCCATCTGAATCTTTCCTTCTTCGAAGTTTGGACATCACCACTTTTGGAATGGACGTGAGTTATTAAGTTATACACTAATAGAGTAAATAAAATATTTTTTACCAGGCTGTCGACAAATACGGTATACATAAAATAATGGAGATGCTCTTTGAGAAGATTGATCCGAAGGGAAAACTGAATTACCATGTAAGTTTCGATATCGATGCACTTGATTCGAAGGAGGCTCCCAGTACCGGGACACCCGTACCCGGAGGCCTTACTCTGCGGGAGGGTATTTACATAATGGAACGTCTAGCAGAAACAGGACGAATTAAAGGCGTTGATCTTGTTGAAGTTAATCCAAAAATTGGTACAGAACTTGAAATTAGACATACGTTGCTGGCTGGGCTAGAAATCCTAAAAGCCGCCTTTGGACATAATCGTATGGGAGATATAAAGGAAACCCAGGAAACAAATGTCTCAGTATTGTTAAATAACGTAACTAGTAAAAACGTATAAAATGTTAAGAGGAAGAAGATACTGATACTATTTGTGAAAAAAAACAGCTGAAAAAATTGAGTATGAATTATTGAGGCACCAAGGAAAATTGACTGAGTTCTTTATTTGTCCCATTTATCTCGTATATGAATATATTAATATCTGAACTTAGAGTGTAGGTAAATAAAATCACTTACGTAGTAAATAGCTATATTACAGAGTTTGGTATAATTGCAAGATGAAGATACAAGCAGCACTTCCAATATTATTGTTTTGTTTTAAAATTTGGTTTCCTTCGGTTAGACGACTTACGGCTTCATGCTGGATAAAATGTTATCTGCTAAAGCTGTACTCTACAGATAGAACAGCAATCTGCAGCGGTATAATAATGAATCCCCTCTTCGTGGCCAGATGAGTTTGTTGCAGTTAATTTTGGATTTATCTATGCCAACTAATGTATATCCTCTGCCTGACTGATGTTTACTTCTAAAAAACCTACCGCGAGCAGGAAATGCTTCCCATCCAATTAGTTTGGAAGCTCTATTTCGCAGTATGCTCTACGTTCAAGAAAATAAAAATATTTTAGCGTGCCAATTGAATAATGAGTGCTGCACACATTTCAAAGAATTCCATTGTATGATGGCCAGTAGGCTGTTGCGGCATAAGGCCTATATTACTTAAGGCTGGTGGTGTTAGACTTTCCATGATAACATCATCACCCTGCTCAACTTCTTCATTAGTCAATGACTTAAAGTCCAGGAGGTAACTCTTTGCGTCTACTTGGTAGAGCTGTAAGGACATTTTAACATACTTTCCAGTTTGTTTATTGTGCCTTCGGACACGGACGTGATATGAGTTAATGATCTTCCATTCATAGTCCAAAGCCTTCATAGCTCGATAAACCTCCAACATGATATCATTGGGTTTGCTCTGTGATCTTATTCCCAAATGCCATTTCGCTCGTTTCACGGGTGTCCCCCTGTTTTTATCCTGGAATCCTGCCCCGGGTGCGGTTGTTACAGAATTTGCCAAAACTCGTTCCCGTAGCGGTGCAATTCTTTCTGGATGTGGTCGAATAGACGTAGACCCTGATGATCCAGATGGAGTATACGAATCGTGTTTCTCATTGGGACTATAATTCACAGGCGGGGGGCTACCAGCCACATAGAAATCTTTTATTTCGGCCTTTGCTGCTTCATCAGCAAATCGTTTATTGTCAATAATTAAATGGTAGGCAATAGCTAACTGATCATGAGGATCACCGCTTAGCAAGGCATTATGAACTTCCGATTCTTTTACACCGAATTTATCACAAACCTCGCTTACTGCATAGGTGTCGATTACGTTACTGTCTTGTTCAATGGATGATGGGAACAAGTAGGACGGCAAATCTTTTTGGAACCATTCATGTTTCTTGATCTCCTCAATGGTTGCCCGTTTTAAAGGATCAACTTGTAACATTTGACAAACTAGGTTCACCACTTGCTTATTCAGGTATTCAGGAATCGGAAATATGCCCGATTTGATTTTCCTGAATAACGTTGGTACATGTTCATCATCAAAAGGTAGAGTTCCACACAAGAGGGCATACAAAATAACTCCACAGGACCAAATATCAACTTCAGGACCTGCATACAGTTTCCCTGATATAACTTCTGGAGCAGCGTAATTAGGCGAACCACACGATGTTCGAAGAAATTCTCCATCCAGCATCATATTGGAAAGCCCGAAATCTGCAATTTTAACATGCATATTATGATCCAGCAGAAGATTCTCTGGCTTTAAATCGCGATGAACAATCATGTGGCGGTGACAATAATCAACTCCTGATATGATTTGCTGGAAAAACCGACGGGCCTCATGCTCCTGCAGCTTTCCATGTTTAACAATATAGTCGAACAGCTCGCCACCACTCACATATTCCATGATCATAAAAATATCTGTGGGTGTAGAAATTACCTAGAAGTTATAAACGATTTTTAAGCATCCCTTATGGAGGTCATTCTTTGTTCTTCTTACTTGATACAACTTTATAATATGGGGATGCCGAAATAGCTTTAAATTTTGTATTTCTCTCCGGATTTTGCCTACTACATCTAAACTTTTTATCTTCTGCCTGTTGAGGATCTTGACTGCTACTTTGTGCTTGGTCAGCTGATGTTCCCCAATCTTAACTTTACCAAAAGTTCCAATACCAAGGGTAGCACCCAATAAATAATGTCCTATTTTTACAATCGGCTGTTGTCCACTCGCTGAGCCTGGAGGACCCTCAGAACGTTCAATTGAGGCCATCCCGTGAGACATTTTTCTCGAAACAAAAATTCTCTACCATGAAACTGACATTTGACAAGTGTGAATGTCAAGGATTGAAGTCGATGGCAGCACCACTACGTGGAAAATATTTCCGAAGAGATCTAACGACATCTATGTTTTTCTTGAATGCGTAATTTATAAAGAGGCAATTTTGTTGGACACTACACATAAAAGTGACAATGCAAACGTCAATTTATGCGATTTTGTTGCTCTCTTAGACCAAAGGCTGTTTCCGGATTTTATCATTATTTTTTAAATCCCTGGCTGTGTTTAATGAAATGGCAACGGTTCGATATAGGGGCGAGAAGAATATTTTGGAAACTGCAAAGAAATTAGACGCTTTTCGTAAAGTACCTGAGGAATATACCGAGTCAAGTTTGATAGGCGGGACACGTAGTTGATTTGAACTTGTTTTGTTTACATTCCTATAAATCTTTCATTTTCAGTATCAGTTCTAAGCAGAATTCTCATCGTGATCTTAATATGTAAAGAAGTGTCTTATTACAATGAATCAAATCTAAAATTTACCTTTAAACCAGACGTGGATCTCGATGCAGTAATAAAAATGAATGTAGATATAACCGTTGCTACACCCTGCATACGTAAGTTAAAATGACAACGTATAAGTAAAATTACTTAAAATTTAATTTACAGGTTTATCAGGTGTTGATATTATTGATGAAACACGTCAAAATAGTTTTGCATATGGCACACTCAAAAGAGAAAGTACTTGGTTTGAATTGAGCCCGGTGCAAACAGAATATTTTAATCGGATAAGCCAATTAAATTCTTTTTTGCGAGAGGAATACCATTCCGTCGCTGTATGACACCTATAAGGCTGGGTATACAATTGAATACAAAGTTGCTGTCGTAGAGATTATAGAGCAAACCAAGTATTAAAGTTATCTACAAACTTTGCATGACTAAAAATGTTGACCTAATTTTCTTTGGAACAACAATCAAGATGTTGTGCTCCCATTGTCTGGAAACTCTTGGTGTAACTTTGTATCCAAATGTTTACTAGGCCTATGAAATTTTAGACATTCCCTTATATTCACTTTTTCAGGATATCATTTTCACGAATCTCCTTGAAAGGCCTTATGAAGGGAAAAGAAATCAATTCCCAGAAAGAACCGAAAAACCAAACAAGCCATACGATGCATGCAGATTATATGGTACATTAAAGATAAACAAAGTTGCGGGTATCTTGCAAATATCAGATGGTGAGAGCAATCCTCTATTTGGACTTTTCGATCTCCACATCCATACCGATAGTTTTCGAGGTAATTTAAATTTTAGTCATCGGATAAACACACTTAGCTTTGGAGATTACGCTTCTCACATTATTCAACCCTTAGAAGGTGATCAAAGCTATTTTGGAGGTGAGACAAAACTAGCAAATTTATTTAATTCTTTATTAAAATCACATTGCTTTAGATTCTGAATCTGTACAGTATTTCATTGAAATAGTACCAACTGTAATACACAATCAGTTCTCTTCAATAAACACGTATCAGTACTCTGTTAGAGAAAATGTTCGAAACATAGGTAAGTGGAGATGTATTCCAGTTCTAGCAGCTTCAATATAGTTTATGCTTTTCAGATCCGCATGAAAGTACATTAGGATCTCCAGGAATTTACTTCAAATATGATTGGTCAGCACTAAAAGTTATAGTTAGCCAGGACAGAGATAATATTGTGCAATTTATTATAAGATTATGTTCGATTATTTCCGGTATTGTAGTACTTTCAGGTAGATTCAGGCTTTACACATATAAAACTAATATTCTTAAGATATACAAATTTTATTTCAGGTATTATTAACTCTATTCTTTTGACCCTTCAAAGGTTCTACTTAAAAACGTTCGCACCTCAACTGTATCAGAAACTGACTGAGTTACCTTCAAAGACTACAGACGTTGAAGTAGATTCGAAAACACAGCCAATTTTAGTCACAAATAATCTTTTAGTCAATGCAAATGAAATAAATCAGGATTCGATCCCTATTGCTACTGTAGTAGCGACGAATTCCTTATAAAAAAATATTTGTTTTATTCTAGTACACAGTAATTTCGCATTTTTAAATTATTTATATGTTCATAAAACATATTTCATATATATTTTTTTTAAATACTCATATTTCTTTTTTCGTTGTGTGTTAAATTTTAACAAACATCTATTCTTTATTAGGTGGCCAAATAGCCGACAGTGATATTGTCTCAGTACTTCGCAACAGGTCACTGTATTCTTGTAGGAGATCTGAAATATGAACAATTTTATAATATTCCTTTTAAGCAGTAATTTGAGATATATTACAATTTGGTTGCGAATTCCAAATTTCGAACAATCGCTTCTTTGAATTGACCTGTTTACTAAGGATTGCCGCAGCGAAACTAGCAAGGCCCTGATTCGTGTTTGACCAGCTCTTGATTAGCGATGAAGCACTGACTTTAAGCTTATGTTTATATTCTTTCAATTTTGGACATACATCCCCGTTTAGAAGGGACATTCCAAAGTACCTGTATCCAGAAAAGATTGAGTAAACAAATCATTATTAGGGGTTTATTCATACCTGCATGCCTGCTCACCCATAGGCATTTCCACTTCACTTAGAGGAATTTCAAATCCAGCCTTTCCAAAAGTTGCTTCCACGAAGCAATAAATTTTGCCATCTTCTGCATTATATTTCGGCTGAGGTTCTTCCAGTATTCTTTTTATATTACACAACTTTGGAGCAAACAGAAGTAGCCACTCCGGCTCTATAGCAGTTATTCCCCGAATGAATGTTTTTCTGGTTTCGCCACTTTGTAGTTCAAAAGCTTCCTGATATATCACCCAATCGGGTTGTTTTTTCTTAAGTACGGAAGAAGAATGTAAGAAAACAGGATCTTCCATATCTGGACATTTGTACGCGTACTTAAATTTTCTCCTTGTTTCTTTATCCTTCATTTCGTAGTCAGGTACCTTTCTAGCAACTTTATCACCCATGCCACTTAATAAAATTTGGCGTAAAAATTTCGCTTGAATATCAGTAGGTGGCTTCATTTGTGGATCAACAAATAATTCTAAGCCAGGGGTGTTTAAATTTATTTCATTTGTGATCTGCTTTCGTAATTTTCTTATCTCAGTAATAGCCTTTTGGCGCAATCCATTTTTTTCACAGAATTCCGATATCTTCCCTTGAGAGCCAGCATACTCAGCTCCTCCAACAGCCCTAAGTAATATCATCGGATCTCCCAATAGTTCAAAGTGTCCAGATCCAGCCCAACTCCTTCGCTTGTGAAACCATCTTGATTTATTATCTTGAGCATTATTTTCAGCATCACCAGACACCTCGAGAAGGACTTCTTGGACAGAGAGTGCAGCAACAAGACAGACGACATATGGCAGTAAGCCTTGCTGGTGACTTAGGGCAAGCATTTTTCCAAATCTTGGAGAAACTGGATAAGTGGATATAGCACGTCCAAGGGAGGTTATTTTAACCACATTATCACTATCTTTTTCCAAAGCTCCAAGCAGAATCAGTCTATCTTCGGCAGCTTGTAACTGAGTTGTATCTGGCGGTGATGGGAAAGGAAAACTTATAACCTTGGCAATACCCATGCTTTGCATTTGAAGCATTAAATCATCAATTGGCTTCTTCTGGATGTCAGGAGTATCGAAATCATCAAATTCGTCATTGAAGGCAGCGCTAGAATACAAGCGATAGCAATGTCCTTCACTTGTTCTTCCGGCCCGACCGGCCCGTTGATCTGCGGAAGCTTTGCTAGTAAAGGTAACAACAAAGGTACTCACACCGGTGACCTTATCGTAGAGTCTACTTTTCTGCCTACCTGAATCTACGACGTATTTCACATTTGGAATTGTTAAAGAGGTCTCAGCAACGTTTGTACTAACAACACACAATCTACAACCTTCTGGAGGGGCTTCAAAAACTCGATTTTGTTTTTCAGTGGACAGAAGTGAGTACAGTGGTAAAACCCAAAGTGGTTGCTTTGTTAATACAATGTTTTCACTATCTAAATCTTCAGCGCTATTATTTCCCTCATGCTCTGAATCCAAAACATATTCATCCTCCGTTTCATAATCATCCAACAAATCCGCGTCGGTATCATCTGCAGGCAACTTATAGTTGTCTAAATTAATTTTTGGTAGCGACATTTGAGATACAAATTTAGCTTTAGCTTTTTTCGCGTTTTTTAAAGCTTTTTTAAGATCCCATTCAACATCAGCTGAATTTTGTATTGCATTATTCTCATTCTCTTGTTTGTTTTCTTTATTATCATATTTTTGATAAGGAAATTGCTTCCGAAGTTTCCGAACAAGGTAATTTACCTAGGAATACATTTTAAAATATCTAAGAAAAATAAGTATAGGATTTTATATTAATTATTGCATATCTATCTTCTAAAAATATCTAATAATAAATATTGCATCTGTTATTTTTTAGTTGCTTAATTCTAATAAAGCCTAAAGTATTTTATTTCACTATTACCTCTTGCTGACCAGTCAAAAATACTAAAATGCCTCCTTCCGGTAGCCTTGAGTGAATCTTAACCACTTTTCGATAAGCCTCCTTCACGTAGTCCTGTGCTGTTCTTTTCTGGAAGTGAACGGTCACAGGATACTGTCGAGCTTCAATTTTAAGAACAGGCGGTGGCTGTTTGAACAAGTGCTTGTTCTCAGTAAAATCTTGAACCCTTAGTGTGGCCGACATAATAATTAACTTAAGTGGAGACCCCTTCTTAGCCCTTAGTGGGACAATTCTGGACAGCAGGCCGACAAGTATATCTGTGTACGCACTTCTTTCGTGGGCTTCGTCCAGTATTATTACTGAATATTTGGAAAGCAAGTAATCACTTTCGATTTCCTTAAGCAGAACACCATCAGTCATGAATTTGATACGTGTTTTATCGGTAACGTTTCCCTCGAATCTTATAAGGTAAGATACCTCCTTGTCAGACAAATTCATCTCCTTTCCCACACGTTTAGACATTGAGATAGCAGCCACGCGTCTAGGCTCTGTAATTCCAATCATTTTCTTCTCTGTGTATCCTGCTTCATAAAGGAACTGAGGTACTTGGGTTGTTTTTCCACTGCCGGTTTCGCCTGCTAGAATTGTAACTGAATTTTCGGTTATAGTTTCCATAATCAATTGTTCTTCAGCTAATATAGGCAATTTTAAGCGGGCAGTTTGAATTTCTGGATATCGGTACACAGGAATAAATACGGCTGCTTTGCGATCGACTGGAATTCTTTCCTCCGTCCAGTCTTCACTTTCTGTATTTGTTTTTGATGTGCTTTTAAGTATTTGATTACTAATTTCCTCTTCAACCCATCCGAAATTAATTTGCTTAGTCCCCCCAGGATGTTGGATCTCGTTTGCAGTAGAATTATCCTGGACGATATTATCATCGGATACAGAACTAGCAGTATCATTTTCCGCAATTTTACCACTAGGATTTATTTCGTCGTCTTCGATGTCGCTATCAATTTCAAGACCCACAATATTGTAATTCCTTTTCTTTGAGACTTCATCGTCACTTATTTCCTGATTGACATCATTTTTTAACAAAGCCAGTCTCCTTTTTCTCATTCCTTTGATGCTACTCAGCCGAATAGGCTTTTCTACTTCACCGCTTTCTACATTTTGAAGATTAGTTTTAAGTAAATCTTCCAATTTGTTTAATTTCTTAGGACCAAAAGTTTGGACTTCACTGATGGTTGTGTATTGTTTGAGTTCATCATTTGATACCTGCACTGCAGACAAGGCCTCCAGAAGAGCTTGTCTCTGCAAGAGGATTCATTTTTAATTTTACTATACTATGCGTACTATAAAATATCACTGAGTACTTACACCTTCTTTCTTTCTTTTTTTATCGACAACTTTCTCTAATGCTTTTCTCTGCTTTTTCGTTAAAATCCTCGTAGTGACATGATTCTCCTTTTTCTTTACTGTTTCCCGTTTCTTAGAAGGTAAAACTAGGGCATTAGCTTCATCATATTTCGCGTATTCATTAACATTGTCATCCAATTCAATTTTTATCTGAAACAAGCAGGAATATTAGAAAGAAATTGTGAAGAAGCCTATTAATTACTTTCTCCTCCGAAGATTTGTTGATCACTATCGTTTCACTTTGTCTGGCTCTTTTATTAAATTTCTTTCCCATTTTCTGCATTCAACTCAGCCTACTGTGTTAAAATTTAGTTGCAATTTTGTTGACATTTAAAAGCACGTGTATAGCAAGCGATTTGTTTACAATTTTGACAGCCGACTAAACATGAACATAATTTAAAAATTCTTATGACTTGATTCTGCTTACGAGGTACGTGTGCAATATTTTAAATTTTAATAATTTTCATGTGTAATTGATGAGATTTCAATAAGTATATTAACGTAAAAAATTTCTTTTTAAATTCTCTTCCACATGAATATTAATTGACAGTGGGTGAGTCGATTTAAAAAGGCAGAAGAAGATTTTACCACCGTCAAGTAGAAATAGACATGTTCCAGAGATTATCGGCGGTCTGTTATAATCCTGCAATATTTTGTAGGTTTTATGGAAAGCATAATAAGAAGTATCTATATAAAGATGGAAAAAAATATGGCAATATATACTACTACCCAAGGTAAATAAATAATTTTGTGAAGGATGCAACTAAAAAAAGTTTTCTACAGAACCCCAAATCATGAAGACCCCCCAATAATTCCATCGAAACTTTTCTACGTTAAAAGAATAAAGCCAGTTAAAGGAAACCCATTTTGGGAAAAGCGATTACTAAAAGATTTTGGATTAGATGGTTTAGAATGTGACTTCGCAGTCGTTAAAAATATCCCCGAGAATAATGCAAGGCTTTGGAAAATTAAACATCTTATAAAAATAGCTCCTATCACATTTCCCTATGGGGAACCAACGGAAAATGATATAAACCACACTATTGTGAAAGAGAATGGAGAATGCATTGTTCTAAAGCAACTAGTTGACCCAAAGAAAGAACAAAGCCTAAATGAATTCAAGAGAGACCCTAGGCGGTTAGACGGCGAGACATTAAGGAAAGATTCGAGGCTGAAATGGCTCAACCCTCTGCAGTAGTTTGAATGTAGAATGTGCTTGTTAATAAAAACATGTAAAAACTAAGGCATACATATTATTATATTATTTTCTTTACATTTAGAATTGATCGCCTCTATAAAAAGTTGGACTCATGCAATCACAGATTTAACAAAGTTGTTCTTTACTGCTTCTTGCGATGGTATTTACAATTTGATGAGGAAATAGTGACTTATTTATACAGATCCGCTTCGACTTTTTTACTTAACCTCTTACAACCGCTGGTTGCAAATAATCCTGTCGTCTTGTCGTATGTTACAAAGTTATCCATTATACGTCTGCAAATGAAGAAATATTACTAATATTTTGCAGCAGAATAAACGACTTACTTCACAGAATCCGGGTTAACCCCGTAGAAACCCAATCGTTTATATTCAGCTCGAACACACTGCTCTACATGCCTTTTCTCCAAAGGCAGAAATGGTACGTAGTGATCAATTAAATGTGATTTAATTATACTGGCTTCTTGTAAACCTCCTCCCAAATTGTATGCACCAACTTCTAGAATTTTTTCAAAATCATGAATTGTTGTATTTTCACGTGGAACACCCTTTTGCATTAAATTTGCTAAGTGTTGTGCAATTTCTACGCCAGCGGTGTTTGATAAAAATATGAAAACTGCTTTACGATAATCTACACCGTCGATATGATAATGATGATCGAGAAAAGCAGTAATAGTTTCAAAGACCCCCGCAGGCAATTTATCCACTTCATCAAAAATGAACAAGGACCACGGACACTTCATAACAGCATTTTTAATTTTTGAATTTAAATCGCGCTAAAAAGAATAAATCTTAGTAATAGATAGATAGATAAGATAAAACAAATTCATGGACATATGATTAGACTCAAGGAATTAATTTTTATATCGATTTCTTAATATTCTGCTCAACTTATAGGCAGTCAAATTAGAATCTAGTTTGAACACACTTTCTGCGTGGATCAATGTTCAACTAAGAAACAGTTTTAAAAATGTAATACTGATGAATTGACTAGAGCATGAGGCTACGACTATACCTTTATAACCGATGAGAAAATCTTTAAACCACTAGATCTTCGAAATGTTGTAACGAAAACAACATGTGTTTAATCCAATTATTCAAATCTTAAGTATCCTTAGAAAAATATGTCCACGTATATGTGCTTACCCTATACAATACACTTTCGATATCCGTAGTAAAATCACCACGGCCAATGAATTTATATACAAAATCACTCTTTAGGCCATTTTTATAGAGGTATTTAGCTATAAAATCAGAAACATAATTCTTTCCTGTGCCTGGTGTACCATGGAAACTAATAACAAGTGGTTTCTTCGACTTCTGAGAGTTCGTATTGTGAGAGTAAAGAGCGGGGCCTAGTTGATTTAATACTATGTGCTGTCCATAGAGATTTTGCTCTAAAGCTGTCCTTAAACCTGAAATAATCGTTACACAAGGAAATTTGATCTAATAAAATAACATTTTAAATATTTGCATTAACCTACCCGCAATATCAAATGGAATATAATCTTTTGTGCAGCATTCAAAGTACTGGCAGTACGTGTATTTTTTCACAGTATTAAAATTGTACAATAGACCACCTACGCCCGCAGCAATTCCTAACGATACGGGATCTATAAAACATTGTATACTTTTTACAAAAAATAGCACTAATAACACTATTCTTAACATGTTAAATTGAATAAAAAAAATCCCCGGCTTTAATCTGACAGTTGTACGCATAGAAACAGCCATATGACTACATTTTAGGCCAAATCATTAAGAATAAAATTGTAAACCTGGACTCGAACCTATTAACAGTCTTAGCAATGCTAAATTTTTGAAAAAGCATATACATACATAAAAAGGATTACAAATGTGCGTACGAGTGTTCCGAGGAAATGTCAACTCTAGTCAACTGAAACTTTCCCTCAATTTCCACTGATGTGCAAGAGTTATTTAAGGCACAAACCTAATTGATGGGAATCATTCAAAGCCTCGAATCAAAATAGTAATCAGCTGATGATGACAATTCGTATTTTGGTTTTCTTATTTCCAATAAACTGTTTAAGATCTATAAATAAATCCAAGTGCAATATAAATAAAAGCACACATTTAAATAAACACTTAATATTCGATCTTACGCAAGGTAAAAAATTATGACTAAAGAGAAAATAACTGCGTGTGTTAAAAATAACACTATATCGGCGCTTTCAGTGAGACTAAGAGAAATTGTCCCAGTCCAATTGAGAATTTTAGGGGCCTGTCAGGGAATTTAAAAACACCGAATCTGCCGGAATGCAAATTAGTAGATTTTCGTAAATTTTAGAACGATGAGGAACAAAAGTTTGAGTATAAAGCGTGGTAGTTGCATTCTGAAGGAAGAACCATTCGTTCATATACTGAAGGAGAAATACAGAAGGGAGCGATGTTCGACTTGTTTTAAATTGTAAATAAATTTCGTGATAAATACTACGATTAGATTATAATCTTGCGTGTAATATCTTCAGAGGGAAGGTTCTGAAATGCTCTAGGTGCCAATACGTTTACTATTGCAATCGTGAGTGCCAGCAGAATGATTGGAACCTCCATAAGAGCGAATGCGATTACATGAAGAAACTTGGATCCAGAACCATTCCAGACGCGGCTAGAGTTATGGCACGGATCATCCTAAAATTACAAACGGGCGGAGATCTACAACGGAGCTTTTACACAGATAAATGCTCCCGAAAGTTTATGGATATGATGTCGCGTGAGTTCCATTTATATACATTTAAATATAACAGGATATTTTAAGATTGTTTTGAGGAAATCTTTAATTTATGAACGACTATTTTCGGGAACCTGTGCAAATTTTCAAGATAAAAGTTCAATTCAATGAGATTTTGGAAATTCCAGATATTCCAGAAAATGTTATAATTGTGATTATTTCTTGAAATAGCAGTATTGAAAAAATAGGCTAAATACTTGATTTCTTCTTCAGTTCCCTAGAGAATTCGCAACCATTGTAAATAATCTTAATTATACTGTTAGAATGTCTTACCCCATGCTCTAAAGGTGTTGTTTATAGTCCTTGGGATAAAAGGGGCTCATTCGAATGCTAATATTATTAAATTTATATATTACAGACTATGCTGAGCTTAAAAATGATACAAAACGAATGGAACATCTTGAATCGCTCCGCGTTGTGCTTTCCAGTTTGTTACATGATAAACTTATTCCAAATCCAATAGAACTACTTGGTATTTATGGAAGGGTAAATAAATTAAAATATTTAACAACCTCATATTAGGTATTATAGGTTTAAATATATTCACAGTTAATTACAAATGGGTTTAACATCTTGGATTCAGAAATGAATTCTATCGGGACAGGCATTTACCTTGCAGTGTCCGTAACCGATCACAGTTGCCACCCAAATGCTGTGGCTGTTTTTGAGGGTACAACTTTATACATTCGAGTTACTGAAGATCTTCCATGTCTGGATTGGTCAAGGGTAGTATATGTTTGCTATAGAATACAGTTGTATTAATTTTAAATTATTAGATTTTTATTAGTTATATTGATCTGCTAAATACACCAGAAGATCGACGGAAAGACCTAAAGGAGAATTACTATTTTCTGTGTGTTTGTTCAAAATGCATTGATCCCAAGGAGCCTCTTGAAATGGCTGCTGCTGCATGTCCAAATGAGAAATGTGACGAACTTGTTGATATTGACCTAAGCAGTTGTAAGAAATGTGGAAATAAAATAACTGAAGAACACAAAGCCAAATACAAGGAGGTTACCGAATTTACAAAAAGCCAATTGGAAAACATGAAGGAAGTTGCATGTAAACATTTGGCTTAAACGATTAAATTGATATTAAAGTGTATTCTAATTCTAGACATAGATGTCTGTAAATTATGCCTTAAGAAACAGGATAAAGTACTTCATCCTCTAAATCTGTGGCATGTTAAGACTCTGGATTCGGCATTTGAAAGTGCCATCAACGTTGGTGCCTGGAGAGATGCTCTAGAATTTGGAAGGCAACTCATTCCAGGGTTCCGGTCAGTTTAAAGATTTCTTAGTTGATTCGATTATTTGGCTAAATTAATATTTCATATTTTAGAAAATATTACGGCAACTGGAACCCTCTTCTCGGCCTTGTTCATATAAAATTAGCTAAAATCCTACTGTTGAATAATTTAGACAGTGAAGCTCGAATCAACATTGAGAATGCTGATCGAATCATAAAGGTGACTCATGGAACTCATCACAGTTTGTATAAGGAGCAACTTCTACCCTTAATCTTTGAATGTAGAGCTGAAATTGGTGAAAGTTCTAAAAATGGTTTCAGCTAATTGATTTTAAGATAAAGGTATATTAATTTGTAATAAAGATTTTATAGATAGAAAAACGGGTTTTTGTTTATTTTTATGAAATTTATAAGAAACTGCGAATTAACCTCCCTTATATAAATCTTAAAGCTGGCTCATATTTGAACTTTTTTTTCAAAAATCATCATGGCAATTTGTAGAGGTGACGGTACAGAAATATTGCAAGTGCTCTAACAGGCGATTTCTTATGTGTTGCTCCTGAACATAATGTTGATTTAATAATTTATAATAATAAATAATGGGCTAGTCTATTTTAAATAATAAAAATTTAAAAGCAATCCGTTTCATTTAATCGCCATTTACTTCTGAGTAAAATTTTTAAATATAATTTAATTTTCGAAATCCAGATGTCACTGCATGGTAATTCTGGGCGCGACAGCTATTTTTGACGTATTTGATCGTTTGGCAGTTGTAAACATGACAACATTTTTATAGAAGTGGAGAAAGTCATTTTAAATAAAAGCATCATCATTTTATAGCAATGAGTTTCATACAAGACACAATAGAGGCGATTAACGGTGGTGAAATCATCGATGCCAAGACCAATATAACAAAACTGATAGCGGAAATAAAAAAATACCAGAGTAGTGCAAAGACGTACATAGACAAGAATTATGTTGAGTTCCTGTCGACTTTGAATAAAAATGAATTATTCTTAGATGAGGGGAGTAAGCTGCTAAGAGAGGTAAAAATTAAATAAACGCATTAATATAACAGTTAAAGAAATCGTCAAAAAGGTCGAGGATTTACTTGAAACCATTGACAACGACACCAAATATGACTTGTATTCAGCAACTGATGGACTCCGGGAGATTGTGGAAGAGTTCCACGAAGTGGCTCTGGGTATACGCACAAGTTATAAGATTTCCAAAATTGATGATTTATTCCAGAAACTGGATAAGGCAAAGGGCAATAATGAGTATTCGGAAGTCATGAATATTGTAGGAAAAATTAAAGCACTACTTGATGATCCCTCCGATAAAATTTTAAGCCGCTTACAGTGTTATCCAAATATAAAGATCAGGTACCATATTGAATCTGAGATGTTACTGCATAATCTTGAGCAGGGTTTCAAACAGCTCGTTCAACTTTCTGAGAAACCGTTTCAAAATACTAAACTGGTTATTATTAAAATAACAAAAAATTCAAGTCAATTGCACGATACAATAATTGCCCTGTTTAACGCCAGGTATAATCCTAAGAGATTATGTGATTTTCTTCTGGATAATGTACTTGAGCCGGTAATAACAAAACCGGTTTCTGTCGAATTGAACGAAGCCAGTGCAGAACATGTGCAGCTTTCTTTGTCCTATAGCACGAAAAGTCCAGATGAAAACCTTCGGCCGAACTACAAAGTTGTATTCAAGCATATTAAAACCATATTGCTCTTTTTAGAATATATGAACGTCCAAATCTCAGAGAGTCGCAATATATTTAGAATTTTTGGTGAGGGAATGAAGGAACGGCTAATAAATCTGTTAATCAATGAATGCCTTATGTACTCTATACCTGATACTATGGATGAGATGAAAGAGTCTGTTATTGTAGACGATATAACCGAATTCCACAATTTCTTAGTGCAGTCGTCTCTGCTAACTGATAACGATAAAGACCTATTGGAATACGTTGGGAAAATAGAAGCTCTTTTTAGGAATAGATTTTGCATGAATATAATTGAAAAGTCAGTTGAGATTATGCGAAAAGACTTGCACGACATGACACTGGTGGCAGAAAATGTTTCTAACGAAGCTTCACAAAATACCTTCAGTTTTCCTAGATGTATGGTATCGAGAAGTACAATGGTTCGATCGTATTTTTGTATGTAACAATTATAGTGATAAACGGATTTATTTTTAGGAGCTTATTAATCTTATGGAGGATGTAATGCGTCAAGCAGCAGAATCCGAAGGAGACATATCGAACCGTTTACTTTCAACTATTTCAATGATAATTAACCAGTATCTAGCAGAAGTCCCTCATTTCCACGAGAAACTATTGCAAAACATTCCCCAGCAAACTGCCCTTTTCCACAATAATTGTATGTATCTCGCACATTGGGCGTCTAATAATGGGAAGAGAATAGAGTCGGTATCCACGTTAGTAAAATCACTTCAAGACCTTGGGTCTGAGTATTTTCTACATCAAATAAAAAACCAGCAGACCCAATTGATGGAAATACTTCAGGGTTTCGGTAGTTTCTACTGTCGGTATAGATTTTCCTCTAATTTGGCCGGTAGATCTTTCAGGATCAATATCCGAACTTGGGACTGGACCGCAGAAAGTGGTTCGGCAATGCTTACGACAGTTAGATCTTCTTAAGAACGTATGGCAAACTATTCTTCCTACTGTGGTGTACAACAAAACAATGACTAATCTGGTGAACGATGTCTGTACCGATATTATCCGGAAAATAATGGCCATTGAGGATATTCCCAGCTCAGTTGCGAATGAACTAGTTGAAATATGTGGAGTTGTAATCGATAGAGCACCTTCAATATTTCAAGTGAGTTAGATAAATTAAGAAATCGAATCCTTTTTATTGTATTTTCTTTGCTTATTAGGATCCTAATCAAATTGTACAAGTTAAGACGTGGATGAAGCTCGTTCAGCTGAAGATGATCCTTGGTGCATCGTTACTTCAAATAACGCAGTATTGGTGCGAAGGTAAAGGACCCCTAACTTTAAATTTCAAAGCAGAAGAGGTAAAATACCTAATTCGAGCGCTATTTCAAAATACAGACCGACGTGCTAACGCACTTGCTTCTATTGTATGAAGTACCAAAAATCTTATATTATTAAATATTTCATTTTGCTATCTATGACTTTCACTATTTGTTTTCTTTAAATTTTTTCGGTTTAAACCTATCAAGAACAGAAGGCTTTTTCAATGGAATGAAGTCTTCTGGTTTGTCCATCCTGTGTTCATTGATAATTTTACTCTTCGCCTCTTTAACTTCTTTTATAAATTCCTGTAAAAAAAAGGAATTATTCTCTTAATGTTTCTAGCTCAATTTAAAACTATTACCTTTCTAGCAGTTTCACGAACAATCTGCTTATTTTTCGCTGCCTTGGCTGAGCCACCCTTGCCTTTCATTTTTCGTCTGCTGGTAAAATCGATTTGTGGTGGTTTTACAAATAGAATTTGTTTTTTCGCTTCAACTTTGCTCTCAAGTGATGCTACATCAACACCAGCAATCTCCGTAGGATCCAAAGTAATAAGTTCGGCAGGAATCTTTTCCAAGAGGGCATGAACTTCATGTTCCCGTCGTTGCTTCCTAGTTTGCATTGGATTTGCTTCGAGAGCATCATAATTAGGCTCTCCAGCTCCAGGCACTAATAGCGATGTGAAACCCTTCTCTGTGGACACGCCTATTACATCCTCGTAGGGACAAAATCTCAAACAATGTATATAATTTCCCAAGTTTTGTTTTAAGTATGGAGCTTCATTCTTGTACATTTCACATGTTCTACCCGTTGAAATTGCCATGATTCCTTTCTGGGAAACGTCTATTTCGCTAGCGGGCACTTTTTTCTGATATTCTGAGAGTGGTCCCGTAAGATTTCTAATGTCCCACACTTTTATTATACTTTCCAATCCAGCTGTTACTAAATTTATTCCTTTTGGATCAACAGCTAAGGCGTTAATTGGGGCGCGGTGGCACAACATCTTTGCTAAAGGTTCTTTTACAGTCGGTGACCACATTGTAACTACGCCCTTGCCTCCTCCAATGCATAGTACACCATTAGCGGGATTCTGTTGCATTACTCTTATATTTCCTAGTTTTGAGTTGTAATGACCAACTACTTCACCTATGGATACGTCCAACCAGGACAAGAATCCTTCGCTGCTACCTGCTGCCAGTAAAAAGTGATAAGGTAGAAATTCTAATCGGTTTACTTTATAAAGCCGTTTCACACAGTGAATTTCCACTCCTTTATTGTCATAAAAGTATACCCAATTCTTCTGGGCACAGGCAAAAAGAGTCTCAATATGGAGCCAAGTGATATCTGCTATTTCTTCCATTGCATTAAATTCACAGTGCAGCTTTTTCGTGATCCAATCAAACGCAGCAACGTGACCTTTCCTTCCTCCCAGGAGAAGGTGTCTACCATTTTTAGTGTAACGGTGACGATATGGGCCGAAATCTAAGTTGAGATTGAAATGTTTCTTTGCAGCTGTGATATCAACCTGTAGGAGGCATAGTAAAATTATTTATCTGCGTTATTTAAAATAAAACTGTTATAAGTAATGTTCTTCAGAGCAATAACTGGTTAGTTGTTTTTAAATTAATGATTACTCTTTTTTCTTTTTAGCCCGGTTGTCTAGTGCCTTAAATTCATTAAACATTTCCTCTTAATCTTATATGATTAATTTGATTTTATACTTCTTTCAAAAGTCTAGGGGTTTTTACAAACTGAAAACATATTTACTGATTTCGTTATTTCGTCCTGTCGGATGTCAATAGTCCTTTCATCCTTGTTTGGTTCAATATATCTTCAAATATGCATAATTAATAAAATGTATATATAATATGTAATTTGTTCAAAACACTACCCATGGCCTTCCGTTAGGAGAATTTCAGCACGTGCGGCTTGTTCATTTGCGTACTCCAAATAGACTTCTTTTCGCTTAAGTTTTTCTTTGAAGAAATTTGTTTTTACACCTGATTCGTCTGCTTTTTCACCTCTTGAATGCTTTTGTAACAGTTCTGGATCAATTTTACGTTTCTTCGTTCCTTTAAAATACCTCTTCTTCAAAGGCCTCTCTTTCATAGAAACTTCTATTTCCTCTTGGGGTAACGTATCCTCGTTGGATAATTGTAATTTCGAGTTGTCATCACCACTTTCTTCAGTTTTGAGTTCGAAGTATCGAGCAGAAGGTTTCTTTTTATTGTCGGATTTTTCCTTCTTTATTTGGGGAATTCCTTTAACCTTCCCCATTTCTTACGACTGTCTATCTATACACGGACCAAAACACAACGTGGGGTTCGCCGACAATTGTCAACAATTTGGGTATCGCTCTTAAAACAACTTTCTTACAAAATTCTTGCATATAGTTGAGTATGTAAATGAATTTGGAGAACAGACTTTTTGATAGAGCTGGATATAAAATTAATTACTAAATCGATATTTAAAATTCTTAAAGCCGGATTAAGTGGAAAAACAAATTATTCTTATATGAGCTAGCCCTTTTCAGACATGTTTTCGATAAGCTTAGCAAAGACACATGTCCATGTTTGAAAAGTCATTCGGTGTAAACGTAGTCAAGAGAATTCAATAAGCGTGGCTGGCCAAAGTGTTAAAAGGTAAAGATGGATTTTCGTAAAAATCTTGTAATTTCCTAGAGTATATAAGTGTTTTCATTAATTTAGTGTATAAAGTAATTCGCTCGTGGTGTATAGTTGGCAATATTAAAAGCCGTTTGTGTTTAATTTCCACAATTTCCACGCATTTGATGATTTTTTATTCCCCGAGCAAATTAGGTAACAACTACAGATGCATCCATCGCACTAAGGCGATTTTTGTATGTACGACGACGACGAGAAGTTTTTGAGGATAACTTTCAGCTTTTTCCAATCAAATTTGTCGTCCGACTATTTGCAGCGCATTCTCAAATAAATGTCCAAGATATTTTCCCTCTACGTTTTTTGTTTTTTCTATGTTTTTTTGTAACTGTTTTGTTTTGGACTGCTAGTTGATTTTCTGACACGGGGCGATCTGTAGTGTGCCCTCGTTGTATGCCTAATTAGTCAACATTTTATAGAAATTTATAAGAAATTACATTAGAAATAGAGAATAATGGAGTGCCCTTCGACCAACAGGAAAATGAGTAGCTCGGAAGAAGTCTCTTGGGTTACATGGTTCTGCGGCCTCAGAGGGAATGAATTTTTTTGTGAGGTATCATATTTGTCATTTCGAACTGGGAATTTTTTTATTCAATAACTGCCTCCATTTCTGTTGATTTTTATTGTTATTAGGTGGATGAGGATTATATCCAGGACAAATTCAATTTGACCGGCTTAAATGAGCAGGTACCAAATTACAGACAAGCACTCGATATGATATTGGATCTTGAGCCAGGTGAATTTCAGACCATTTGCATGTTTTATCTTTAACCGCGAGACCGATTTATGGAATTTTATAATATAGAAGATGAACTGGAAGATAATCCGCACCAATCGGAAATGACAGAACAAGCTGCCGAGATGCTGTATGGACTAATCCATGCTAGATATATTTTAACAAATCGCGGCATCGCGCAGATGATAGAGAAATATCAAACCGGCGATTTTGGACACTGTCCACGGGTCTATTGTGAAAGTCAACCAATGCTTCCACTAGGTAATTGAGAGTCCCCTTTTTATAATGCTTTAAATGTTAACTAGAAATACTTTAGGCTTATCGGACATACCCGGAGAGGCGATGGTGAAAACATATTGTCCGAAATGTATTGACGTGTATACACCAAAATCATCAAGACATCATCATACAGATGGAGCGTACTTTGGTACCGGGTTCCCACATATGCTCTTCATGGTACATCCTGAATATCGCCCTAAACGCCCCACAAATCAATTCGTTCCACGGTAATATTTCATAGTGTTGTTTAGTCAATTATATTTTATAATAATTTCCTTTTGTTATTTTTCAGACTTTATGGATTTAAGATTCATAGTTTAGCGTATCAAATTCAATTGCAAGCAGCAGCAAACTTCAAGATGCCTGGACGAGCGGTAAATTTGAAGTAAATCTATATAATAAAACAGAAACAAATTTAGAAAAATAACAGAAATATACTTACTATATATAAAAATGAATTGATGGATTTTTTCTTTCGTCACAACGTACATCAACACAACACCGTCCATATATATAAAAAAAATCTTTTTTTTAGCGCGGTCACACAGAAAAAATTTTCCACAATTTGTTCCTAGTTTTAAGCGTTCTTTAACCTTTTAAGCTTTCATATCAATTTTTAATTGCAGCGCGGAGGACAAAAAGACGAGGAAGGAGAAGGTCACGACCGTCCAAACAGAATTTAAAAAACGAAAAGTAATCGATCACCAACGAAACTTAAACCCAGAAACTTAAAAAGCTTAAAATAATTTTTAAATCGATTATTGTGTAGATCAAATTTTCTGATCTACCATATCTTGGCGGTATTTCTTGTTAACTATTTATTGTACACAGAGCATATATGCTTTGCAAATGGGCTTGCTGAAGCAAAACACCAAGTGGGTTTCAGAATCTTTGATAGTTTTTATTATGAAAAGTGAATGTGCGATATGCCTCTTGTTTGAACACTTCAATATTTTCTACAGTACGTTTAGTTATTCCTTCCTTTCTATACAAACACTGAAGACTTAGGTTTACGTTTATATTGGAAAATAATTGTGTAATAAATGCGATCAAAGACACTATACTCAGACTTGTGTTTTGTTTCACATTTAGCCCTAAATTGGTTCCCCGTTGATCCTAGAGCACTTAAAGCAGTATGCACTTATTTCCGCCATTGTACAGTGCACAATGCCCATTAATTTTAGGAAACAAATTTTAAACTATACGTTACTAAGAATCCGTTGCTGTTACAAATAAATTTGATCCCTTTTATCAATTTTAATTAATACAATTTCCGTAGCACTGGTGGTCAGTAACAATGCTTTAGCTAGGTCAGTAAACACGGCGTGATCGATATACGCATAACTTTTTTTTAACTAACATTTATTCTAATGTATTCCTTAACAATTAACGTAATTTTAGCAATTTTAGCCTTAGAGACTGGGAAGCAACAATGAAAAGAATTATATCAAGATAATTGAAAGAAGATTGAAATAGATTTTCTTGGAAATTTTTAATTTTAGATTTAAACTGAGATCAAATCGTCATTCTACTCTTTTAGATGATCCCTCGTAAGTATTTTTGTGAATATTTAAGCAGTCTTTGGGGTAAGTAAATTGTACTATTATGAAATTTCGCTAAGAATTTTCATATTGAAATTCGTATATTTCTAAAATTTAAATAATATCGATCTATGTTTTTTTTTCTATAACATGGTTATTTTTGTAAAGAATATTAATTAATACAAAAATGGACACATGTATAGATTACCAATTAAAGCAGTAATACTCAGAAAAGAATGCTATATATAGTATATACCATTATCTCCAATGGATTTAGCCAGCTAGCTATGTTCTTCCCATATACAGCCCATATTACTGAGACATTTTTCTATGCTTTTGTGAAATATAATACATTAGATATTTTCTCGAATTAAAGGGCTAGAGACCTACTGAGCAGTTTTTTTTTAAAATTTGGCCAGTGTCTTCAAAAAAAAATACATACGACAGGTTAAAAAAGTTCCTTTCTAAAAAACGACTTTTTATTTTTTATTCATCCTATTATTAACTATATGGTTGCGAAATTAATAAAAGCAAATATTCCATCACGGCCGAAATAATTTCGCTATTATAAATGCAAAACAAGACTCAATTAAATTTGGAACTGAATAATTACCAAATTAAGACCAGTTAATGAATTGTTTTCACTGAATAAAAAAAAGCGAAAGTATGTACCGACGAAAGTCAGCTTTCTACCTTAAAAACAAAGAAGATTAAAAAAAACGTTTTCAAAGCCAATTTTTTATCTTTTGGAGGACCTAAGGTCTTGTAAATTGTTTTTTAAGAAAAAGACATGCAAATATACTCAGATTTGTTTTATTTTACAAAACACAGCATACAAATTCTTATTTCTGTAGTCTCACACATACAATCAGTCAGAAATTAATCGCGGGAGGTAATTTCCCTAAACTACTTATTAAATTAAATCGCTGCATTATGATGAGATGAACGGGAAATTTGTTGTACCGAAAAAAAAAAAAAAAAATTAAGAATAATTGTTGTACGAGTCTCTTCTAGAAACGAAGGGACCGCAAAAAGCATTCGGCAGTCAGTTTTGTTATTATTGCCTGACCAATTTTCCCTGCCTTACATTTGGAATGAAGATGTCTACATAAGGCAGGGAGACGTTGCTTATAAAACTTTCTTTTGAAATGCAGTTACAACAAATAAATTACAAATTTCATAAAGATCTACACTATTTCCTACATTAGCAACTCTTACAATTCATCTTTAAGATCTTCTTCTTCGCCGCCCGTTGGTGGTGGGGCACCGCCCTGTCCTTGGTACAATTTGGCAATGATCGGCTGCACCACATTCTCGAGCTCCTTCTTTTGTTTCTTGTATTCCTCTGGATCGGCTTCTTGGTTTTCTTCTAGCCATTTAATCTTCTCTTCGATTGCTTCTTCCATCTTGGTTTTTTCATCTTCAGATAACTTAGCTCCCAATTTGTCCTTATCGTTGATCTGGTTCTTAAGACTATATGCGTAGCTCTCCAAATCGTTGCGAGATTCTACGCGTTCCTTAAGTTTTTTGTCTTCATCGGCGAATTTTTCGGCATCCCTGATCATCCTGTCGATATCATCAGGAGTTAAACGATTCTGGTCGTTGGTAATGACAATTTTTTCACGATTTCCAGTACCCTTGTCTTCGGCTGTTACTTGCAGAATACCGTTGGCATCGATTTCAAAGGATACCTCGATTTGTGGGATTCCTCTTGGCGCCGGTGGAATGCCAGTAAGATCGAATTTACCTAACAAGTGATTGTCCTTTGTCATTGGACGTTCTCCTTCATATACTTGGATGGTGACAGTGTGCTGGTTATCAGAGGCAGTTGAGAAGATTTGTGATTTCTTCGTAGGGATTACAGTGTTCCTTGGGATAAGTTTGGTCATGACACCTCCAACAGTTTCAATACCCAGGGTCAATGGATTAACGTCCAAAAGTACAATAGCATCTGTGTCTTGTTCGCCTGAAAGTACTCCGGCCTGTACAGCAGCACCATAAGCAACAGCTTCATCAGGATTAATGCCTCGAGATGGTTCCTTTCCTCCAAAGAATTCCTTGACCAATTGTTGGATTTTAGGAATACGTGTTGATCCACCGACCAAAACAATTTCGTGAACATCTTTCTTGTTCATGTCAGCATCTTCTAAGACTTTTTGTACTGGCTTCATGGTTGAACGGAACAAATCCATGTTCAATTCTTCGAATTTGGCACGAGTAAGGGTTTCTGAGAAATCATCACCTTCAAAGAATGACTCAATTTCAATCCTAACTTGATGGCTGGAGGAAAGAGCACGTTTCGCTTTCTCAACTTCACGACGAAGTTTCTGTACAGCACGATTATCTTTTCTGATATCTTTGCTCTTCTTCTTTTTATACAATTTAATGAAGTGATCCATTACACGTTGATCGAAATCTTCACCACCCAAGTGTGTGTCACCATTAGTGGCTACTACTTCGAAAACTCCGTTATCAATAGTCAACAGAGATACATCGAAAGTACCACCGCCCAAATCGAAGACCAAAACATTCTTCTCACCATCTTTCTTGTCTAGACCGTAGGCAATAGCAGCGGCGGTGGGCTCATTAATAATACGCATCACGTTAAGACCCGCAATTGTTCCAGCGTCTTTAGTTGCCTGACGTTGGGCATCGTTGAAATAGGCCGGAACGGTAACGACAGCGTGTGTGACCTTCTTGCCCAAATAGGCTTCAGCTGTTTCCTTCATTTTACCCAAAACCATAGCGGAAATTTCTTCAGGAGCAAAGACCTTGTCTCCCTGTGATGTTTGTACTTTGATGTGCGGTTTTGAGTTCTTTTCTATTACTTTGAATGGGAAGAACTTGATATCGTGTTGAACAGTCGAGTCACTCCATTCGCGCCCAATTAAACGTTTGGCATCGAATACGGTGTTCTCAGGATTTGTTGTGAGCTGATTTTTAGCAGCATCACCGATCAATCGTTCACCATCAGGAGTGAAAGCAACATAGGATGGTGTAATTCGGTTACCTTGGTCGTTAGCAATGATTTCAACACGTCCATTTTTGTATACACCGACACTGTTGAAAAAACAAAGGAAATAATTTAGATACAATAATGAATTAGGTTTAAAAATTGTATCAGAAATAAAACAGCAACGTTAAATTTAATTAAAGGTAGGTATATAATTTAATACTTTTATTCTCAAATTATTAAATCTCTTAAAATACTGTTGTTCCTCTATACAACTATTACAGTCATAAAAACTATTAATAGTCGGGTAGAAAATCAAATTTATTTAGTCCACTGAAGAGTCTATTTAGGATTGGATACCTAAGCAGATCTAGATGTGGACATAGAGAGGATTATTATGATAAGATTATCTTACCACGAATATGTTGTTCCCAGATCGATACCAATGACTGTGCCGATATCCTTATCCTTCTCTTTCTTCTCTTCTGCTATTGATAGGCCTATACAGGCCACTAACGCTAACAACGTGTACAATCTCATCTCGTCTGAAAGAAAAATAAAAGATTATGTTATTTCTCTTCAATATGAAAATAAATGAAGTAAAACTCGATATATTACTGCGAATAAATAAAAAGTAGCTACCGAATTTTAAAAAATCTTTTTATTAAATTTACTTTAGCACTAAAGCCTTTAATATTATAGCATCTAGCCATTACTGAAAAACTTAGCAGGGTCTCTGAATGTATGAATGAATACCACCTTGGGAGTTTAATAAAAAAAAAAGAAGCAAAGGTGTTTATTTATCATGAAAGACAATTCCTCAAAAAAAAAAAAATTAACGTGTTTTATAAAGATACTTTGAACTTTTGTCGATACTAACAGCACAGAGTTTATCCCAACTTTTCCTCTGTTTTTCTTGAGCAGAACAGTGGGCGGTTATTTTATATAAGAGTAAAGTCCAGGCAGAATGGTCAGTGGGAATTTAGTCTTAAGGGAGGCGTTATAACGATAATGCATAATTTTATACTATTCCTAAGCAAGTCTGTATGGGGGTCATTATATCGCTGATCTTGCTCGGGGCAGGCACTTCCGGGACCATCACCGGGCACGGCAATTTAGGTTAGTCGTCCACGTTAACAGAATGAATGCGTTTTCTCTGGGTTCATTCTGTGGGCTAGTTTTAAACATTATTCTAAACATCTTCTATGAAAACTCCACATAACGTTTTAAAATGTGGTAGACCTTGTAACTTCGTGCTGAAGTCGAGAGGGATTTTTAATCATATTCCTTGGATTTTATACGAAAGAACTTCACAAAATGGAATTCTTAAAGCAAGTTTTACTAAAAAAAAATCTACTCGAACATAGCCGGAGACAAAAGCACAAAAATAAATTACAAAGCGTTCACTCTAATTTGGAGACGATAGCAGTCGGTTGCAGACGTTTTATTTTAGTAATACTCCCAGGGAGTTTTAAATATTTAAGTGATAAATATTAACTTGAACAACAATACCGGCTCAGGGAGTTAATGATTGAGATCCACGTCAACCTTTTCACTTGGTGACGTTGCGCCGAGAAGCGACTACTTCTACCTAGACGGTTCCAGAACTTTTCTTTTTCGTTCGGCCTTTAAATAGAACACACACAGCAAAACTTTGTTTTCTGGCTAACATTTACCGTATTGTTGTTTAAATCGTGTAGAAATATAAAAATCGTAATTTCTACAAATAAAATTCCCGAATTTCACCCGAACACGAAATCGCATCAAGCCGCACGCATTATGCCCCCGTCTTTGATATAGGGAAATAAAAGTGCACAAATAGCTACTTACAGTGTCAAACAACAATCGTCTTCTAGATTTAGCACAAATGCTTCTACAGATTTCACAAAATCTCAGTCAGAAATATTTTTGCTGAAATTTCTTCTAACAGAGGCACTTGGACCGAGAACTTCTTTTTCATTCAACGCACTCCATTCAAACTGTGACTGTTCTCTTCAATGCCTGGCTATAAATGGCCTCCAAAATCAACCGTGGTACGCTCTGATTGGTCAAGCATTTTCTCACATGGGACAACGCTATTGGTCCACGTTAAGAGAAATTTTGCTCTTTAACCGTCAAAAGTTTCGTTAAAGGCACACACATGTCATATGACGACATAACGAATTGTTGTTACGATATGTTTTGATTTATTTTCTAGTTTTTTCTAATCTCGTTTTTGTTTAAGTCATGTTACAGTTAAATTTAGAAAACATATAAAAGGCTAAGGAATGTTGTATTTATAAGGAAAAGCATGTTTATTTGAACTCCCTTTGCCTACAGGAAGGACATCTGCTTTTAATTTCTTAACCATGAGTTTTTAGTTTACATGTCAAAAAATGACAGCAGTAGTCGTCACTTTGCTAAAAAAGCCGATTTAGAATCCCAAAATGAGTTCAACAAGAGTGCTTCCACATTCAAAGGAAGCACTTTTAAAATCATATAATACAAGACTTAAAGAAGATGTAAAAAGTATGCTAGAAAACTTTGAAGGCAAGTAGTCCACGCCACCTTTAAAGACGAATGAGATCTGCCTCTTCAATTGAAGCAACGAAATAATTTATAATTTGTATTTTCTTGTAATTATTTATTATTCGATTAGAAATTATAAAACTCGCTCGGGGCGAAGCTGATTCACAACTTTCAAAAATAACCCAGTGTGAGCAGGATACATTTGAAATGCAAGTGAGGGCAGCTAACATTGGTCAGTTTTTCTTGCTGTATTTTAAAAACGAAATAATAATGTTTTCATTATTCTGCTGAAAGTAAGGGCTGGAGAATCTCTAATGAAATTAGTGTCGGACATTAAGCAGTATCTTATCCTCAATGATTTCCACTCAGTAAACGAGGCGATAACGTCCAACTCCCAACTCTTCAGGGCTACACAGATGGAATGTGATAAGAAGCTGATGACTCTGAGGGACGAGATGGCTATAGATTTATATGATTTGGAGGAAGAGTACTATACTAGTATTTATAAGTAGATAATATTACATCTTGTAATATTAAATTAGAACATACAGTAATTTTTCACTTAATTTTTGGTCATTTTGAAACAGCCTAGAAACTTCTAGAACCTTCCAGATTATTCCCATTCAAATATGCGGAAAGAGCGAATTTTACCCCATTTTTTAGCAATTATAAAGACAAAGTACAAGCATTTTGAAAATGTTTGTCGAAAAGTAGGGATTTCTTAGTCAATAAATATTTTACACACCTTCCCTTCCTGCATAGCATAAAACAAGACAAAAGTATAAATAGGAAGTGAATAGAAACAATGTAGGTTTATTAAAATTTAACTGAATTTTATTTATATTTCTTGTGGAACTTATTAATATTGAAAACGTAAACCCTCTGCTTATTCAGGCAATCTCGAAACAAAGCAGCGATCCGTCCTAACTAAAAAAAAAATACCACAAAACGCTTAAGTAATGCTGACAACAAAACCTTACACTTATTATTCACGTTAAAGTCTACAATGAAATTTGTCTCTTTATATATAACTAGATGCGCTAAACATTATTATTTTTTCTTCTTAGGTAGTATGACTGATTATTTTTCTTTATCTTAATATCTGTATATAGTAACAAGGTAATGATCTCATTCATAATTATACTTAAAAACTTACTGTCAGTTAAAATTTAAATTGTTTTATAGATGTAGGAGGACTTGAACACCTCCTCTTTAGTGTCATTCTAATATTTTCAAGTGTGCTGATACGTATTCATTTTTTTTTCCTTTATTACAATGTTATGTTATATGAAGGAGGGCACAAAGTGTTTTACAGTGAGTACTGAATCATTTTTCTTTTCCATGCACACGAATTACTTAAATGATTTTTAAAATAAAGATAAAAAGTGCTTTTTGGTTTTGAAATTTTTTCCCACAATAAAAGTATGCACAACAGTTTCACTTCTTAACACTCTGTCCTACCTCACAGGCTCGTCACAAAGACTTTATATGCTTTCGTGATCCTAAACTAGTATGTAATATGACTATTGTTGCATTCAGTGCTGGTTTCCCGTTGAAACTGAATATGGTGAATTAAACTATTGTTTATATTACTGTTCCAAAAATGTGGAAGCAGACGGGAATTTAAAAATCATCAAATCATTTAAATATCAATTTCATTTTTGTTTAAAGGTTTTCATACTAATAGCGATTATTAAAAAAGGTATGTTTATATTCTAACGCTTTAACATTTTAAAATCTTCTGTAAAATAGAATTAAAATTCGCATATTACTTCATTCTTAGTCCTGCAAAATTTTACGTATCATAAAAGTGATATAAAATTCTTGAATTGAAAGTGTGTTTTTTTAAGCAAATAAATAAAAGATTAGCATTCTATTAATTTTAGATATTTCACCCTTAAGTGGCAAGCAGATTTTAAATAATTTTTATATTAAATTTTTTTTCGTTTTCCAAATTCCACTATACTTCCAAATTTTGTGGACAATAATGTATGCTTTTTTTTTGTCGGGCGAAAATTAAATTTATACTTTAAATTATAATTTTAAAAATTCTTCTTGGTGACAGTTTCGTGTGTTTGCAATCGTATTTCTACCCATCCCTCGGTCTGATAAGAACTTGCTTTGAAAACACGACTCAGTGGTGGGCACTCCCTAGATTGATATACTTTTCATTGATTTTGATTTTAAACTTAATAGTCATATTTCAAGGCAAGACAACAAGACTTATAGGTATACTATGCCTTTAAATCCAATTGGGACCTATTTCAAAACTAAAATATATTTATTTAATTTTGCTACCAGTAACTGTAACTGAAATTTTGCAAAAACGGATAGCGAGTATTGTATCGACGATAGATTATTTTATTTTGTTATAAATTTCTAATATAAAAGCCCTCTTGTAGCATCTTGGAAAAAAACTGAGAACCCAAATCTCTTCAAATACACCATTATAATCCTGCTGGTTGGTATATGGGTTTGTATGATAAAAAACTTTGGATGAATTAGTGTTTTTCTCTAGCTGATTTGCAATTAATTCGGTGAATTAACCTGTAATTCGTCTCAATTTATTTAACATTATATAATTTTTCTATTTACTTTTAATGGCAGACACAAAGCACAAAAGTCATGCGACAATGTGCAGGTTTATCTATTTATAATGAAACAAATTTTTGTTTTCAAAGCATATTTGGTAATACATTGCGTATAGATTAGGAAAAATAATGTTTGACTGCCTTGGCTTTACTTCAATGCCTATTAAATAACTTCCTTGAAAGTAATGCAATAGATTAACAAATATCTAATCTATAGAAATCGTATAATTCCTCTCTGAATATGAGAAACACATTTTCATTCACATTTCGTACAATAAATACGCTACAAGTTCACTTATACTCCTAAGCCCAACATTACACTAAAAATCTTCGATATTATTGAATACTATACCTAACCGGTATTAGTTCTTATTTTTTTAAACTAAAGAATTTTCTAAGCAATGAGAAAAAGGGAACCAATCACTTTGACATAGAAAAAAGAATGCCTAGAACACTTAGAATTTTCGTGGAATATATACAGTTTGTTTGCACCGACGTTTTCTGTTTTCAGAGCATTAATGGCAGTTCAAGGGGGGCAACAAAAGGCGCTGTATGATGGGAGCTAGCCGAGTTATGAACAATTAATTAATATAGTATTGATTTTAAGTCTAATATATAGAGTAAAAAAAGTACTTATTCGGCGTTTTTAATCACAATCCTTTGGATCTTCCTTTTGACGGACTCGTTTACCCCAATCTTCTTTTCTAGCCGATCGAAGATTCCCTTCCGCATCTCTGAAGAGTCATGCTCTTTGGATGGTTTTAATACTACACGTCGATTCGAGGAGGTAAATGCATTACCACTGCTATTACAGCTTGATGATTTTTCAGAAAGAGTCACACCCACGTTGCGTATTGTTTTCGGTGATGAAGGAGGAGATGGTGTGTCGGCAAGTAATAGTTCTTCTTCCAGTAATTCGTCATCATCTAATATATCTTCCTTGCTGATATCAGTCTGGACAGTTATTGTCTTTTTAACCACCGGCTTAATAACTGCCAGAGATGCTGTTGATGTTCCTGTACTGGCATCTTTTATTGAATTGTCAACTAGAGTACGTTTAGTTTCTGGCAAAATTTTAGCTGTTGGAATTGTTTTCTGTATTGTTTGCTGTTGATTTTGCGTATTTGCTCCTCCATCCGATTTTGTTGTTGTTCTTATTGTTGCTTGTGATGCAGCATCATTTTGTTTCTTCTTTAATGAAATTATTTTGCTCCCCGTAACTATCACTGGTGTCAGTTTTTGGAGTGGTTCTTCCGAAACCAGCTTCTCCTGTATAATATGTTGGGGCATTAATTAAAATTTCTACAAGATATAGAAGCATTCACTTACGTCGACCTGTTTTTCTTCAATCGCTTTCCGCCTTCTCATTTCTTTATCTTTTAATATTTTTTCACGCATGGCCTTTTGTTTTTCTATTTTAAGTCTGTAAGCCCTAGTTTCTTCGTCCTCTTCCTAATGAAAATTATTTGGTCATATAATGGATATAGCATTACACAAATCTCTTCTCACCTCTAATTTATCCTTTACTGATCGTCTACCTGGACTCCCACTACGCCTTCGTTTGGCTATATCTCTTGATTCAAAATCCCTGCTTCCTCCTTGCCTTCTTCTAAGTCGAGACCCATCTCTTCGTTCCCTACTATCACCTCGTCGATCGCGTCTAATAGGAGAGTAGCTTCTTTCTCGGCTCCTCCTCCTTTCAGGAGACCTTTCATGCCTTCGTTTTTCTATATGCATTCTATTTTTATTTATGAACTCTTCTTGCTGTCGAAGCAACTCTTCATCACTTTGCAAATGCGAAACGTGTGGACTAATGGTCTGCATAAATTGTGTATCTTTCATTAATTGATTTTTTACAGCCTCAACACCGCCCTTGAAGTTCGGATTTATTAAAACCTTTCGTGGAATAACAGATGGAGCTTGTCCTGGCCCAGCAGGAATTCCTCCTATGGGCATACTACTCTGGTGTGGTGCAGCACCTGGGGGATGTTGTGTTTGACCTGTTGTTATCGGTGTCGGGATGTATGGTGGGTTTCCTTGCAATGGCATGACCGGAGGCCTCTGTACCGACATGCGGGGTCGCACTTCGAATCTCTGCTGAGGAGCTATGTTCATATTGTTGTCTGGCCGATATAAAGATCGCATTGCATTTTGCGGGGGGAAATTATTAAAAGGAGCATTGTTTTCGTGACTAGGAGGAAATTCGGGACGAGGTCCTCGATAAATTGTAAAATCAGTTGGATTCTGATTTCGGTAACCTGGACTCATGCCAGATCGGTACTCTGTACGTGGTCCAACGATATTATTTTGAGGAAATTGTGGCCTTGCGTTTATGGGATCCATAGGATTGTAAGGGAAGTATTGAGATGAAGCCTGAGGATTAATATTTTCGTTAGGATGGGGCACATACTGTTGGAAATTTCCGTGAGGATATCTTACAGGAGGTCTTATCATGGGATAATGTCCGCCACGGTGTCCCATCCCGCCTCGTCCTCTCTTACTGAAATAACGTCCGCTGTGATATTTTTCTGTAAACGAAATTAATTAATTCATGTACTTACTTTAGAGTGGAAAATATAATTACCTGGTGAAGAATCTAATTTTTCATTTCTTTCTACAATCTGTTTAATGTTAGTTCTTTCACCACGTTCTTCTGGGTCTTCCTCTCTAGGATCTGAAGATGTTTCTTCAGTTGCACTGGCGCTTTCCTGTGAAAACTGGATTGTTTCAGATGGATTACCCTCTTCTGTAGCTGCATTGCAAGAATTTGCGTACGATGCATTGTCACCAGTTTGGGATACAGATTGATCTTCAATTTCTTTATTCGTAGACGTGACTTCATCATTTTTCGTTTGGGAATCTGTCGACTCTGCCTTTGCTTCCAACTTACTAGGATAATGCTTTTTCTGTGTCTCATCGCTAGTAGAAACATTTGATTCTACATTTAACCCAGTCTCTTCTTTTTCTGCTACTTCGGAAGCCACATAATTGCATGTTGAGGTTGTAACAACATCGTCAATCTTCTTTTCCTCCTCCTGTTGGGGTGATTTTATTGCTTGTGTCACATTTAATTGCAAACTAACCCATTCCTCAGCATCATTTTTTAGTTGGGTTTTAGTTTCCTTTGATACTTCCGTTTCCAATTCTGTGAAAATACAACAATCTTAAATCGCTAATTTTTTATGATTAAGTATGGGAATCAAGTTTAGAAAGATATAACTGGGGGCTTATTTTAAATGAATTAAACAGATTATAGCAAGATTTGATAGATTCTTGGAGAGTATACAATTTTTCTACACTAACACGTGGGCTATCATTATTTTCGATTGCAAGAAATTTTTCTAACCCGGTGGACTTTCCGGTCCAAGACCTGTGATTCTCCGCTTTTATTAAGCTATATATTCACTTTACCTTCATCGGACAACAATAACTCGTCTTCGTCAGCTCCTAGAAGGGCCTGGTCATCTAATTCTTCATCAAGTTCGTCGTTTAGCAGGTCATCACTGGAAACAGCAAATATTTCTATTTAGACAATGAAAATTGATTGAAGAGCCTCTGACAAATGTCAGTCCTCATATCAAGCTCTCTACGATTAAAATCTATGAAAATTACTTTGCAAACATTTTCAACATTACGGATAGAGTGGAAAAGACTCAAAACATATTTCACAATAAATACAATTTCTCAAAGACAAGATAAACAATTTACAAGATCTAACAAACATAACCTGAGCACTTTCTAACTTAAGCATAAAATAAGATTGTTCCTGGTATATTATATTTGTTAGGAGGTATTAGTTACACTTAATTAAAACTAAAAAAAGGTCCAAACTTAATTTTATACGTATATTTCTGACTATTTTGCCAATAAACAAATCTACTCACTTCAACTCCGACATTTTGCGGGAATATGACTTGAAGTATGTCAGAATTGTTGTAACTCTATCTAAGGTCGATATGGTAGGGTTCCAGGGCTGTACAAAACTTTCTGGTTTTCAGTGTAATAAACTCGTGAGGAGGGAAGCAGGTGTCTACTGATACTGCCATGATTGTAAAATATGCTAATTTTTATTTCGCCACATTTTAAATATTTAACGTTCGAAATGGATAGCATTTTACTTAGTGGAAATTTTAAACTGTGTATTATACTACCACGAAATTTGAAACAGTGATAAAAAGATAAAAAATTCAAATATGAATACACGTATCGATGTGTTTGATTTTTAATTAAATCTTTCTTGGAAATCGATTAACGAATTCGTAACCTATGGGAAAATTCCCGAAATCGAAAAATCGTCTACTGCACTAGTCTAATTCAAAATCTAAAAAGATTTAAGCTCAGACTAGTAAAATGCCAACTATACAATGCATATTTAATCCACCAAGAAACAAGGATCCAATATAAATTCCAAGGAACTGAGAAAAATGCTCTTTTTCGGTAGTGACTAAAGCAACACATCCTACGTCGGCAGGAGGAACGAAATTCACCTTAATGCAGGTTAAGAATAACGAATAAGTATACTAAACCTAAATATATCCCAATCCGTCTTTAAGTGCACATAATATTCCGCTTACGAATTACCCAGGCTGACTCAGTTCTCATCAATTCTTATCTGTGATCTCGAAATAGTACTGTAGGTGGTTCTGGGCGGAAGTGCGGTGCGAAATATTTACGAAGAAATTAATGAGATCTTAAATAATGTCGCCATCTGTATTTACTTGATCATTGAGAAAAGCTCAAGATCACCAATTCAACAGGCGTGGGGGAGAGTTTATGAATGAAACAATCTAATCGATTTTTTCGCCTTCGTTTCTGTTATACAAGTCGTTTTCTAGAATCGAGATATTTTCCTCACTTTCAGGATGTAGGAATATCGTGACTATATTAAATATTATTATTTATTATATAGTACAAGTATTTCTATTCTAAAAAATTAAAACTCAAAAACATAAATCAATTTTCTATATTTAGGTAAATTTTACTATAAGTGTTTATTATTACTATCATATGTATTATTTTTAGTTTTCATCAAAAAGAAAATTCTTAATCATGTTGCTCAGATTAGGCGGGAAATCCGGTTTTCAAAGAAATACTCGACATATCTTTCATAATTTAATTTACTTTGGATTTTATCCAAGAAAATTGGCTCATGAATGGATGGAAAAATTTGGATACGAAAAATTCTTCCGTAGAAATATCTTTCACTAAATTCGTTAATTTACAATCCGGCGCTAAAGAATTTTACGATGAGTAAATGTGATACTGACTGTGAAATAATTGAAAATAGTACTTATACGATTCTATTTAAGGACTTGAACTTGTCTAAGCTATTTTTGGACTTAAAATTCAATATTGGAATTTAAAAAGGATTTTGGCTCAAAAATAAACTCTAGGTAAAATTAATCATTCAAGATCTTTAAGTAATTTTCTCGTATTTGCAATGAGACGATTAATTAATTAAAAAATTAATAACGGAATTTTTTCACAAAATAAAATTTTTATAGTATTCGTAGGAATAATAATGGTTATATATAGTATAAGCAGAAATAAATGCAATGCATACTTTAAATATAATTTCTCTTGTTGACTCATAAATGATAGCCTTGATAACACAATAAAAATATTCATCGATTTATAAAGATTCTAAATAGTCATTAATACTATGAAGAAAACTAAATATTCAGTTTATTGGGTTTTTTTGTGTGAGTTCTTATTTATCGTATGCCGTGAGACTTTTACAATGCCAATGATTTACTACATTTCTTTGTAATTAAAGTTCTTTTGAACTTGAAGAGAAAGTAGAAGAACTTCAAATTACAGAGCTATTCTATTTATCGAGGATGCACTCTAAGTATTTTTATGGTTTACTTGAATAATGAAATACAAGTAAAAATATTCTGAAAAATTAAAAACCAGTAAGTTTTACGGGTATTTCATTTTACCTTTGATGTTGTCCTGCCGTTCTAAAAATGGTCGGACGTCTCATGCCAAAGGAAGGACCTAATAATAATACTGAATGCCTACGTAACAACAACGAAAAACATAATTTGGTGCATTCTAAACAAAGCGACTCATGCCTGCCAATCATATCGGGAATGTTTGTTTTTTGATCTACACATTCCTGATTCTTACTCAATTTGATTAATCCGACTAATTCTTCTTATGGCCGAACTCACTAAGTTATTTAGTAATAAATCAAAATATTGGATTCAAGAAAAATTTCTGTTGTCTTTGGTTTTTTGAATGAACCAAATAAAAAAAGAATAGATTTCTTCTCTCAATTCATAATGTATCGGCGAAAGAAATCTATTTTGGTAAAAATTCTCTCAAAGAAAGAGTACAATCCCAAAATGAAAGGGGGTAAGTAAAATTGCACGTGAAGTGCTTCTGGCACGAACCAGCAGACTTTGGCTTTGTAGAAAATTCGAATCCAATATATAAAGGCACAGCATCTTCCGACGGCTACTCACTTCTGTCCAAGAAGTTAAGTGAAAAAGTAGTGCAAAAATATTTCAGTGATTTTAACAAATAAGGAAGATTGTCTGTACTTAGCGGATTAAATAGATATCTTCGCGTCATCGTGCATACACCTCTTGGTTTAAATCACGGAAATAAGAAAATGTGCAAAATCGAAGCATAGGAAAATTGAAAAATAAAATACAATTACCGAGTCGGAAGAGTCTGTTGATTTGTTTTTACCTGACGAAGTGCAATTTTATAATATTTGATTAATCTTTGGAGTCGTTGAACCTGGGAATTATCTTTGTTGCGACTATCGCGGGATCTGTGACCGTTGTTTTCCCTTAATATAAATTTCAAAAGAAGACAAGATAGAAAACGCATCTTAATAAGTCTGGGAATAAAAAAATTTAGTTCTGTCTTTGGTGAATTGTTTCAAGTTCAGTGAGAGCTGTTCTCATTCCCGCGAATTTTCTTGAAAAATAAATTGATTTTTCGCTTTTGTTAAATAATTAGCGAAATTTTTATAGTACACAATGGCTGACGTCGCCCATGAACTTGGAGCTATTCGTTACGTTGTAGTGAGTATTTTTAAGATTCTGTTGTTAAGGGGTTATAAACAAATTTAACTTTACATAATGGCACAGCATATAAATTCATTTTTTGTTTTCTTATATTGTCTCCTTCTTATTTATTGAGAATATTTTCAGTTCTTGAATTAGTTATTGTAATTAATCATGGTGATTTCACAATTTTCAAGAATTCTTAGAAAATCGAAAAAATAAAGCGTGAGAATGAAATTTTTGAAATTTAGCTTTTTTAAATAACAATAAAACAATCCGAATGTTATATTGCATAGTCCATATTTATTCAAAATTTAATCGAATCTCATACATATTATAAAATAACAAATAGACTAAAAATTGATTAAGAGTTAGACAGCAGATTTGTTAAACTCTAAACAAAAATAAAATTCTAGTAAATGTCTAAAAGCCGCTCAAGAAGCTATTCATTAGTTTAGTTTAAAAAGATGATATTTGGGTCTAGAGAAATGCATCTGGAACAGAAAATTTTAATATATAATTTTTATTTTTAAACGTCTAGAGTATAAATTCAAATGTATAATTATTTTCTATAGTTTCTTTCAATTTGTTTTTCCAAATTAAATAAGTTACAATACAAAAATATTTCTATTTTATATTTCTAGAATTCTCCTTTATCTTCGAAAGTGGCTATGTTTAATAATGTAGCCAAACAACACAAAAATTCGCAACTACTTAATCCGTTCTCAGGAGATTCGGATATGTCTAAGAGGTCATTTAGCAAGGATGAATACGGGAGGTAAATTAATCAAACTAGAACTCGCATTGTCTCTCTATTTATCGTATAAATAATAATTAAACATCCTTTACAGACCTGTAGCAGGAAGCCTCACAGAAATCCGCGGTGCAAAGGCCAATATACATGTCTGTAAGGAAATGCTACAACTTTGCCAAATAATAGACGATGAAGGATTTTCATATTCACCAGAAAACCCTGCATTGAAAGTGATGCGTTTCGGTGATCTGTTTAATGTTAGATATTTTTATATTTATTATACGAATATTTTGCTTAAATATTTTTTGTTTTCATTAGATTTACACATTAATCTCTGATAAAGTTGTTGGAATATTGTTGCGTGCGAGGAAGTACAGTTTAATAGATTTTGAAGGTGAAGTACTCTTTCAGGTAAATTGTTTAATTTTGTACGTTTCTGGCCTTCGTTGTGCAATAAAATATTCCTATAGCGACGTGATGATGATGTGCCTATATTTATGCTTAAATCATTGGAGGAAATTAAAAAATTCCTACAAGAGAAACAAGATGAAGTTAGACGTAGTGTGAGTCCAGCTCCTGTTGGTCGGCGTAGTGTAAGTCCAGCGCTAAGTCGGGAGACTAGTCCTTCGCCTTTGGCATCGAAACCGGAGGAAAAGAGTAGTCTAGGTGCAAAGGAGAATAAAAGTCGTGAGGCAAGCCCAGTTCCTACAGGAAATTCGGCATGTGAAACTCTTTCTAAAACCGAAAAGAATGCAGATGTGGATACGTCTAAGTCAGATCTTAAAGAAAAAAACGAATTAAAAAATAATAATGTGGAAGAAGCACCAAAAGATAATGTTACTGTGGTAGAATCTAATCCAAAGGACGTAAATGATGCTGAACAAGCTAATTCTCAAAATAAGGAGAACGTTATATTGATAAAAATTCAGGCACCTGAAACTCATGTTGCGAATGGACCAAATCCAGTTGAAGAAAATAATACTGATGCAAATTCCGATCATAACAACGTGGATTCTGCACATGAAGACAATGGCGTCGCGGCGCAGGATCAAAAATAAATTTGATTTAAAGATCTTCATCGTTCATATCATGAAAAGAATGCGATATTTAAGCTGAGAGGGATTTCTACTGAATATTTGACCGCATATGGAAAAATGTAAAACACTCATATGTTTTTCTTCATTTATTCCAATTATGCTATAAGTGTAGAGTTAAAATGATTTTATGTAGTATCCCCATATTTTGTAAATAGAGCTATAAAAGTCATTTTATATAAATATATAATCAGATTCAGTATTAAATAAAAAATTTGAATTTTGTATAATTGTGGTATATATTTTAAAATCCTTTTATCCTACATTAAATTAAAATAAAAATATTTCAATTACTAAAATAAATGGGCTAGAGTGTGATCAAGTGCAAGTTCAAGATGCCAAATTGTTGATAAATTGGAAATATTATAATGAGCTCAAACTCATTATACTTATGAAATATGAATTTTTCAAATCTAATTAAGTGTAATAATTGGCACTAGCTAACAGTCCGGAAATTTCTCACATTCTTTTTTGTTATAAAATTAAACTTGCAATTTTTCTACAATTCTACATTTTAAAAATACTTTTTTCTTTCTCGCATAAAAAAGTAGCAAACATATTTGAATTTTATTAATAAATAAATCAGTTAAATCAGTACTTAAAGTTTTGTAAAAGATTTTTCTGTAGTGAATTTTACGTAATGCTATAATCGTTAAAAAATTCGCATTTTCCGTATGTTTAAAATTCAATTTCGAGCATTAAAATGGCTTGCGCCAAAAAATCGGAAAAATCTCTTTTTTGAGGGTAAAAAGTCCGAACTCCACTCCATCTATAAATCACAGAAAACAACAAAAATCGCGAATTGGTTAAAAAATATCCAAGTTAGAGCCAAAAAATTTATAACAACTATTGTCTATAAATAGATTTTAAATACTACAGAGAATTTTCAAGTTGTCTTAAGAGGATTTCAGAGAATACTTTATCAAAAGTTTTCTCTGTGAAATGTTTTAAAGGTACTATTTATAGAAATATTTTTCTCCTTTGCAATTAAACTGAGAAGAGAAATATTTGCTTTGTTTTTGATTTGAAATTGGTTGGAAGAAGTGTTTATTATCAGAAAAAGATTTCATATAGCCGCCTTATTTAATTAAATTAATAAATTTCAAACGATTGAAAATATAATTCATCTACGATTTTATTTACACTGATATTTTGTGGGAAATTGTGACTGTGATTGATAGCAAGACTTGAAGCAGGTACTAGTTCTGGAATATTTGCGTCTAAAGAATGCTGAGAATTTTAACTGCACTTGTGATGTTTTTTTTTTGTACCAAATGGCGTTGAGGAATGTTCCCGATATGGCTTGGACTACAATCAATCGATTTTGTTAAAACTTTGAAAAAAAATCTTTACTAAGCGGTCGGTTATAAGTGTTCACAGTAAAATTTGCAGATGTCTGATACTTTTGTAGTTTAAAGATTAACTATTTCGAATCTGTTTATACTCAAGCCTAGTCATAACTCATGGATCAAATCTGGATCAGATACCTTGTTGTGGTGGCAATCGTATGCAATCATTCGCAAGATATTTGTTCTGGACGCTTGGTTAAAGCTCAGATACGATTTTATGAGAAACAGATTTGGTTTTTATTCGGATCGGATGCTCTCCGATGCTAAAAAGATTCTAGCTGGAAATTCCAAACTGGAATCGTCTTGAATGCGGATAAAATCTTTTTTTAAGAATCATTGGACAATTTTTCTGTATTTTGTTTTTATCTTTCAATAGGTCTTAAATATGAGATCGTTAGCAAATCGTAATTTTTTTTATTCAATCCGTTTCGTCGCAATTCCCGCTTTTAAAAGACTGATATAAAACAAAGCTTTTGCAGGTTGAGTGTACACTTAGGAATCTCTAATCATGTCGCAAACACCACACCCTTCACAACTGAGTAAGGATGAATACGGCAAGTATGTTTTCTCTACATGATTATTGCTATTATTATTAATCTATACATGTCATATTACTTCGACACTTTAGACCAGTGCATGGGAGCTTAACAGAGTTCCGTGGACAAAAGGCAAATCTTCACATAAGTAAGGAAGTATTGGAACTGTGTCAAATCATTGACTCAGAGGGAGTCCCTATATCAGACGAAGACCCTGACAAGAAAGGAATTGAATTTGGAGATTTATTTCAAGTAAAAACAAATACACTTTTTTAAAGATGTATTAAAATCTTGCTTATTTCCACATAAAGTTATACACACATATTTCGAACAAGGTTGTCGGTATTTTACTCAGGGCCAGGAAACACGGATTAATTTATTTTGAAGGTGAAATGTTGTTTCAGGTTCGTTACCTTGTAATTTTTATAACTTCCATAACATTAAAATTATTTTCTTTTTTAATTTCAGAGACGTGATGATGATGTTCCTATTATTATGTTAAAATCTCTTAAAGAAATTAAGGACATTGTGGAAGGGAAGCAAGAAGAAGTTATCAGCTGCATGAGCTCTGCTCCTAAACCTACTACGGTTCTACAGAATCAGCATCAGAGTTACAAATAAACTTTTCATATACTTTAAGAGCTGACTGAATAAATTTTGTTATTTGTTTGATATAATTAAATTATAAAGGCGAAAGTTGTCTCCATTTGTGTAAATTAATATAAACAAAGACGTTCCATTATTTTGAAAGATATATTTCTAAACAAAAAACGCTTTATAAGAAAAAATAATACAATAATATTTAGTAATTAAATAATAAATTCTAGCTGAATAACCAATTACAAGAAGAAAAACAGAATAAAATTAGAATTTAAATTTAATTTATGAAAAGACTAAAAGTACTAACTAAAGTTTAGAATTTATAAATTTAGTATTGCCTGCGTTTTATTTTAAACTTTAACGTATTCTGAGTTTTAAGAATCAGCTCTGCCACAAGCATGGGTTCTTCATCTTCTAAAGTTTCTACTTCATAATACCTCAAAAACTTCGAAATAACACTTTTTGCTTCTAGCATTGCAAACTTTTGACCTATACAATTCCTTGGTCCAGCAGAAAATGGTATATATGCAAATGGATTCTGCTTTTCCACACATTGTACAGCTTCAAACCGCTCTGGTTTGAATTTGTCGGGCTCAGGGAATATATCTGGATTCCTCCCTAATGCCAGAATTAAAATACCAATGTTAGTGCCAGCTGGGATAGTTGTACCATCTGAAATTTAAACTTTCAGAAATTGTTGATGCAAGAAAACGTAATACTCCTAACTTAAATCTATATCATCCTTAGCCTTCCTTCCTATTAATGGCACTGAAGGAAACATTCGTAGCGTTTCTTTGATACACAGTTCCAAGTAATGTAGTTTGCATAAATCGTCGTAGGTTGCTGGTTTATGGACATCATTTCCAAAAACGTTGCATATTTCTTCAAAACACAATTTTTGTGCTTCGGAATTTCGTCCTAAATTGTACAAACAAAAAGTAATAGCAGCAGATGTGGTGTCGTGCCCTTCGAACATGAAAGTGTCCACTTCTTCCTGAATGTCCAAATCAGATAGAGGCTTTCCGTCTATGTTCGACTGTAGGAGAATATCCAAAAAGGCCATCTTTTTCTTTGAACCAATATCATTATCAAGAGTCTCATCAAAGT